>CM076581.1:140636672-140992385 GCA_034641835.2 Pinus albicaulis
TTACTAATCATCATTTATTAGACTAAGGGTGGAGGAAAAATGCCTCTAGATTTCCTAAATGAAACTTACTATCGAGTAGCTGGTGGGTGGAGGTAGGAGGACCTCATGAGTCCCTGTTTCAGCTGATAGATGTTGATTATTCCCTTAAGAAAGACCACCATAGTCACTTGGGATTTGGCTCAGTGGTGAAAACAACAAGTAGCTTGGCTAGATTTTTCTACAGTTGGATGGAGAGTTTTAGTCCTGAACTCAGTCTCTGATGAATTGCATTAATTAAAGATAAGTTCTTATGTGTGACCCTGTATGATCTCATGAATGATTGTTATGATTTTAAGCTAGTAAGATGCTTGTTATAGAAAATTTATGCATGTGATTGTCATATGGTAATATGTGATGGAATGTTATCATCCTTTTTAAATGAACTGCAATTCATTGAGATATAATTGTATAATGAAGTCAGATAGGATCAAGGACAACTTTTCCCTATAGTGTGTAAATAACACTAGTACATGAATGAATAAGAAGACCGATAACCCTTTAATGGGAAGTTCCTGTTGTATATTCCTTTATGGAATGATGGAGAGTTATGAGAGATGCAAGGTCTCTAGTCTTTGAGCTTATTGAGTCAGTGAAGGGAGTCAAATTCCTTGTTTGACAACTTTGTCAATTATTTTGGTTTTCAAAGAAAATTCCTCTTTTTATTAACCCTTTTTTTATAGTTTTTTGAGTTATTGTAGGGCATTGTAATTTACCTTAGTTTCAGGGATGAATGGTGCATCCATTTCCTTGAAGAAGCCTAAGAAATCCCCACAAATTTTCTTCATAATTTGACCTCTGGAAGCTTCCAGAATGTTGTGGAATTCAGTGAAAATTTCCTAAGTCACAGCAGGTTGGGAGCTAAGACCCGAATAGGGCGGAGGTCAAGAGGTTAGGATAGTCGCCTGAGGAGGTGGTCCCTTGAGGAAGTCAGCCCTGACTAGGTCAGAGTTTTAGAGGTGAGGTAGTCACCTCAGGAATTTGTACATCGGGGAAGCTAACCCTGACTAGGTTGGAGGTCGGAAGGTTGGAAGTGAGGGGCAGGGTTAATTTTTTCATTTGAAGTAGAGGCTGACTCGACCTGATGGTGGGCCCATTGACCACTGCAACCAATGGTAGACTAACATGTGGAAACATTATGACATAGCCAGGGGGAGTGGATCCCACTTTGAAAGGATAATTATCTTTGTCCACAGCACGGATTGGTGTGAAGTTATATGTCACTAGATTTGTGTTGATGAGACAAACACAATGGTGATGATATTTTTGGGTTTCAAGGAGTTCCATGAGAGTCAAAAAATCTATACGACATCGTCATAACAATATTTTGAGGGTTAGGTATTAAGAGTGACCAATTCTTGATCATGGGTTTTAGTAACAGGTTTTGTTAGAGGTGGTATTAGAGCATAGTTCAACACTTGGACTTAATGGGCTTGGTCATATGAGTATTTTTATAAAATTATTGAATAATTTGTTTAGGCATTAAAATTTAGTTTAAAAAGAATCGACTGTAATTCTATGCATATTGATTATTTATTGTACGACATTGTTATGAGCGTACTAACATATTTTTTATGAGGAAGTCAAGAGATAGTGCAGTGATGGTGGCAGGAATGTTACAGTATACTTCAGACCAATCACAACGCGAAAGTGAATGGTTCAGGGCTAATGGAGAAGAGATATTAGTTGACCAAGGGGGAGGGAATCATTCTTTGGATTGGTTGGACACCTTGAGAATCCTAAGGTATGAAGTTAGAAGTTCCAAGGAAGATAATGAAAAGTTGGTGAGAGCTCAAGAAAGGCATGCCAGGATAAATGCAGTGCTTTTATAAAGCCTTTCAAATTTGTAGAAATAGAGACAATATGATGAGAGGGTCAAGCATCAAGGTAGGAGGAGCCCTTGGGACCCTGAAGGTAGCAGGTCAAGGAGGAGGCACAGCCTTGCAAACGAAGACACTCTGTCAGCAGGGCCACCATTGAGCACACTTAGAGGTGGGATCAACTATCATGTGCATGGGACTTGTAGGCCATCTAGCTCTGCTACTAGAAGGCACTATCATTATTCTCACAATCACCATTAGCAGAAGAGGAAGGATAAGGACTATATGTCAAAGGAGTTCAAGAAGGCCAAGCCACCCACATTTGATTGAGATATGAAGAAATTAGAAGAAGCGGAAGCTTGGTTTTTGGTCATGAAGAAGCTTTTCAGAATTCATGATTATTCCTAAAACATCAAAGCAAGGATTGCCACTTTCAGTTTAAAATGGAAAGCCAACATCTAGTGGGAGGACTTGAAAAGTGTCTCACGCATTGTTTTGAAAGTGTTGAATTGGGAGGAATTCGAAAAACTATTTAGAAAGCATTATCTATCTAAGAATTACTATGATGGCAAAGCTAAAGAGTTTTATGAAATAAGGATGGGGCAGATGATGGATGATGAGTATGTCACCAAGTTTTTGGAGTTGCTTCGATATGTACCTTACCTTAGTGACAATAGGGTAAATATTCAGAGGCTTTTAAGTTGTCCTCTCATAGTCTTTAGGGATAGGATTGAGTTGTTGGAGTGGAAAAATCTAAGTGATGCAGTCAAGAAAGCAAACATTGTTTTGAGGAGGCCAAATGTATACCAAAAGCTAAGGGCATACGGAGGTAGCAAGACAACACTGATAAGGTGAGGACCTGGCCTAAGAAGCATGCTAAGAAGGAGGAAAATAAAAAGAAGCTTCAATAAATCAATTTCAGCAGACACTGAGATATGTTGACAAAAATAATGCGCATGAGGGTTTGGCAGTGCAACAAGGAGCAGAAATGAAGGAACCTCTGCGATGTTGGACATGTGGGAAAAACCACAGAAGGTAAGATTTCCCACACCAGCGCAAAAGAGGACCAAAAATTTATATTATTTAGGAGGCTCGAACAGTGCGAGAAGTGGCTTAAAGTTTGGCTAGCATTCATCTTTTAATCCACACCTTTTAGTGCCAATTACACGCGGCTCCAAAGCTACAATAGGTCACAACAAATAGCAAATCAAGTTATTCAAGTTTGTCCCTCACAGTCTTTTAATCCACAACTTTTAGTGGCAAGTTACACGCGGCTCCGAAGCTACGATAGTTCACAACAAAGAGAATATCAAGTTTTTCTAGTTAGTCTGTCAGCTGTGGTCAAAAGGTTAGGTGGGAAATTTGGTTCTTACAGATGTTATGGTGTATTCCTGAGTATGTATCAGTGTATTCCTGAATATGCATGAGAACTACTCCATTTCTTCAAATGAAAAAAATAGTAAATGAAATTACATTTTCAGCTTTGACTATGTTTTTCTTGCAAACCCAACCATGATTCTTCTCAATATTATACATTACAATCCTTTCACATTATTGCCCTCAAGTTGGATGGTCTGGTTCCAATCGTCATGAAAGTGGGCTCGACTAGTTCCAAATTCTTCTTCATGTGGTAAATCAGAATCATTTTGAATGATCGGATGTTCATTCAACTGCCAGATATCATCCTCCCACAGAAATCCATAGGAAACCTCCATCGGTTCAAAATAGTCATGCGTGAGGTCCGAATATATTATATCGGGCGCTAACTCTGGGTCGATGTAGCTCTGCATGATGAATCCAAATTCATAGGGAGAAATATATTCTGAGAAGAAATCAAAGTCTTTACAAGCATTACCGTAACAACTGAAGTCTGCTATAGAAGACGTCACCGAGGTTGCTTCAAAATTCCCATCAGCAGTTAATTCACCTTGCTTATTTAAAACCATATGATCAGTACTGGCCTTTTCATCGGTGGACTTGAATTTATAATCTGTTTGGGATTTCAAACAAATTTCATCTTCTAAACACTTTATATCACCGTCGAGCCTCATCTCGCCCTCTGGCTGAATCACTGACTGGGTTGCTTTCGCACAGCTGTTAATAGCATCCACGGTATCGATCTTCTCAAACACATGTATGATATCACCCTCATGCACTAGCAATCCGATATTGGGTTTCTTCACATCTGGCAGAGCCAGTCCACTTTTCGCATAATCTTTTCTCTGTCGCTCATTCTGATAAACTTGCGAGGAGGCAGCCATTCCTGCAAGAAAGTGATATGATTAAAACACAACAATACCAAAGAGTCTTCTTTATATCAGCTATCCTTATTCCTTGGAATTTTGGGGCTCAAGAGTCAATGCAAAGGGTTGGCTAGATTACGTTAGGTACTAAAATTTTCAAATATACATAACGTCATGGTATTCCTAAACCTGTCCACAATATCCAGATGTCTCGCAGTTGATGCCTCACAAGAGACCCCACATGATGTGCAAGATTCCCATCAAATACAATCCAACCTATTGTTTTCCGAAAACGTAGTTTAGTACAATCCAACCTGTTGGTTTCAAAAAACGTAGTTTAGTACGATCCAACCTGCTGTTAAAAAGAAATTAAACTACTCGAATTTTCAATTTCTTTTTATTCATTTTGTAATATATATTTTTTTAAATATTAGATTTTAATTATGTAATTGACATAATTTAAATAAGCGTAATCTAAAGAATGTGGAAATAATGGAAAATTTTTTGAAAAATAAAAGAAATTTGGCTAAAATTTAATAGAAAATTTTGAAAATTTGGGTAATCAAATTTCAGGATTTTGGGTCACTTCAGGATTTAAGGTGTATTAGGGGTTTTTGAAAATGATTTTGGGTGTATTAGGGGTTTTTGATGATGAAGAATCTATTTCCATCATTAAAAAAATTCAAACACTCCAATATTCTGATTTTTTGAATTTTTTTACCAAATTCCAACCAACAAAAAAAATCCTAGGTCAAAACGAATTTGCATATCTTAAATAAAAAAAAATAAAAAAAAAATATTGACAATTGTTGGGATTTCTGAGAATTCCAGAACAATATGGAGAGAATAATGCTCTCCTAACACAGAGAAATAAAAATTTTCTTCACAGGGACAGAGATTGCACACAACAATACTTCTATTTCATTAACTTGTAAAACTAACTATTATAAAACTTCCTCTGTTGAGGAATTACACACAATGACTGTTGTTGCTAACACAGTGCACAGAAACTAACACTCTGTCCCCTGTCTAAAAACAAAAACAACGCACTGTTGTGCTTTTACAATACTCTGTCTCTTTTCAAAACCAACACTGCTGTGTGTTACAACACAATACTTTTTTGCCTTTCGGGCTTTTATATGGTGCAGCATATATTAACAAAACATAGCACATTACAACGTAAAACAAAAATTATCAAACTTCGCCGGACTTCAAACACTTTGAATCAAAATACAATAGAAAATCACATTACAAAAGTCTGCGACATCACCGAGACTTATGGACGCGCGATGAGATATTAAATTGGGTTCATAAACACTCATCGGGTTCGTCAAAACATTTCTGTATACGGGAATTTTGAACGTGCAATCAAATATAAAATCTGCCCTATAAAATGACATCGGGTCAAGAACTCAACACTGTGGATAGGCCAACAAATAAAACTTCCGATTGAGCGATTGCGATTGAGCGATCACATCGGCGGAAAAAATAAGTGTGGAACGGCTTGACAATATATATTGCGATGTTGCGATTGTGATTGATCGCATCGCACCATCGGCATCGGCAGATGACTTAAGCGGAGGGCGTTATATATGACATGCAATTTATTGCGATTGCGATTGATCGCATCGCAAATAAACAAATGTGACTCGGTATGGGCAGAAGGCGATTTTAACATCTGCGATTGCGATTGCACAATCATGCCAATCGCATCGGAACATTTCATCGGACACAAACATATGGCGTGGTAACACATGCGACTTGCGATTGCAATGATCGTATCCCATCAGAACATATCAATCAGAACAAAACAAATGGGAAGGCGGAACATATTGCGATTTCCAATTTCGATGATCGCATCGCATCGGAACTTCGCCACATCAACAAGACACTTAAACTTTAAAAACTTTGCGATTGCGATTCAAAAGGACTAGTGGGGACCACCACGACTTGTCTCGGTCAAAACATAAAGAAAATGACTTGGCCGCGTTTAAAAACAAAAAGCTCTATTTTCAAAAGAAAACTATAAGAGCGTTCAAAACACGAATTCACTGTGCAATACAAGCGACTGTGCATCAGAAACTTGAAAACAAAAACGAAAAGCGGCTGTATGCAGACAGTGAATCACTCCTGTACTGCTTCACCTGCAGATGTACTAATCTGCAGTTGAAAGTAACATTTCAACAACAATCTGGATAGAAATTATATCACCGGAGGTAAAGAAAAACAACATAAAATTGTTCACTACTACGCTGGGCATTAAAAATAAAAAAGTCCTTTTGCACACTTCAATCATTGCAACGGCATTACTGGATCCACGTAAACCTGTCAGTCGAAACCATAGTGCCCGAGCAAGCTTTAATTGAAAATAGTATAAAATCCTTCTCGATGTCTTTTAGGTTGACCATATTTCCATCCTTTACGCGAGTTTCTGGATGAAAGTAGAAAAAGCTTTTTTGCTTTCGTTCAGACTGATCACATTTCATTCTTCCGAACAGAACCAGCGCACAAGCTATTGGAAATTTTCTAAAATGCTTCTAGATTTTGTTATTTTGCGACGAAGGCATTCAGATTGTTTCTCTGACTGGGATGTACATTGTACAGTCTAATGGGTACTTTCCAACCAAAACAACAATTATTGTGTTCGAATGTTTATCTTGATGCTATTTTTTGTTGTCTTTACTATTCAAGTATGCAAAGAATTATATTCTTTATTTTTTAGGCAGTAAAAATTAGTTACTAATTGGTATTAATGATAATAATTATTATTCATTATCATGTAAAACGTTTCATTATCAAAAAAATTTATGAAAATTTATCTAGTTAAAATAAGATATTGGGATTTTTTTTATGTGAGGGTTGAGTTTTAATTTTATATAATATTTTTAAGTTTTAGATTATTAATGTATTTTTTATTAAAAAAAAAGACAAGTTTAAATTTTTAAAAAATAAAAAATTATATTCATTTATTTAGCATGGTATTTTATTAATTTTTTTTTTTATAATGATGATGATTATGTTAGATATCATTTTTGGGATCCTAGTAGTATTGTGCTTGATGAACCATTCAAGTAGAGCTTCTTTTACTTTTTGTATGTAAGTATGAGGGCTTTCGGCAGTGCATTATAATATCTTTTTCGGATTCAACTGCGTTAAGATTTTTGAATAGTCCACTTAGCACTTCTTGCATCGAGTGATGCTCACAGGGTCAAGAAGTGGGATTGAAACTAGTGAAATGAATCACATAGCATCAATCATCACGTCGGGGGCTTGCACCCAATAACAAGGACTTCCCAGGAGGTCACACATCCGAGAACTCCTCTCGCTCAAGCGTGCTTAACTGTGGAGTTTTTTTAGCTTCTACCCCATTTGCAAAACCTTAGCAAGTATTATGCCTGATGAACCATTCTAGTAGAGCTTCCTTTACTCTTTGTATGTAAGTATGAGGGGTTTCCGCAGTGCATTATATGAGATATCAATTTTGGGATTCGATTTCGTTAAGTAAATTATTCATCAATGACCATTTCCATGAGAGATAGTCGTAACTGACTAATTTCTCATGATTTTTGAATAGTCCACTTAGCACTCATTGCATTAGGTGATGCTCACAGGGGTGAAGTAGTGGGATTGAAACTAGTGAAATGAATCACATAGCATCAATCATCACTTACGGGGCTTGCACCCGGTAACCAGGACTTCCGAGGAGGTCACCCATCCCATAACTCTTCTGGCTCAAGTGCGCTTAACTATGGATTTTTTCCCTACAATCATGCCCACTTAGCTTGCTACCCCATTTGCAAAACCTTAGCAAGTATTTTGCCTGATGAACCATTCAATTAGAGCTCTCTACACTCTTTGTTTGTAATTATGAGTAACTAACTAAGTTATCATGACTCTTGAATAGTCCACTTAGCACTCATTGCATCAGGTGATGCTCACAGGGGTGAAGATGTGGGGTCGAAACTAGTGAAATGAATCACATAGTGTCAATCATCACTTTCGAGGCTTGCACCCGGTAACCAGGACTTCCCGGGAGGTCACCCATTCCAGAACTCCTTTGGCTCAAGCACACTTAACTGTGGAGTTTCTCCCCACAATCATGCCCACTTAGCTTGCTAACCCATTTGCAAAACCTTAACAAGTATTGTGCCTGATGATGATTATGATTAAAGTCCCCAATATGGTCTCTTAGATCTTAATAAAGTAAGAAATGATTTGAGACTCAGGATTTTATTTCTATGATCAAAAGTAATGGAGAGAAGAGTTATTATATCACTATAGTTTTAATGACTTAACAAATCAAGAAGTTTGGTAGTGTAACAAAATTTATCAAGAAGGGTAGTAGTGTGAAAAAAGTTTTGCAAATGATATCAGATGTGAGTAAGAGACCAATAGTTAACGAGAAAGTGTTTTTCGTCTTCAACTCTCTTAGTATCTTAAAGGTGACAAAGTGTTTTTCATCTTCAACTCTCTTAGTATCTGAAACTGGACAGACTCTTTCGTCCCAATGTGTTTTTGGAATAGACAAATGCTTAGTTTCACTTCTAAGCTTTTGCAATATTCATTCTCTTCTTAGCATTGGTCAAGATAGAATTCTAGTTAGCAAAATTGGGGTTGATCACCTCCTTATAATATATTAGCTTCGCTTTTCACTCTAAATGGTTATCATCACAAAGCTGATCCTTAAATTTGGAAATAATAATATTTTTAATATTATCATTATTTTACAAGGTAATCTTCTCTATCCCCCAATGGTTGAGTCAAGACTGGACATCCTTATGCATGTTGGGCTTCAGCAGGAGCTGGGGGTTTTTACGAGAGTTAGTAGCAATTTTATGGAACCCCTTGGCTTCCATGTTGTAAAGTTTCTTCTTATACATCAGATACCTAAACATGGCCATACTTTCAATGGGGAAAATGATAGCTTCATTCAAGAGGATAGGGTAGGAAATATTTTCTTTAATATTGAGGTTGCAAGTTATAAGTTTTCCAACATAGTCATACTTTCAATGGGGGAAATACTAGCTTCAATCAAGAGGATAGGGTAAGGAATATTTTCTTTAATCTTGAGGTTGTAAGTTATAAATTGCCTTTGGATCACTTCAATCTTCCTCCAAGATTCTCTAGATATATAACAACCCCAAACCCCACATCCATATAAAACAATAGGGGTGACTAGAGTTTCATAGAAGAACTTCTTTTTAATCTATTCCCAAAGATCAATTGACTTACATTTGTTTTAAAGCTCATAATAAGTTTTCCAACTTTCTATTATTGTTTTCTCAATTTTATAATTCTAGTTGACTTGATGATCAATCTCATATGCATTTAGTTAATAATTTTAGATTTAATTATCATAACTTTATTATAAATATAAATTATAGAAAAATAAACTTATCTTTTTATTAAATATTCATATTTTTTTTTTTTTTTTTTTGTTATTTTGGAAATCCATTAAAATCAATAGGTGAACTATATTTTAAAAAAAATCTAAAAAGAAAACGTTCAAGATATATACATCGAGTGAGGTTATGATCAATATAATTACTTAATATTAGAATGACTTAAATAATCCTTCCGTGGTAATTTCTTTATCAGATGTGATAGAACTCAATGTGTAAGTCTTGACCCACTCCATAGATTCGATATCTACAATTGAGATGATAGACACATTACTTTCAAAATGGAGATGGTGCGGCAACTGGCACGACTGCCACTCACCCACCCTGATACCATGACAATGAATATAACATTGAAATTTGAAATATGAATTTTCTTTTGAACTTTTACACATTGTCAATGGTCATTACGTTCTTGCAAATTCTGACAATTTTTAGTACACACTTGCTGAAGAATCACTGCCAACTTCAGTTGTGGGAGTTGTCAACTTAAAGATAGGAGATTGATTCGTACGCGCGCAAAGTCACGATAGATGAAGACATTCACGGTTCCATAATTTCATTGTTTACCATCATCCCATGATGAATTTTTAACATGCTGAATTGATATGACGAGATGAATTGATATTACACATTGTCAATGTTCATTACGTTCAGAATAGCTAACGCTCTTACAAATTCTAACAAATTTTAGCACACATTTGCTGAAGAATCACTACCAACTTTAGTTGTGTGAGTTGTCTACTTAAAGAGAGGAGATTCGTACGTCTGCAAAGTCACGATAGATGAAGAGTTTTCATAATTTCATTGTTTACCATCATCCCATGATAAATTTTTAACATGGTGAATTGATATGATTAGATGAATTGATATGGTGGAATAATTTTTAAGACCCAAAACTAATTCTTCCGGCTATCATTACAACAATATCGAATATCTTATCCAACGAAAATAAAAAAAAATTAGACAACTGTAACGGTTGCGTCAAGTAAGCCAGCTGCATACCCAACGAACACTGTGTTGGGTGTCAAGTAATGCATATTTCCTATCAGATCCAGTTTCTGGATAAAAGTAGAAAAAGTTTTTAGTTTTCGTTCAGACTGACCACATTTCCATTCTTCCGATCAGAAATTTCTAAAATGCTTCTAGATTTTGTTGAAACTGAACACATTTCTCATTTATTGGTATTTTGCGACGAAGTAATACAGATTGTTTGTCTGATTGAATGTACACTGTATAGTGTAATGGGTACTTTCCAACGAACATAACAATTATTTTGCTGGAATGTTTATCTTGATGCTATTTATTTTTTTAATTTTTGTCTCTGCTATGGAAGTATTAAAATAATTCAATTTTATATATATATATAATGAACTCTTAATATATTGTGAATTTTTTAAATGGGGTTGATTTTTATTTTTATAAAAAAAAAATAGGTTTTAAATTATTACTCTAAACAAATTCATCAAATTCTTGAACCATTAAAATAGTTTTAAATTTATTTTTATATTCAAAAGATAACATTTACAAAAAAAATTAATATCTTTTATAATTTAAATTAATTTCAATAAAATTATTAAATTTAATTTCATATAAAAAAATTAAAAATTACTTTAATTTAAGTATTTTTTCAATAATAATGATGGTGATCGAGATCCACTAAAACCAATATATCTTATTGCAGCTTAAGAAAGAAGCGGTTAATTGAGATTATTTAAGATTTGATTTATGTGATCAAAAAAGAGAGAAAGAAGGATTTTGAGGTCACTATAGTTTTCCTAACTCAAGAAGTCAAGCAGGTTGGTAGTGAGACAAATGTTATGGAAATGAGAACAAATGTGAGCAAGGACCGGACAATCCAAGAGAAAGTGTTTTTAATCTTCAACTTTCTTAGTATCACAAAGGAGGGATATTCTTTCATCCCAAAGGATCTTGGGAATATACCATCGTCCAATTTCACTCTCGAGCTGTTGAAAATTATTTTTGATCCTTGCAATATTCATTCGATTCTTAGTACTAGTTAATACGGAAATGTAATTATGGTTAGCAACTGTGGGGTTGATTACCTCCTTCTAGTATCTTAACTTTATTTTTCACTCTAACTTCATATCACTCCACAACTTATCCTTAAATTTGGAAGTAATGATGCTTAAAAAAATTAAAATTATATTTTTATTAAAGTAACAATAACTCTTTTATTATTAAAATTTTATATAGTTTCGGGCAAAGTAATTCATCGTTATTATGTAAATGAAGTTGGAAAATTTATTAAAAATTATTCTTCAATTATATTAAATAAAAAAATCCAAAAAAACCAAACGTTTAGGATATATTCTCAGCTAAACATCCTCTCAAATTATGATAAATATAACTAGCACAACGACATTAATAAATGTGGTTTATATACGCTGATAGGTGTATACTAATCACATGTACAACCACATTAGTAAATGTGGTTGAAAAATGCAATAGACATTAATGGTTTAGATCTCATATTATAAGCCCCGTGGCCAACGATGATTTCCGTTATAAAATTGAGCAAATAATAAACCTAACAAATTAATATTAAAAACCCAAGTGATTATTAACCCAACAGAGATATATTTCACCCAAGGGAACAATATTAAACCTAATCAAATAATATAAACCCAACTTATATTAACCCAAGTGAAGAATATTAAAACTAAGGGATTAATCTTATAAATGCAAGGTATATAGTTCCAAAGATAAATATTAAAAACCATTATACAAACACGGTTGATTATCATTTTACCATACTACAAAAATCCAAGGCATTAATAGTAAAAACCCTAGGGATTATAAAACTAAGGGAATAATATTAAACCCAAGGGAATAATATAAACCCAAGGTATACAAACTCTCAGATACATATTAAAAACCCTTAAATAAACATGGTTAAACATGGTTGATTTTCATATTGAGACAATCTTTGTCACAATGCTGCGTTAGACAATGGTTGAGCATGATTGTTCGTCGACCTTAGTTTACCATTATTGGCCATGGTCAATGATGACTCATATTATAAACAAAAGAAAATAGTAATCGCAAGAAATTAATACTAAAAAAAAAAGTAATTACTAACCCAAGGGAGAAATATTTCACCCAAGGGAAGAATGTTAAACCTAATCAAATAATATAAGCCAAACATATATAAACCCAAAAATAAATATTGTTCGCCATCTAATAAACATATACGTCCATGTATGGCCATTTTTTATTTTCATTTTGATACTATCTTTGTCACAATACGACATTGGACCATGCTTAACTATGGTTGAACCCTAGAATTAAGAAACCTAAGTGATTGACACCATAAAACAAAGGGAATAATCAAGCCAAGGGATATATACTAAAACCCCAAGAATTATGAACCTAAGTGAAGAATATTAAGCCCAAGGTACTAATATTATAAACCCAAAGATAAATATTACAAAACCTTTTACAAACATGGTTTACTATCTCTTCCTCAATACTATAAAAACCCAAGGGGTTAATATTAAAAATCCAAGGGATTATAAACCCAAGGGAATAATATTAAACCCAACAGAACAATATAAACCCAAGGCATATAAAACCTAAGATAAATATTTAAAACCATTAAATAAATAAGCTTGACGATGGTTGATTTTCATACTGAAGAAATATTTGTCACAATGTGATGTTAGACCATGGTTGACCATGATTAACCGTGGTTCAACATGATTGATCATCGACCTTGGTTGACTGTTATTTATAATGGTCAACGATGATTGACATTATAAACCCAACCAAATACTAAACCCAATACATTAATACTAAAAAACCAAGTGATTATTAACCCAATGGATTAATATTATAAACCCAAGATACATAAACCCAAAGATAAATATTACAAATCCTTATTCAAACATGGTTGACTATCATTTTCACCATATTATAAAAACCCAATATATGAATACTAAAAACACAAGGTATTATAAACTCAAGGGAACAATATAAACCCAAGGTATGTAAACCTTAAGCTAAATATTAAAAACCCTTAACAAACATGGCTAACCATGGTTGAAATTGGTTGACCATGGTTTGCTTTCATATTGAGACAATATTTTTCATAAACCAACGTTGTACCATTGTATTGTTGAGAACAATTGATTGTCGACCTTGGTTGACAATTACTGAGCATGGTAAATGATTATTGACATTATAAGCCAAAGAAAATAATAAACCTAAGAAATTAATACTAAAAATCCAAGCAATTATTAACCCATGGGAGAAATATTTCACCCAAGGAAACAATATTAAACCCAATCAAATAATATAAACCCGATGTATATAAACCCCAACATAAATATTATAGATCATTTAATAAAAAATCCTTTTCATGTACGGCCTTGGCAGATTTTCATTTTCATACAATCTCTGTCACAATGCGACGTTGGACCATGGTTAATCGTGGCTGAACCTTGACATTAACAAACCAAAGGGAATTAAAAAAAGAGGGGATCAATACAAAAACCCCAAGGAATTATGAACTCAAGTCAAGAATATTAAACCTAAGGGATTAATCTTATAAACCTTATATATATATATATATATATATAACCCAAAAGACAAATATTACAAACATGGTTAACTATCGTTTCGACTTTATTATAAAAACCCAAGGGATTATAAACCCAAGGGAAAAATATTAAACCCCATGGTATAAAAACTTAATATAAATATTAAACCGCTTAAAAAAATATTGTTTACCATCGTTGATTTTCATATTGAGAAAACCTTTGTCACAATGTGACATTGGACAATGGTTGACCATCATTAACCATGGTTGACCATGATTAGTTGTCAACCTTGGTTGGCCATTATTGACGTCAACGATGATTGAAATTATAAACATGAGAAAAAAATAAACCTAAGAAATTAATACTAAAACCCTAAGTGATTATTAACCCAAGGGAGAAATATTTCACCTAAGGGAACGATATTAAACCCAATCAAATAATATAAACCCAAAATATATAAACCCCAAGATAAATATTATGGATGATCTAATAATCATGCCTATCCATGTATGGCCATGGATGATTTTCGTTTTGATACAATGTCACAATGTGAAATTTGACAATGCTTAACAATGGTTTAACCTTGACATTAACAAACCAAAGAGATTGGTACCATAAAATGAAGGTAAAAAAGAAAGGGGTCAATACTAAAACCCTAATTAATTATGAACTGAAGTGACTAATATTAAACCCAAGGGATTAATCTTATAAACCCAAGGTATATAAACCCAAAGATAGATATTACATACCCTTATACAAACATGGTTGACTATCATTTTGACCATGGTTGATTTTAAGTTTCATACAATTCTTATCACAAAGCAACATTGGACCATATTTATGGACCATGGTTGGCCATCCAACACAACAAATAGAAACCAAACTTCCCATGAATAACCATCATGATCAATGATGTTTGTCCACAAATATTTTCCATATTGAAACAATCTCCATAGAAAGCCACACTCAACCATTCGCCACCATCATTTACCATGGTTAACCAAGGTTATTTTGAAACAATAGTCACAAACCCATGGCATAAACATTTTAAATCCAAAGCATATAAAGAGAAAGATAGATATTGTTAATTGCTAAATAAACATTAAGCTCTAACATTAATACTATGACCCTCAAAAATATTTCTTATAAACCAAAGGAATCAATAAATTAAAGCAGTTGATACTAAAAACTAAATCAATTACAAACCAAAGAGAATAAAATTAAACTAAAACATTGTTATTAAATCATAAGAACACAAATTCGTAATTGATCAACATGTATTGTTATACAACACAACATCATAAGGTGGAAAAAAAAAAACACATCTGAATTGTAAACATTGGAATCTAAGAAAAAGAACCATAAAAAATATGAAGATCGTTCATATACAATTTTTTACATAATAACACCAACGACAAAAAAATCAAATTTTCTAACAATGAAATTGAAAAAAAGAAAATTTGAATTAAGAAATATCTTTTTTTATCTTTACATTAAAAAAATTCTACTAGGAATATGAACTTTAAAAACTCCATCACAAGGCATTTATTAAATAGCCTCTTCCAAAACACAACCAGATCGGTGACAAAAGAAACACCAATTGAAATCAACAACGTAATGATCGTGGGCTTTCACCCTTTCTAGCCAGTCCCTTCTTGTTTTTCTTCGAGATTCACTATGGTGAACACGCAACAAGTATTTCACATTTGATTTAATTTCATCTAAGACAGGAATCACGCAGGAATTTCATATAGAACATATCACGCAGGAATTCACTAAAAAAATAAAGAGATTTAGCACAACGTTGAAAATAACAATGTGGTGAAATTTGTAAACCATCCATTGATTTCACTCTTGATATAGCTGTAAATTTCAAATCTTGCCTCCCTTTATCTCGAATATCTACATTGAAAATTTATCCACTGTGACATGTGTATAGCAAGGGCCCATGCCATTTTCAAAGGCATATGTTTGAGATTCCCTATAACAAAAATGGCACAATGTTTGGATAATACCTCTTAAATGGAACACTTGTGAACTTATCAAAAATAATAGTAGCGAATTGTGCAATTTTTGGAAGATTTGAACTAAGTGGGTAAAATACATCTTCAATATATCAAAGTTCACCATTAACCAACCGAGCTTCAACCCAAAAATTACATGTAAGAATGAAACTCTTTCCACTATATAATAACACTTCACACTCCAGGACATGATCATCATTGTGAACTATTCATGTCATTTTAGAACATTCCACAAAACATGTTTTAATTGGAAAATTTAATGATTTTATCATTTTATTATTGTGAAAATTGAAGATATTACTCATTTCAAACAAGTGAACTGAAGAATTAAATAAATTTTTTTCCTGTGGATGTAAGCAATTATCAACATACGTCATAAGAAGATCCCAATCATCCAAAAAAGGTTGTGCAATTCTAATAATTTCACAATACTTTAACCAATATTAGGATTGCACAACCTTTTTTTGGATGATTGGGATCTTCTTATGACGTGTGTTGATAACTGCTTACATCCACAGGAAAAAAATTTATTTGATTCTTCAGTTCACTTGTTTGAAATGAGTAATATCTTCAATTTTCACAATCATCAAATGATAAAATAATTAAATTTTCCAATTGCAACATGTGTTTCAGAATGTGCTAAAAGGACATGAATAGTTCACAGTGATGATCATGTCCTGGAGCATGAAGTGTTATTATGTAGTGGAGAGAATTTCATGCTTACGTGTAATTTGGTTGTATAATTCTAATAATTTCACAATATTTTAGCCAATATTAGAATTGCACAACCCTTGTTATACTTGCATACAAGGGTTTATCCTTAACAGGAGGTAATTTCCCAAGGTCACCCAAAAGAATCATGGACCTCCCACCAAAAGGGGAAGCCTTGTTTTCAGGAAAGGCTTCTCACAAACGAGAATATTTATGCATGAATATCTTTGGACCTATAAAGCTCATTTCATCAATAAAAATATATAGAATGTGCCTCATTTCATCTTGAAATATTTCTAGAGTCTTGCCATTCAATGGTTTCATATATTTTATATGATTTTTTAAAGAAGAGTGTATTAGTTTTCCATGTATATTAAAATAAACTATGAAAGTTGGACAAAGAAATAACAATGGACTTCTATAATCCATTGTTGAAGAAGGAAGAGCATGATAAATACAATGAATAAGAGAAGAATTTCCAGTTCGAATGGTTCCTTGCATAATCATTTTCAAAATAGCATCCTTCCCACCATTAAAAAAATTATGAAAAACAATTTCAAAAGAAACTTGCTGTTTCTCCAATAAAGAGGAAGGTGAAAACATTATTTCCCCAACAGTGTTCTGCAATATTGTTTGACACCATTATTTCCTACCAATTATAATTAATATCGAAGTCCCTTCTATCAATATTTTCAAGGTTAGAAATGTTTACATTTTTTGGAGGAGTTGTTCGAGAGAAAAATTTCCACCAGAGATTAAGATTTTATTCATGAACATATTCTTCATTTCTTTCATTTAGAAAATGAGCTTGATCAACATGCCACGTGCGATATCTTCAATTCCTTCAGTTCTCAATGATTTTCACTTGTAAGCCCTATATCCGAAGCGATGTCATGAAATGGTTGTTGGAATCACGATTGTCATTAGACCAAAAACCGTAGGCGTTAGTCTCTGCTAAAATTGCCAGAATTAGGATCCACGAGAGGCGGTTAGTCCATGTCATGAAACACACGGGGAGCGTTAACCCAATGTCCAACAATCTCCGCCCCAATGTGAATCGGCTGAGTTTCAAACTCGAGACCTGTCGCTTTGATACCACTTGTTGGAATCATGATTGTCGTTAGACAAAAACCCACAGGAGTTAGTCTCCGCTACAATTGCTAGAGTTAGGATCCACGAGAGGAAGTTAGTCCATGTCGCGAAACACACATGGAGCGTTGAACCCAATGTCCAATAATGCATTGTATAAAAGAAACTCAGTCCAGTAAAATGTTGCAAAATCTTCAGACTCCTCATCGGGAACAAAATAAAATTGTGGTTAGAAAAGAAAAATAGCGTGGACACCTCATGCTCTCCATGTCTCTTACTTATGGCTGGAATCAAAACTCCATGATATTTTCATTTCTATTGAACAAAAATCTTCCAAGAAATGGGGCCAAGTTTGATACACCTAAACAAAAAATAATTTTATATGAAATTTCATTAGAATCAAGTATATTTGGTATAATTTTTTCTCAACATTCAACGGGAAAAATTGTGAATACACACAACAAGAGGTATCCTTAGCAACATATGGCAGGTTTCTTGAGCTCCAATGTCACACTTGTTAACATTGGAAAATCGTACAAGCAGAAGAGGACATTAATTAATGTCAGGCAGAAGGATTTACAGGGCTGAAAGACATTAGAGAATCTAGAAAGTATTTAAAAATCTCTAAGGTCTGAGGAGAAATCAAATTTGAGAAATTCATAAATGCTTTTACGCGCATAATCCTTCATGAGAAGTTCCTTTGCGCGCCTTTTGACCCGAAATGCGTGCAATCCTGGGAGTGGAAAAAGTCACTTTCCATGAAAACAAAAAGCACACTCCATGACAGTGATTCCTCACTTGAAGCCGCCTAAGGACAACAACCAAAGCCTCCTTAGACATCAAGGGAGCACGAAATGGAATATTTGTGCCACACAAAGAAATCATCCTGCTTTGTTGGGTCACCATCCACAATGTACCAAGAGAGGGAAGGTGGAATTGAATTCTCTTATATAAGGCCACCATGAGATGAAGAACTTAAGAAAAAATTGTTATGCTGGCCAAAATTTCCCAAGCAATACGAGTAGTGTGTGATCCAGAGCTAAAGATAGAGGGGACTCAAATGTTCGCCATCCAACAAGTTCAGTCCACCACAATAGAGAGAGGGAGACTTTGCACCGAGGCAATATTGGTAGTAAAAAAATCCTTGCATAGGGACTTAGAACCCATGTTCTAGGGGCCCTTTGGCAAGAGCGTTAAAGTTTCATCCTCATTTCTTGCTAGCACTCAATAAGAGGAGCCGAAGAGCCGTCGTTTGGATTATTACAGTTGTTTGACTCTATTTAGAGATTTTGTTTATTTTTTTTAGTTTTAGTTTATATATGCATGGTGTTTCTCTATCTAGTATGTTTATGATTCTAGCTTGTTCCACTAACTTGCTTGACTCCACTTCCTTTTCTTCCTGTGAACAATAACTTAAGTGGGTAAACCACACCCCTTTAGTTTGTGTGATTTCATACATGCATGCCACAAAGACACTAACATAGGATTGGAAACTCCACTAACGTTTATTATGAAGTTTATGTGGTTGTGCCTTTTTGCAGAGACCCCTGTCTGTGCTGTGGATTGGAGCTGAATTTCCCCCTTTTTCTCTTGCAGTCCCTAGTTCATCCCAAGTGATAGACTGAAGCAGAACAACTCCAAAAATTATGTTTGCAGGAATTTTTGTGCATTTACCGCCCACAGACGCACCCAGGGTGTGCGTTCAAAGTTGATCCGCATGCAGACATTGCGCCTGTTTCAGCGTTTTGTGCGCAAAAGACAGAAAGATAATTTTCTCCCACATTTCTATCTTTTCATGCTCGTAAAGTGCTTAGCAGCCCATAATACATCTACCAGCACTAGTTGAGGTAACCCGCAGCTTGGTAAAGCTCACTCTTAGTTGCTTTTTGTAGCCTTAGTGTCAGTTTTATTTCAAGTTAATTTTTGCAAAGCTCACACATAGTTTAAGTAGGGGGGGAAATAACTTGAATTCCGAAATAATTTTATGTTTTGCAAATTTAGGTATCAACACACCTAGATAACTAGCCAAGTAAGTGGCCCAAGTCCATGCATGCTTAGGTAGTTTCTTTTTTCTAGTGTAAAAGTTCTTAGTTTAGTTCAATTTTTGCACTAGGATTTTGGGACTAGGATTGAATTGTCGATAGAAGAGCAAGTAATCTTTGCTACCTTTGGACCCTTCGGTGATCCTAGACAAGCATATGAACACTCTGTATTCACAACTCACCATCTCCCTTTAGTTGATCAAATATATTAACTAGGAAAAATAGAAAGCGACCCATATATGCACATGTTTTTCTTTTGACCAAGGAACAATACAACATAGTTTAATAGGGGATTTTGAAAAGGATCATCACATATCCACACGTTCAAACTATGTGCTTGTCCACTTTTTTCTCACACACATCCACCCACTAAGAAAAGCAAAGATACCTAATACTAACTTAACCAAACTCAGTAAATTCTCCCCACTGGGGCCACAACAGAATTTATAGTTTAAGTTAGGATCAAGGGGGTAGGCATCCAGTAAGCCGCCTTGATCATTCTTCATCTTGAAATATATATGTTGACTATTTAGGGAGCTTTAAATCCACCTATCAGTCCACGGAAAGAAAACCTGAGCGCGACAGAGACCCGTTTCAGAGGGGGTTAGGCTTAGGTACAATGCGGGCAGGTATCAGTCAGGGCTACCTGACTTGGTTGATACTCGGTACTATTAGCTGACTTACCAAGGAGCCCAAGACTCAAACGCTCATGTGGGATGGTGGTACTTAGTGGCCAAATATAGGGCATCCTTTCCCTATAGGTGACGATGCAGGCAAGTGCCAAACCCTCTACCCTCACCTTGGTGGATTTTCTTCGGCTGACTGGGGGCGTCGCCAGCTCTTACGGGACGTTGTGCCAGCACTCACAAGATATCTTCTAAAGGCCCAGTTACATTTGAGTGTGTGAGGATGAATAGGTCTAGGATTTGAGTATCATATGCAAACAAACAAAACCCACTTTTTTTTATTGCTTGATCACATAGAATTAATTTAAATGGAAAATTTATTTTATTTTCTTTTTGTTTTATGTATGTGACAAGAATTTTGTGTTGATCATAGACTCTATCCCATCAAATTTTTTAAAACCAGACCTTATCGACACCAGAAAGGACCCAATGGGACCTCGTCAATCTAGGTGTCTTTTGGACCTCCCGCCATTACCAAGAGGGGTTCCAGGTATTTCGCCATTTAGGAGTCAAAGAAAGAATGTTTCCACCATTATTTGTTCATCCTTTATTAGGGAATCCTTATTTGGGAACCCTGGTCAATCTCCCAACACTACACCACACACCACTCCTCCAACGAACCCTAGAGGACAAAGGGGTGCAACCCATTTGGGAAGCGAGTCGAATACACATCAGGGTACGTCACAGACCAACGCTCTTCTTAATCAGAACTTTATTTTTTCGCAAGTTGCAATGGCATCAACCTCCCAATCACCTTTCTTAGCTTCATTGAATCTACCTGATTTAACCAAGCTGACGAATGACCCCATCACACACAACCCTACATGGCCTCCCATGCCCATGAAGTTCCCTTCGGATATTCCAAATTTTGAGGGAAAGCAAGCGGAAGACCTAGGTAATCATGTCATGACCTTCCACCTGTGGTGCTCATCGAACAATATCCTTGATGACACTATTTGATTGATACTATTTCAATGCACTCTCATAGGAGTAGCTGTGAAATGGTACGTGGAGCAACCCTCTGCTTCACATGGAACCTTTAGCGCCCTCTCCACCGCATTCCTAACATATTTTCAATTACCCATTCACCATGATTTCAGAATGGAATTACTGACACATTTTAGACAAACCCCTAT
Organism: Pinus albicaulis; assembly: GCA_034641835.2. Taxonomy (NCBI): domain Eukaryota; kingdom Viridiplantae; phylum Streptophyta; class Pinopsida; order Pinales; family Pinaceae; genus Pinus; species Pinus albicaulis. The sequence continues at coordinate 140,658,421 of CM076581.1, forward strand.
CATCCATAACTTGGACCATCTTCAGAATGGAGGCGGCGTCGTAGTTTATGTAAAGAAAAACTCGACAATCAGGTTCTTTTAGATTTTTTCCTGAAAAATCTCATGACAGAGATTTCAAAGGATGTGGTGAAACAGAGACCCACATCCAAAGAGGACGCCATCATCAAAGCCCAACAACTCGATCTGATTTATACGCAGTCAGAATATATTTACAATATCCTGCCCAACACCCCGAGCCTGCAAACTTATCAAGAATTACCAGGCACGTCGAACTCTGCAGATGGACTAATTGGGTCATTTACCTAAGGTTACCAAGGCAACAACAATCAAAACCCTGGTTACATGTACAATCCTACACATAACGTACCTCAACCTGGTTTTCAAATTCATCATATGCCTTAGCAAAATTTGACCAATAGGGTGCAAGAGTATCACCACGGAGGACCCTATCCTCCAGCTCAGGGGACCCAATATGCAGAGAGAAACATTGACGGAAGAGCTCCCCTCCAACAGCGAAGTGAAAACCAGGGACAACATTATGCTTAGTCCCCAGCACAAGACCTGTCTATGCAGACTAATGCACAGGTGAACTTTGTGCATCCTTCCCAAAACCAACCTCACCAATATAACTAAGAGAACTAACCTCCTAATGTGGTGAAGAAAAAAGAAAAAAACAAGACAAAAGGGAATCCTGGACAGGGGGACAACAACTAGCAACGGCAGCCGCGATCCCAGGCTTGAGGAAACTCCAAGCGGAATCAGAGCCAGGAGCCAAGCAATGCTCAACGACAGAGAAAAAGGTCACCTCTTCGAACAAACCATTCTTGTTCGATATGTGGTTAGTACGACCATTATACTCACCACTGTCCCGATCTCCCTGAACTAAAGAAGTTATAGAGTAACCAAGGACAAGGAGGATATTCCCAGCAAATAGCTGTGATGCAGGAACCTTTCCCCCATCAAGGAATGGTAAGCACTCAACAAAAAAATCCAAATGACTCTGGGAAAAGTAGCCACGAAATCTACATGACTTATAATGAGATGTTTTTCCAAACATGGAATCACAATTACAACACCCCACTAAACACCAATACATCAGGGGCAAGTACTAGTGCATGGACTACACCTTTGACCATTTCAAAGATGCCTATCGAACCATTGCCAAAGATGGCACAAGGACCCAATACATGAGTAGGAAACTAATCCAAAATGGCCCATAATTATAGTATCGTCGATGATTTAGCACAATCTCCCACTGCTATATCAGCTTTGGAGGTATTACAGCCATGCCTAAAACAATGGAAAGCCTTACTTTCCACGTTAGGTGCCATCGACCCTATCGATACACACCTAATGGCTTTGACTTAGACAAAGCCACCCCCAAGCTTCCTTCCATAGTCACCTTCTAGATACTAGTGTTTGTCCAGAATATCACAATTCACCGATGTGTCATTGACAAGGGTGCATCCACATGCATCATGTCAATAAATTTTTGGCAGAAGTTAGGGTCTCCCAAACTAAAACCCTCAGTCATCACACTTAGAGCATATGACAGTCGTCCTTCGACTCCCGTCAGCGTCTACCAAAACGTCCCGATCTGCTTAGTTAGAAAGATGGTCCACATAGACATTGAAGTCTTGGAAACTCACTTGGATTATAATATACTCTTTGGATGGAGTTATATGTACACCATATCAGCCATAGCCTCCTCTGTCTTCCACATTATGATGTTCCCCCACAAGGACCACATCATTACTGTAGACCAATTGACGCACAGCGAGAAGCGACCCCTAAAAAACACTAATGTAATTATACCCTACGTAGATACATCCTCGAATGTGCTTTCACAATACCAATAATATGGCCCCAGCCAGTTCAAACTGTCATCCATGTTAGGATCATTCCTAGGCGATCCTCCTATTATCCTTGAATCATCACCTGATGTCACAGGGCCTCTGGTGTACATGATGTCCACATCAACCACTGAAGCTAGTCAAGACATGGACACAAGCAGTAATGGAATTGATTCATCGGCCACGATAGCCTCTCTAGCCTATGCTACTTCCCAAATCCCTTTCCTCTACCCCCCAATTGGTTTCGTCTCCCAAAAGGTTTTGGAAACACTGGCGTTACAACACATATCATTGGAAATACCAGTTTGGTATCTCATTCCCTCTACAGGAACAAGATACACTCACATCACTGCCACGGTTGAAGCCCCTCAGTCCCGAGGAGGCCCCACCTATCCAAGAAACGGTCGAAACCACCCCTGCAAATAAAATTTCCATTGCAAACCAGTGATTACGACTATGAAAACCAATAAGAGAGGAAAGAAGATGATGACTCCTGCCATACAATGGGAATCACCAGTTTGCACCATATGCGACGTAATAGGTCACCCTACCAATATTTTCCCAGAGCTGGATGAATTAAAACCACTCCTTGGCTCTGAGACAAACATCGTGACGTCATGGTCCCGTAAAAAGGAACCTACCACCAAAGGTAAAGTCAAAGAATTACGTACCTATCATGCATGTGCTATCTGTAGCAACTATGGGCACTATACCCATTATTGCCCTTAAATACCACGATATAGGGATGCCTTACACGCCATCGAGCGATCATGTCAAGAGGATTCCTCCACCCAGGCATTCGGAAATGAACCTCATACCATCCTATACCTACAGGAAGAACGAAGGGCACCAGAAAGACCCCCAGTCATGCCCCCTTTTGTTATAAGCTGCACATTGTGTGATGAACGTGGTCACTTCCTTCAAGAATGCACAACCATGGAACTCATCCATATATGGTATCCTAGAGAACGGGTTTACTACATTGGATTGCGGGCAATGCAATTCACATGTACTTTGTGTGTTGACAATCACCTTCTAGAGAATTGCCACTATATCCCCCAATTCCGGCTAGCCCTTGCTAATTTGTGCTCAGCCATAGTCCACCTCTCCCAAGAAGATGACATGAACGCAGAATCCATGGACAACTCCACAACCTAAGAGGATGTGAGAAGCAGATCCATCCTATTCTTGTCACCTGAAAAGGGACCAATTAGGGAACCCCTATTTACCCCCAACCACTCTCTATAGAGAAGACCAACATGCATGTTATGCAAAACACCCAATCATGCGGTCGCCACTTGCCCTAATTTAGCAGCGTTACGAAGCTGGTTCCACGCCAGGCCACAAACTGAGCACGATGGGACCCCCATATCTAGGCTATTTTTCCTAATATGTCAAGACAATCACTACGAACAACATTGTACTGATATCTCACGAATTCGTCCCACCATCGATATGCTTCATACCATAGAGAATAAATGGGACGATACCCTCAGGTGATTTAGAAAGTACATTACCCCTCGACCAGTGACCCCACACCCACATGGGCGTGATGGGAAAACTAGGACGACACACCAACCAAGCATGACCTAGGCCAAGCCTAGGATAACATGCAGAGTATGTGACTTGAATGGCCATCGGGTCAAATAGTGCAGAGAACTGAAGCCCCTTGCAAATAGTTTTCACATAGTCTCTTCTCTCCCTCAGAACTTCTCTCTGACCAAGAGAAGATCACACATACCTATTTCCAGATTTGTTCACACTTTCACCATACGATTAGATGTGTGCATTTCCCCAAGCTAAGAGTGGAAAGAGTAGCGTTGAGTCTACACTCCCCCAAAGAGTGAGACACACCCAAGCCAACAATATGGAAATGGAAGCAGAAGACCCCCTCTTCTAACATATATCCTTTCCAAGCGTCCACATTAGGGACAACGAGTAGTGTCGATTCCATACATCTACTCCATTGGCACAGTGATACCATGCACTATCACTAGTAGAAAATGATGAAATTAGTGACTAGGTGACTAAAAAAGTTAGTCACTCCAATTATTTCAAGTGAATTACTGCTAAATTTAAGCAATTTTAAGTGATCGAACTAAAAATGACTAACTTAAACCACTAATTTAGTCTAGGGATAAAATATACGACTAGATAATAAGTGACTAAACTAAAAACAACTAACTTAAATGACTAATTTAGTCTAGGATTAAAATATATGACTAGATAATAAGTGACAAAATTAATAATGATTAAAGTAAATGACTATTATAGTCCAAGAATAAAAATATGACCAAATAAAAAGTACAACAAGTATATGATTTAGTCAGTTATGTTAGTAATTTTTAATTGGGTCACTCCAAAAATGGAAAATTGGAATTTTGATATCAAAGTGTTACATTTCACTACATGGGTCTTTGAATCCATCTATAGTGTTAAAATTTTGAATCCTCTTTTGTCTCTAAATTTTAACACTACAGATGGATTCAGAGACCCTCTTCTTTGAATCCATCTGCAGTTTTAAATTTAAAGACAAATGGGTCTTTGAGTCCATCTGCAGTGTTAAAATTTAGAGACCCCTATCTGCAATGTTAAAATTTAGGTAAATGGATTCAACAACCCTTTTAAAGGGGTCCATGAATCCATCTATAATGCTAAAATTATAACACTTTTATACAATCACTACTAAACCAACATAAGAGTTGTTATTAAAATGATTAATCACAACACATATTAACATAGTCAATATATATATAGTTTTTCTCAATGATTATCATGATCACCACATTTTTAGTATAATTTAGTTTTTAACAATTCAATATATAAATATACATAGAATGAGAAAATGTATCACTTGAACATAGAAAATTAATCATTTTTTACTATTAACATAAAGTGTTGGTAAAAGGAAAACAAATCATTTTTTATTTTTTTCCCTCCATTTTTAATTTTTTTTTAAACACATTTACATTTGTTTTTCATTTTAAATTTCCCACACACAGGCGTTTTTATTGTGAAGGCTTTATGAACATTCGTAGGTTGCACTGTAGATATCCTCTTGTGGCATTTTTAAAACTCTCGCTCCCGCTCTCCGTTTTAACTCTGTTACGGTTGTTAAACACCATGTTGAAGCACACACATGGTGTATGAGGGGGAAGAATGCACACCTGTGAGTACCGACACACAATGAAAGATAGCGTGAGGCTTTCTTATTTTTTCCATTATACAAAGATGTACATTTACAGTACAATGGTGTGACTCTTGGTTTCACATTCCAAGGTCACTTGGACTCCATTGTGACTTTCCGCATTCCACACCTACCCATGTAGGATTAGGTGTTCCAACATCCCCCCTTAATCCGAAGGGGTATGTGTGAGTCCAAGAAAAGAGTTGTAATACAAATCTGCAAAGTATACATGGCAGCACTTGGGCTGAATCAACTCTCTGAAATGTTGGAAAAAAGGGGTGGTTTTAGGATGACCACAAACACTGGAACGCAAAACTTGTTGCAGTTCCCGGAACTCTTCCAAAACTGGCAAGAAGCTGAAGGCTTCTGCTAGAGGAATTGTCCCTCATAAAAAAGGGAGACCTTCGACCTAAAAGAAGGGAGGTCTACTACCTGTGGTGGTTTTAGGTTGTCCACCAACCGAAGATGATGGTTTTAGGTTATCCACCAACCGAAAATGATGGTTTTAGGTTATCCACCAACCAAAGATGATGGTTTTAGGTTATCCACCAACCGAAGGTATGCTCATGGGCATCCGTATCTCTGGCTACATCTCTGAATCCAGAATGACGAATTGTGGCTCAGGCTCGCTTAAACTGCTGGCTACAACTCTGAACATGGAATGAGAGATTGTGGCTCAGGCTCGCTTGATCTGTCGTCGAAGCTTGTACATGACCACCATTTTCCCCCCTGTCAGGGACAAGGTGAGATGATAGCGAAAACTCAACTGCAAGTTTGCTCAATATCCGTGAACAAGTTCTAACATGTGTCGTAAACATCTTCTTGGCTGCTGATGCCCATTGCCAAGAAGCGATCCATCCAAGATGAATCTTTGTTCTTGCAGGAGGCTTGTGTCTGAAGCATCTGTGTGAAGAATGAGTGTGCCGACCACAGTGCTTGCATGGATGAAGATCAAAACAGTGATCTTTCATATGGCCAACTCGATCACAGTGTTGGCATTTCACAATCTGTCGTTGTTGTGGAACAGGATCTGGAACAGCTGCAGGTGAACTGTCATATAGGAATCCGACACTTTGAAATCTGATGGGCTTTGTGTAGTCTGGAATATGAAAGGACACATCCTTGTCATATCCAAGACCATTTCGGTGTTTGTTGTGGACAAGCTCTTCCCAAGGTCTGATGATGGGCTTAGGAAGTGCAGGCTGAACTGCTGCATCTGCATGTACATCTGCTCTAGTGCAATGAACTGAATGGGAATCAACTGGAACTTTATCTTCTTTCTTCTGATGAGAGTCCTTCACAATGTTCTGAATAGAAACAAGTTCAGAATGGTGACTCTTTTGCTGAAGTTCTTCTTGCTGAAGTTGAGATTCCAACTGCAAAAACTCGATCTTTTCATGTGCATCTAGCAAACAACTGTGAATTTTACAAAGAGCATCCTTGCTCATTTTTATCACATCATCAACATTTGAATGAATGAGGTCATTCAACAACATTAATGCCTCATTGATTTTGGCCATTTCAACAACTTAGGCTCAAAAAATGAAAGGGTGTCGGCTTCAACCGAAAATGCACCCGTTTACAATGTGATTCAACAACAAATACAAATGACTGCAAAGAATTTCCAGCTATGGAAATCTTAAGTACAAAATGTGTTCCTCAAATGATGGAGGGCAATCAAAAATCTTTCAACACAAATACATTGATTCCAATTATGAATGAAGAGGCAAAATATCTGTAAAGGTGTAGCTGAAAACACTTGTGCAATAATCTTTTTATGGCAGCTGAATTTTCTTCTTCAAATAGCTGGTCAAGTGATGGCAAACTTGTCTTCAAGTGTAAATTTCTTCAAAAATTCACTTTTCAAATCAATGTCACAAAGCATACAATGTCAAATCTGCAAATTATTCTATGTCATTTCTTCAATTCTGCTCACATGTCATTGCTGTTCAAATCTTCTCTCTCTCCTCTCTCTCTGCTGTTTTTTTTTTTTTTTTAAATAAATTAATTAAAAAAAAGGAATAATTAAAAAATGGGGAATTTAAAAAGGCATTATTAAAAATGAAAGGAAAGGGGTTAATTAAAAGGAGGGGGGAATTAAATTAATGGAGGAGAGATATTATGTGGAGGGGGGTTATTAAAAGTGGAGTAATTAAAAAATAGGGAAAAGGAAAAAGGAATTAATAATTAAAAAGGGGAGTGACTTTTAAAAAAGGGTCGAATGTTAAAAGGAGTGATAAGGGGATTAATGGGGGAGGGGGGCGGGGAGGCAAGGTGCGTTATGAGGGAAGGTATTTAAAAGGAGGGAAATTCATTTAAAAAGAGGGAGAGTTATATTAATTATGGAGGGGCGGGGTTTTAAAATTTAAAATTAAACAATGAAAAGCGTTAAGGCGTGTTAAGTGTAGTGGAGTGGGAGAGTAGGAAGCGTGGAGGGAGTTTAATAGTGAGTGTAAATAGCGTGCAAGGGAGAGAAGGGAGAGCGGTATTGTAATGTATGGGCGGGTTGAGCTGCAATGGAGGGCGGATATAATAAAATTAAAATTAAAAAATGAATCGTGATGGGGGCCGAAAGGCCGTGGGAAAGGGAAAGCGTTGTAATGAGCGTTTGCAGTGGTAGAGGGGAACGCGTGGGATGCAGGAATGGACGCGGGGTTAAAAGATGGGGAGAGGGGCCGGAAACGCTGTTGAAGGAAAGGCGGAGTTGAAGGGAGATGAGTGTGGCGTACGCTGAGGGCCGTGGGGTATTATGAGAGCGATTTGAGTGGGAAGTAGGCGTAGGTAATATGCTGAGTGTGAGGTAAATGAGCGTTGGGTTGTGAGGAATGAGGGTCGAGTTGTGAGTTGCAGAGATTTTTTTTATTTTTTAATTTTAAAAACAACAGAGAGCAGAGAGATTCCAGAATTGCAGAAAGCAGCAGAATGATTCCAAAATTGCAGAAAGCAGCAGATTTTTTTTTTTTTTTCTTTCAAATATAGAGCAGAGTTTTTCTGGAACATATAGCAGTAAAAATCCGAAATTTTGCAGGAATCTTCGAATGAAAAACTCAGAAATTCTTTCTCATTAAAACCAGAAATCCTCTTCAGAAATCAACTTTAAACAATTTTCAGCAGCGCTTTCAAAATGATGCAGATTTTAATGGAAATTGCAGGAAAAATGAGAATGAAAACCTTCAGATGGGCAGTGTTGCCTTTCTTCAAAACCACTGCTGCTCTTCTTCAAAACAAATTCTGAATGCTGCTCTTTCTTCTGAATGCTGCTCCTTCTCCAAAACCACTTTCTGAATGCGGCAAAAAGACTGCTACAAACACTTGAGTGCTGCAAAAAAAACAAACAATTTTTGCAGATATGCATAGGCCATAAACACAAATGGCTCACTCAAAGTGGAGCAGGGCCAGAAATCGCCCGCTCCGATACCATGTTAAACACCATACCCACTTACTACTACGAAAATTTCTCAGATCTGATCATCAAATCCCAAGCCCTTGTATTTATCTTCTAGCCCTAATTTCATTCAACCCAATCCCATCCCCTTATTTTTATTTAGCCGTAACTGCATTCAATGGAAGCTTCAAATTTCGGTCCGTGGCAACGCATTTTCCAGCTTGTTTTATGGAGCTTTAAAGGGGATTGCCAGGTCTTCGAGAGCACTCAGAGCTCCTCACGGGGTTGGATGAGGAAATGGCTCAGAACATGGCAAGGACAGTGCATGTCAAACGATTCTGATAAGTAAAATTTGCAGTGAGTTTTGTTCCTTTCCCAAATGATATTATAATAATTTTAAGAAATTCTAGAAAATTTGTTTAAAGAGGCATTGCTCTGGTATTTAGACCCTCATAGCAATATTAGTGTTTGAAATATGAGTTAATGGAATCTTGGTAATATATTTGTTAAATGAAGCTTTTCCAATGATTCGACTAGTAACTATTGTATGAAAATGAATGAAAATAACTGACTGTTCTTCCACATTGCCACTTAACGAGCTAAATTAGAAAAGATTTATGAATTTGAAATGTTTGGAAGAAGCAATTTTAAGAATTTACGAAGTCCCTATATCTCTTATTAACATTGTCACTAAAAAGTTGTGAAAACGTTGGGCGCGTTAGATTTAGTCTCATTGTTCATTTGTATTGATGCGAAGTGTACAGAGCCTGGAAAAATAAGAAATTGATGGTATATTTGGAGCCTCTGATGGAATCAAACTTGTTAATGGAAATGTATGAGAAACACAAAGCGACATTCATTGTGTGAAAATCCTTGAGATGGATCTCCTTTTCTCTGCGTTTTCATTGAGTGAAATTATGTGATAATTGTGGAGATTTTTCACCATGGTTTCATAATTTAGGTTAAATTACACATGGATATATGCAGTTGTTTTTTACTCCACGTACATTTCACTTTCAGAATCACTATTACAAGAGATTTTATTACTGAAAGTCCTGGATCGCAGGAATCAACTTAAGAAGATAGACAATTATATTCTCAATGAAGCTGCTTCGTTAATCCTCTTTAAGCATGGAAGAAAATTATAACATTCCTTGAGCTTTTTGACTGTGCTTTCAGTTCATAAAGGAATCTTTACTAGAAGTGAAAAGCTATATTAATTAAGTCTCACTCAATTTTTACAACAGTTTAATACAGTCTGAAACTTGTTTTAGTATATATTGAAACCTGGTTTAGTATACACTAAAACTTTAAATATGAAATCTTTATTTTGGCAGAAATATATGAAATTAATTTGGAAATCAGCTACACAAGGCCCGAGTATAAAAAACAGAGGCACAAGCATTGAACCAAATGCCACAAGGTGTCAGTCATAATAATGAATTTTTGAAATCAATTTCACTATAATTGGTATGAACAAATGGAACCCAACTTTTCATAGGAATAGTTGAGCTTCCAAGCAAAGTATATATTATGCTCAAAAAATTGAAACTGATGGTGAACCCTGGAGGCAAGACAAAAGCATGTGACACACATCAGTATTTTCTCTAAAGCAGTCATTATGTGTTGTAACTTGTTCACAACAAATAATGACTTGCAACATAAAGAAATAAAATGGCATTTGCTACCAGCAATACGATCAAAAAATACCATTTGCTGATGAAATATTGATAAATTATGATGGTTTGATAATGATCCATAGATAAGGGTTTTTATCAACAAAGCCTACAATGTAGAGATTCGTAGGTATAAACTGTAGAGATCTCCTCTACGTGACATTTTTAAAACTCCCGCTCTCTCTTTCTGTTTTAACTACGTCGCCCTCCGCTGTCCATGCCATTGGTGTTCCCTTTGCACCCTTGTGCAAATGCTAGTTATTAATTTGGTGGGAGATTCAACATCCAAATTTTCAATATATGTTTGGATTGTTGCTTTCAATGCATGTTTATGGGCTTTTGTATCAAGCTGAGTTCTCTATTGTTATAAAATTAGGTGTATTAAGGGTATATTCGGAAGGGATTTTTGTGGTGGCCAGATATAGAATTGATAGACATTCTTTCATTATTATATTGTTCTGCTTAGGGGTATTGGATAGCAGAGAAATGATTCATTGGGTATGCTAAGAATTCATATGCCCTTGTTCTTCTTAGGGGTGTATTTGTTCATTGTGGGATGGAAGGGAAGCAATTTTTGCATGGCTAGATATAGAATCGATAGAATTTCTTTCATTCTTATATCCTATAAGGTGTTGTGTACTACAGAGAAATGATTCACTGGGTATGCTAAGAATTCACATGTCATTGTTCTGCTTCTTACTGCTTCTTGTTTAGGAGGGCAAGAAGAATTTTTTTATGAGTGAGTTTTGTTGATAGAAGGATTTGGGTATTGACAAAAGTCTAGTTATGGGGATTTAGGGTGATTTGAGGACTTGTCTAGGGAATTTAATGTTGAAGATACCCTCTTATAATCAATATGGAGTCCAGTGAAGTGCCCCAACAAAAGAAATCGAATGGAAATCCTGCAAGGCTTCCCCAGGATTGGCCGATAAGAAAAATGGTGCTTCCAAGAAGTGTTTCAGAGAAATAACTTCAAGGTTAATGTCTAAATCCATTTCTTATTCATCATCTTATGTTTCTGGTCTGGTTCCTATGGTTTGGGAATTTTTTTATCCTAGGTACTCCATCACGGCATGAGGAAATATGAAAAGTGAGGAAGATCGGGCATAACTGGAAGAATTGTGTGGAATAAGTGGATTTATCTGGTTGGGGCATCATTTCTATGGTTCTATTTATTCCCTGCAATTCTGACCTGATGGTATCCTAAGAATCCATCAATAAACGAGTAAGCTTCTCAATAAATCAAGCTTTGTCAATCAAAACGAATATGCATCAAACTCTTTGTCAAGGTCTCTATGGGTTAGTCTATGTAGGTGGGTCAACCAACCTAGTCTTACCTTATCTTATGTCTTTACGCTATGCTCACAAATGCTTACACTCACCCCGTAGCAAAGGTAAAGGAAGCAACACCACGAGCACCAACACCTGTAGTTTCAAAGGGATGGACCTTACTACTCAGCTAGTCATCAGGCAAGGTCTAGTTAAAGTTTCAGTTATTTATCATATTCAGTTGATCCAATTGGAGAACCATAAGCATAACCTCCTAGGAGGTATGTGCGGAAAAAACAAGGGTGAGAGGAACAGATCCCACATCCTCACTAGGCACCATTCGCAGTTGGAATTAAGTCAGCTTTTCTCAGCTATTGCTCCAGGAGATAGGAGGAACAAGTTGTGTTCCGTAGTGGTAAGTTATGTCTTTAGGAACCAACCCTGTGTTCTGTAGTGGTAAGTGAGGTAGTCACCGTGTTACGTATTTCCAGGACACCTATTTCTTTCTCTCTTATTTAGTTCATAGGCAGTTGGTCTAGGTCAAATCCGGTGGGGGGTATTTCCATCTAGCTAAGGTTAACCACTTGGTATTTATCCCTTCCATGTTGGAGTAGTTAAATATGGAGTTTAGTTCTCCAGTTTGGGGTCGAGATTGAACCTCAGCAACATCTTAGCTAGTTTTAGTTTCTCCAGATTTAGAAAAATATTAGATAGAGAGGGAGCCTAGAGGGAAGGACCAAGAGGCAGAGTGGGCTTAGCATGTGAGGCACATTAGGCTTGACGAATTGTGTGGTGCTTTGTTACACATTTGGTTCTATGTTGATTAGTGCACAAATTGGAGTTCGTCAAAGATCCTCTTGTGCAGTATTCACTTGAGTTGCTGGTGATGAAATCTCTTGTTTAGTCTGCACTTGAGTTGTTACAAAGAGCTAATCTCAAAAACCTACACATACAAGTTTAGCCTCAACGGGCTGTTAGCCGGGAAACCATAATCTAGGAATGGAATTACAACACCATTTACTTATTGATTTTCTTTTCATTGCAGCCTACCTCACAGTCTGCCTCACAGTCTTGGAAGATTTGATGTATTCTCATTTTGGTTAACTTTGGAGTCTAGACATTAGTCTAACTTTTTTCATCATTTCAGAAATATTTTTCCAGGAAATGTGAAGCATTTTGTTCACAATGATACTATAGTAGCCCTGGAAAGTTGAACGACAATGAAACTTCATGGTTGTGTGTTGATTATTGTGACTGGAACAATAACGTATGGCTTTACAGAAGATTGTAGAGAAGCTAGAGCTATTGGTGCAAGACTAGTATTGGGTGATTGGGGCGAGTGATTTTTACCATTGTTGATCTTTAAATAGCACATATATTGTAGCTTTATGGTTGACCTGAATTCACAAAATGAAATTGAAAATTTTGATTTTGGACATGTATATAACTATTCATTTGTTTAATGCAACTTAAAAGTGTGAATGCTATCTAAAGTAAGAATCCTTTGAAGTTAGTTCCATTTTATGATTTGGTGATTTTTGTAAAATGTGAGGAACGAATTTGGGTGATGTTACTAGTAGTGTGTTTTTTCCTATTGACAGTTTCAATCCATGGAAATGCATGTGGATCTTATGTGAAGAAGTGAAAACATTAATGTAGATCATCAGGACATTCTTATTCAACCGTGGCATGTAAGCTTTGAGATGCCATCCATTGTATATGCAGCTACAAGGCTTGTGGCTTTGGGAGAGCACTAATATTATTCTATAAATGCATGATATTGGTTTATGAAAATCTTATTTAAGTTGAACATAAAATAACTCAACTAACTATCAACTGATGAATTGAAATTTTAGAACAACTAGGAGTTGCACTCTGAATGCGGAAATTCAAATAAAGTGAATCATTCAAGAAACAATGTCTCATAATCTTAATTGAATGATCGTTGCTACAAAAAATGGAAATACACACACCAGCTACAACTACGAAAATAAATGAAACCATACAAGACATAACTAAAACCATGCAAGGGGAAAATACTACTCCTAGTTGCACATCCTGAGTGGGCCATTTTTCTGAAGGCCAAGGTGTTGAATCCATCACACAAAAATGCTACTCATGGAACCATAATGGAATAATGTATCTAGGCTTTAAATGCATCATCTAGAAATTACAGAGTACACTTTAATTGTTTATATCTCTCTTATCTCTAACTTGAACCCTAAATGTGTTAAAACCGAAACTACTTATGAGGTAAGGTTGTTGGGTTCTTTGAAATTCCAACAGAATCCCAAAATACCCTGACAAATTCCTAAACTAAATTCCCAAATATAACCTAATAACTTCATGAACGAAATTCCCAAGTATAACCTAGCAACTTCCTAAAACCAAATTCTGAAGAATAACCTAACAACTTCTTGGAAATGCAAACTAAAAATTGCTGGAATTAACAAATTAAACTTTTAGCTCGTGAGTTGATATTGTGGGGACTATGTTACCCTATAATCTGGGTGCGATGTGTCAACCTAGTTGTTGTTTGGGAATTCCACCCTAGAATTGGCATGCTGTAGAATTAAGAAATTTTTTGCAGCTGGCCTAAGGAAGTGATTCTGGAGATTCCACAATCGTCTTTAATTATTCTGTGTAAGGAATTTTGTGGTAGGTGTTAATTCTACACTAAATGTTGATGAACACTAGTAACCTTCAACATATCATAATTGGCGAGAACTAAGACATTTCATTCAAAATCTTCGTAGAGACTGTCAAAACATTAATTTGGAATGAATTACTTATTTTAAGCCAAATTTCTATAATAAGGTGGTTGAACAATCTAGAAAATTAGATGTGTTAGGTTTTTTATACTCATGAAAATGTGAGTGGAAGATGAGAAAACTGAGACACTTATGAGGTTCACCATCACCCACAAGATGAAGTTATTGTACACCCTTGTGCAATAAAGTTGTCCTTGTCATTCATATCTAATTTCCCTGAAATCATAAATTTCAAATGGATTTGTGCACTTTTTTTATTGATAGCCCATGACCGAGTCAATTTACTCCAATTGGTCAAATTCACTTTCTGCATTTATTGGACGAGTGCTCTTCCAGTTCAAAATTGGATAGCATAGCACGGGAAATTTGAATCCAAGTCTTATCCAATGTATTTCAAGATGCATTACAAAGCTAGTGTAAAGGTGAGCCTTGCATATAGCTAGTTTAAGATTTGGAATTGATTTGAGTTCCCTTCTCTTCAATTCTTATGTAAGTTCATTCCTTCTCATTTGGGAATTCATAGCATGGTCACTTCAAGTATCAACAAAGGCTTTGAATTTCTCTAATAATTGTTGTTATTCCATTACCCATTGGATCTGAGAATGTGAAGTGTTTTAGTAATGCTCATGGATAGCCTCTGTTGGGGCATGATCTCTGCTCAGACAAGCAACTCAACCTTGGATTTGTAATCGTTATAGGCCCACAATTCTTCAAATATTTGAATTTCATTCTACATAGTAGAGATAAATTCCTTAAAATACCATCCTCCATAAAAGGATGAAGAGTCCATTTTGTGAGCTTAGGCAGGACATAATTGTGTAAATATAACTCGCATTCTAAGTTCTACCTCTCAGGAATGCCTATGAAATATCAAGAAAATACCTGGTTCATCCACATTAACAATTGGTAGATTTGAAGCATTCCTCTCCAGTGAAATTTGAACCATTGCTCCTTAAAATATAAGGTGTACACTTTGGCAGGTGGCCTACAGGCGAACATTAAGGAAGCATAATCACTTGCGTTTTAATTTATTTCCTTAAAGTTTTGAAATTTCAGGGACTTTCTCTTTAATTTCTTCATCTTATTTCTCCCACTCCTTATTACCTTCTCTGAGTTACATAATTGTGCTTTGCTAGGCTACGTGTGAGATTACAGACTTTTCTTTAAAGAATGCAATAGTTTGTTGATGCCTTTCAAGGGTTTTATATCCCTATTCATATGATTATGATTTTGCCTTCTATAAGCCAACCTCTATAGCTACAATGCAACTATTTTAGGAGTTTCTCGAATTCTGCCAAAGTTTTCAGAAACCTGTGCTGGAGAAGGTAATGACATTTGACATTTAGCATCTGAATTTTCCACTACTTGTCACATGTAAACAGGAATTTCCCTTATTAGGGATTCCACAACACATTGTTCCATTCATCTCGATTTATCCAATAATTCTGTTTTGTCTATAGTAGGTGTCAATAATTTTGTAACATTTGTTTGGATTTCTTTAAGAGTCGCTGCCCCAAATTCCATAGCAGATTTTGAGGTATGCCCTTGAGATTCTATGGCAGTGGCTGTCTTGGTCTTATTTTCTTCCTCCCCCTTTGCTATCTGCCTTTCTCTTGACTTCTGTATTTCTTGAAAAATTCTTCTTTGGGACCATCTAACGAAATCTATGGCAACAACATCTGGTCTCCTTGTTTCTGTGACAGTGTCTTATGGCTTGGTCTAAGATTTTCTTTAGTGTGCATTTCTGCAACTATCTCCTCAACACTGTCATTTTTCCTTTTATATGTTGGAGTTATAGTGAATTCCTCTCAAGTTACCTGTGGCTGCTTCTTCTGCAGGGTGGCATCTTTTTGACCAAGAGGTGGATTAGCATATGGTGTGCAAGACTTGTCAATTCACTTGCTGGATCTCACCAGCTATATTTTGTGGTAATTTCATCAAGAAATATAAGACAATGGTTTTTTCATTTTTCTTTAAATATGATACTAATTTAAAATGGAAAGTGAGTTTGAGATGGTGCTTTATCTTGAATTTTGAATTATGAATGGGATTATTTTGGAAATGGCAATTTTCACCATATGTGATGCTGCATTATGAATGAAAAAGTAGTAAAATCCATTAAAATGTCGATGTTTGAGTAGCTTGGGTGGTACTCCAAGCGCTAGGGTTCAAGGTTTGGAGGGAAAAGCGCCACAAGAGTCACTTGTGGGCTTGGAACCCAAGCAGGGGGTTTTGCACCAATTATGTTTTGGGGCATTTCCATGAGCACATTTCTACATGTGATGGCTGAGGATGATAGATCTTAGCGAGACAAATCTAACGCAACGAGAATCATCTGATTCCGAGTTGCAGAAGTGGAGATATGGATTTTTGAAGATTAATTGTGGGGTTGACACCATAAGTGTCAAGGTCAGCCTAAGGTTGTTTTAGGCTTATGACAGTTGGACAACCCCTATTGTGACGTTGAAGAAGCCCTTCATTTGTGGTATAAATAGAAGGCAGAGAGGAGGCATTTAAGCATCCATTTGTGCAACACACACAATACAAGTAACTCATTGGAGGAGAGAGAACTTTATGTTCTAGGGCCGCAACACAGAGAAGAAAATTGGCAAAGGAGGAGAGGGTCGTTGAGGCCTAGTTTAGGGTCTGAACTGCTGGAGGGAAGGTTGAGTGCCTTGCTGAAGGAGCCGCTGC
This sequence comes from Pinus albicaulis, assembly GCA_034641835.2. Taxonomy (NCBI): domain Eukaryota; kingdom Viridiplantae; phylum Streptophyta; class Pinopsida; order Pinales; family Pinaceae; genus Pinus; species Pinus albicaulis. The sequence goes on from CM076581.1 coordinate 140,675,256, forward strand.
CATTTCAGGACTGTTTGAGTGCTAAAAAAAGGTGGGCAGGCCCCTTGCAAGGCTGTTGCAGCCCTGCACATACTTGCTGTAGGGTGCTGCAGCAAATTAGAGGCAGGCCGAGGGCTAGAACAACCTAGAATTGCAGCAACCATCTTCGGCCCCTCAAGGAAGGGAAACTACATTATTTAGGAGGAGTTTTGGGCATAAAGGAAGGCTTGTTAAGGGACTGTAGTGTGCCCTAACCATAATTAGGCCTAGGTTGTTGCAACCAAATAAGCCCTAAAAAAAGTGAGCTATGGTATGTTTTTGAAGACATTCTTGTAGGTGTTGGATCCAAGTATTGGATCAATTTTGGATCGGTTTCATTTGTAGCCTGTGGGAGCCAATTTGGAGGCCTGATTGGGTGATCAAAATCCTTCATCAGTGTAGAACTTGCAGTGTAGTATTGGGTGCCACTGACCTGGTGGAGGGCAGTGTGTTGGCTACCCAAAGTAGCCCTAGACAAGCTAGCTTGAAGTGACAAAGAGGAGCTGAAGGTTGGGTGAATATTGGTGCCGAAGTGCAGCACCTTGATGGAAAAAGGTGATTGCTAGCCTTGTAGATTGGAGCTCGGGATTAGGCCTACCCAGAGAGCAGATTGGATCAGCCCGTGTACATGGTACAAAAGTGACGTGCAACAATGTTAGGTGGCAGTCCTCCTAGAGTCTCGATGTGTGGTCCTTTGAAGGACTAAGGAGCAGCTAGTGAGCGGTATGGAAGTAAAGGACCAACAAGACAAGATACGACATCGAAGTTGAAACAAATTTTGTCAATGTATCTTGTATACCATAATACTGTTGTATTATTCAGAGTTGGTTTAATATAACGAAGATTGGGGTTGTACATGATTGTACAATTTTGTTAAAAATTGTGTTTACTTGTGCATGTGTGATTTACTACTTTATATTTTCCGCTGTGCAAAGTAGTTCTGGTTGAGATTCTTGGTTTGGTAGCATTACTGATTTTAAAACTCTAACCTAGACCCAAGATTGTGGAAATTCAACATGGTATCAAAGTGTGTCTATGCTATTTTGGAAGTCAATGAATCAAAGTTGTGTGCAATGAAGTACAGCGTGAGAGGGAGTTGGTAACAATTGTAGGTGACAATGTCAAAGTTGCAGGCAGGTCTCTAGTATGAGGACAGGTTGGAGGGGTTGTCCAACTATAGTCCATGAAAGGAAAGGATCAAGTGGCAATATAGATTCATCTCAAAGGAGGTAAATTGCATATAATGTCATATCATCATAACCAATGTCTCACTGTAATGGCATTAATTGGTTTATGAGTCTGTTAAGAGTTTTTCTAGGTATTTATGCAAGGCTCTGAAGGCTAAATGTAAGAAAATTTGTCTACTCTAGGAATACTTTGGCTTTTAGCATGAATCAAACAAGCAAATTTGCAGGTTCAAATAATGCTACATAGAGGACTATCACAAAAGATAATTCTATTAATATCCGCAAATGACCAAAAAAGCAGGTCAATGAGCACCAAAGTACAAAAGTAGTTATAAGCAGTGGGAGAGAAAAAGAAACTCCTAAAAGCCTAATAAGTAAGGAAATAAACTATGCAATAAAAATAGTAAAATAAAAATTAAATGACTCTATCCATCAATACAATGTAAGAGTGGCCTATTCCACTCACATTAGAAGTAGACAAAGAGGCAGAAGATGAAAAAGAAGCAACCTTGAGACTCCCATAAGGTGAAGATTCCATTATAACAGAGGAAACTCCAAAGTTTACATCTACCACAGAGATGGGGCCTATGCATTAGCAGAGGATGTCCTCAAGAAAATATCAGAGTCTCAGAGCATGATGAGAGCAGGTACTCTACAATAATGTCAGGACATCCCTCAGGATTCTTGGTATGTGTAATGAAATCCTCCTCTAACTCAATCTCTTGTAAATGACACAACTCATGAATCATCTCATTAAATAGGATGTGACAGTTAGATTCCACTCAAATATGGTGAGAACAAATCCAAAGCTGGCCAAGATGACTCCAAAGGCCATACGTCTAAAGTCGCCAAGTATAATTTTAGTGGCATTGGGAGGGTGCCAGGGCATGGTGGGACTTAGCTTTTGATTTGGAGCTGTAGAGAGCAAGGAATGTGCATTTCCGCCTCAGGCGTGCATACTGATCCTGAAAGAGGCATCCTTTTTCGAGTGATTTACAGGAACAAAGCATTCATACATATCGGCAGTAAAGACCTCTTGCTCAAGATTACAGAGTTGAGTTGCACTATTCTGGAGCCCAAATTATTTAAGATGAATATCGGTATGCTGAGGTCCTTCTACAAAGGTTGGGGTTGGTGTTTTCATTGGTCATTGCTGCCATGTGATTCTCACTGTTTGTATTCAGTTATTCATCGAAGAAGTCCTCTTTTCTCAATTCTTAACACTCGATGGGTCTCAAAAAATCGAAAGGAATGTTGGGTGAGGCATCTACACTGTTTGGACTACATGACTGTCATATACACTGAGCATTTTCATAGTGTCTCGATTATTAGGGGCCTTTGTCTAAGGCCAGATGGATCTAGACCAGTCAGTCAAATGGCCTCTGTCCTGTTTTTCAGCACCTGGAGATAGCTAAGCACATTTTTAGGACTGTCGATTTGTCAGGGATTGTTGATTGGATTGAAGATATGGGTGCTTTTTGTTTTATGGAAGGTACAGTGTAAACTTATTTTTGATCATGAGCCTAGCTCCTTATCTACCTTCAGTTCAGTCTAGAAGGTTGATGTCTATCATCAATTGTTGGCATAAGAATTTTGACAAATAAGATGCTAAATCTTTGGATCACACTGAGTATTTTGGTTTTCTTTCTACCTTAGTAGATCTTCAAAATAGGTTATGATGTTCATTATATATAGTATATACTATATACCCTTCAATTTTTTTATCATTTTTTTGTAAATATTTTTCAGTAAATATAAGACATATTTTTCAACAGAAAAACATAAAGAACTGCACGGATATTGATTAAAAAATATGTTTTCATTGATAATAAATTTATGATTTTTGGAGTCTGTTATATTCAAACTCTATCAACCCCTATTTTGATTCAACCCTGTTGGAAAAATAAGTTTCCCACCTGATTCAATTCAAACTCGCAATTTGCTGAGTTTAACTCTTCGGTCTAGCGATACTGATACCATGTTCGTAATTCTGATAGGAGGAATTGCATTCTGCCATTGCATGAGATTTATGATCAGGCCATGGTAAATTTTACTGTAGACTATCGTTAATCGGAAAATATTGGTAAAGTGACTACCAATAGCTCTACTATACTACCACACAGCGACATTAAATCTTAGTATTTATTTATTTTTATTGCTTTGTAGACCTAGTCAGGAAAGAGTTCAGGCATTCTCTTACCATATGATATATAACTTGACACTCCAGTCACTTTGACTGCAATTGGTCATTCCTGTATTTTACAAGTGTGAAGTTTGACTGTATACCCACATTGAGCAATAAGACCATTTCTCAACTACATGAAATTTTCTGCGTGGAAAGAAATATTGGGGCTAAGACTCAAGGGAGTCAATCCAAGTAATCTTAATGTACCATCAATAATATCTTCTTTTATCACTTGCTTCAAATCATACTTTTGTAAGAGATGACCAACATTAAAAGAGTATTAGAAGGGGGGGAATTCTTAATAGAAATACCAATGCTATGCAACAAAAAAGAAGGCTCTAAAAACCAACATTGGTGTTGCCCAATACTAATAGGAATCATCTCCTCTGATAAGCAGACAACTGAGTATATCCGTCTCCCTGGTGCTAAGTTTCCCAAACAGTGAATCCTATGAAGTAAGAAAACAAATCTGAAAATGCTCTCAAGACACAGATGATGGCCCCTAGTCTTCACTTCGAAGATGGCCTAAGGAACTCTTTGGTAAAGATGGATCATATGACAACCAAGAAAAATATGCAATACCAAAAGTATGATGTCAAATTATCAATCTAGGGTTCTTAAGGGGAAACAAACCAGATTAGCATTAGGGCTTCATTCCAGGGTTTTCTATCCCATTTAGGGTTTGTAATTCCTAGATTCACACATCTAGATCCTATGCAACAAATCCTTAATGCATGTAGACCCTTTATTAATTAAACAATTATACATACTGTGTAGTACGTACCTTTCTCTTATATGATTACTTGGACGTTGCTGTAGGACCTTTTACAAGATCTTGATTTCAAGAGTTCTCAATACTGCCTTCAAGATCCTCCTTGCCAAATTTGTTGCTACTAATATTCCAATTTATCCTTTATCCTTCTTCTAGATGCTACTATTTTTGAGGTGGAAAACTCCAAGGATGCCAAATCCAACATTTTCCTTCGAATATACAATTGTTTTCATTGAAGTCATGATCTTCCTAAGAACAAATCCAAAACAAGATGCTCACCATAAGGTGACTATCTGTTGCTTATTGCTTTAGATCTTGGTTTCAACACCAATATATTTATTTATCCAGCCTTGGTTCTTAGGTCACAGTCACTAATATTTCTTGAGACAAATATATTTTCATTCAATGGACTTATATTCTTTCCATATTTACCACTTCCTGGAGTAGATATCTCAAACTAGGACTTTTACACCTTATAATATTTTAGAACATGCCTAAAAAGCCTTCCACTGAAGTTGGCCTAGTTTCCTCTACCAGATTATCACTATTTCTATTACAGAGATCTGAAAGATATTTCGTTGCCTCTAATTGTGCCATTAATCTGCAATTTGAGGTCTAGAATCTTCTATAAGGTGACTTCCTTTTTCTGGAGTAGACTAACTGTAGCTTTACTTACTGATTTGGGCATCCAACCTTTTGCTACATCTCTCCACAACTGCTTCAACACCTCTCTGAAATGTTGCGGCCTTCCTCCTTAATCTCTTATCCTATATGTTGTCTTGATAGGTACCTACAACACCCTGTTTAGGCTTGTTTTAGCCCTTTAATCATCCACTTCAGATCTATGGCCTAGACTCCACAGGTTTGTGATTTCTTTGGCTTGTTTCAGTAAGAAGAACCACTTCAGAATATGCCCAAAGCAACTCCCTCTTCTTCGACCTTGAATTTTCTTTGAATTGGCTTAATAATCTTGTAATATGAACCCTAAAACATGTATGTCCTTATTTAATTCTTTCGCTCTGTTAGCCCAGGTCTGCAACCCCAACCACATAAATATTGACCAGTAGATATGCCCAGAACTCATAATTTCTTCCCTATAAGAGCTTGGCCTTCCTTTAGCTTGAATACTGACCCTTTGAACCTAGAGAACCGAGCCTCTCTGCTTTCAAAACCTATTTCAGATTTCCTGAACAGGTCTGCAAGAATTGATAATATGACGAGGGCTAGTTGTAATGCCCAGAATTCTGATTTATTACCTCTAGGAGCTCAGTCCTAGCCAATAGTCTTCTCTTGACGGTATTGAAGCCTTTAAGGATGATAAGGATCTTAAGGATCATCATGACTCAAGTACAATTATGAAGACCAACACTAGTTATATTCTTCCACACCAATCCCATTCGGACAATATAGAGTTAGCTCTCATAGATTGTGGATTGAGATTGACCACTATATTGATTGACTAGACAAGATCCACCAACTGTGCCATCTTCGAGAGATTGAGATGGAGGAGCATTTCATATTTTGCTACCTCATTTATTATGATATCCATGGGAGATTTCATTGCTTGTTTAGGGGGATCCAGACCCTATCTAGTTTCTTCTGATACCTGACCAAAGATGTCTAGCCCTTTACATACAGAAACCCCTCAAACTTCATGTCCACTTTCTCCAGTGTTCTTCTAGACCAGATCTTGTTGAAGGGATATATCCTTCTTTAGAATGCTTCCATCAGCTAAGGGATCCAAGAGATAGACTAATAGTAGCATTGCCTTGAAATCTAGATTTGTGTGGACTTGACAGACCATTCCCCTTCCCCAACAACTATTAAGGTATTGTGTAAACGATAGCTATGTTTTATCACCTTGCATGACAGAGATTGAACCATTTTTTTCCTCCCAGGAGTCGTGATGCTGTTTTATCATTCCATGTTATTCCAATTTCACAATTTTTGAATCTGAAAGAGTAATAAGTGTTCAGACTTCAGATTGACTTTCTACATTCCTTGAATCTAAAATTGGTTAGCAATTGAATAAGAAGCCTAGTTCTGGCAACAGAACCAATGAGCATGCAGATGAAATTTTGAGGTCACTGATAGAGAACATAGATGTTTCCAATCCAAAGTGCTCCCACTATAAGGATAATTGTTGCTTGGGTTTCCCTACCTATTGTTGTATTTCAAGTAAACCATAGGCCAGCAACAGAAATAACATAAGGACTAGATCTCTAGGGATTATATACATTCCATTCTGGAATAAGAAATGAAGTCTCTACAATGTTGTGAGGGGTTTTGATTACATGGAAAACATGTGTCAAGTATGCACTGTGGCAAGTTCTCAACAAAAAAAGATGTTGTACTTTTTATTGTGAAATATTTCCATGTCCAACCGTAGTTATTTGATCAAATTTCCATAATTCCCTTGAAATGATTTATTGACTCTTATGTGTCACCTTAACTCAGGATTTCACAATTTTGAAAGGTAAATATGTTATGGATTCTGCATTTGACATGCCTTTTAAGACCTTTCAATAATTTTTCAAAATTTCATGTTGCTTATCATACCCTTAATCAAGATTGTTTGATAAGGACCATGCAATGTAACTACACTATGCTAATGAATAATACTTGTTTTGAATGTGCTCTCTAGTGTCACGCTTTAATGATCCAAATTCCAAAGATAATAGCATCACAAGGAAACTAATTATTATTAATAACGGCTTGACTATCATCTTGTTGTGCTTTGTTTACTTCTTTGTAATATTCCTAATTAGCAGTTTGCTAATTATAGTATTATTATTATAATTTTTTTTATTTTTTTATTTTTGATGTTTCTAATGTCTGGCAGAAATAAGATGGGCCGAGACCTACAATTAATAATTTAGGGAAAAGCTACAACCTACTTCTATAGCCCACTAGGAAAAATTGTAGCCATAGTGGGGGTCCATGTGGCCAACAATCAAATGGGAGGCAGCGTGGGAGAGGCTCGATGGGGGTAGCGCAATGAGAGGCTGGATGAGGGGACTGCACAATCCATGGTGGGCCCAAGGGAACGTTGGGGGCTCAATTGACAAAAGGAAGTGAAGGCGGATCATTTCCTCATTCATTCACCTTGTTTTATTTATCATTTTGACTGAGCATGCTTGCCCCGGGGGACTTCGAGTGCCTGATCAAGAGAGGAGTCTAGCCATTTTGTGAGGGAATTCCACAACAACATCAGCAGGAAGTGCATAGTCCCCTTAGGATTGCGCAAAGGCAACATAGACTACATAATGGTTGTGCAGTCGAGTCTTGGGGAAGCACTAGGAGTGCGGGTGAGAAGAGTTGTTCAGACGAAGGATTTGGAGGGGAGGCTAGCCACCTCCTACCAAGGATTTTGGCAACATTTTGAAGGCATATACGATCACTTCCAACCAAGAATTTGATTTCCCCAATGGAGCAGCGTACCAAGCTCAAAGGGGCCAATTTCCGGGGCCAAGCTTTCAATAAACCCTTCGTGGGTTTTTGTGGGTTTATTGAGGAGAGTCCATTGTCCAATTCCCAGAATTTTCTAAGAATGAGAGGCATCCTAACCAGCAGTTCAAAGACAACCAATAACAACATTTTCTGGGCTAGGTAGCAGAGTGATTGAGCCACACAGTTCCAGTTCAGACAGAAGTTTTTCTTAGGTTGAGTTTGTCTTTCAGCCTGCCTTGAGCATGCCTAGGTGCAATCCTTTCAGTACCTCACTTGTACTCTTTCCCGACAAATAATAAAATGGCTAAACATTGTTTCTTGGCTTTCAGTTTATGTGTTTAATGGTGTTTTTATGTTTGCTGTAGTTTCTAGTCTATTTTACTTTATATTACTTTCATTTTCCCTTTCGGGATATTACATTATTCCTTTTTATCATACACATTATAATTCACTGGAAGGAAACTTGATACCAAAAGTTTCAGCATTTTGGGTAGCAGTTTCAGAAAAGGAGAATAAAAGTTCTTCCAATGTTTATGTGAAGAATAATGTTGCAAATATTGAATAATGTTGCAAATATTGGTGATGCTGCCAAGGTAGTTGTCAACAAGAAGAATAAAAAGAAGATTTTTTCGGTAAGGCAAATATTGCAGCTCCCACTAGTGATTTATATAATGCTTATAAGGTTCAAGAGGAGGAGGAAGATTTGAACCTTCCAGAACCATCCAAAGTAGTAACTAATGTTGTCAAGAGTAATACTTCCTCAAAAGAGCCTGAGAAGCAAGTCCTGAAAGAAGTGGATGACTGGGAAGATGCAGCTGATATTTCAACTCCTATGAGTCAAGTAGCTATTTTAGTTACTAAATGTTCAGGAGACAGAAAGTACTCTAGTGATTTTTTTTTGACAATCAAGGATTAGTGCAAAGTCTACCAAATCATTCCAAAATTTGTCTAGACACTGTTGAATTACTTGGAAATTCCCAAGCACTTGCAAGTCATGTAGGAGAGGCCGATGCATTAGCAAGAACCGCAAGAGGTCTTGAAAGGCATCCGAGTGGGAATTATCTACTTGAACGTCGTGGGCTAAATATGGCTAGTTTGGATGATGATAGATGGACCAAGCCGGTGGATGCTTTTGCTGCTGGTTGTGATATGTGCATGGATGCAGGTCTAAGTAGTTCCTCTTCTATGTTTCAACTCGGTCCAATTTATAATACTGGCTTTGCAAGAAATACTTGTGCAACACAAATGAGTATGAATGGCATCCTTCCTGGAGGGCCCTATGTGCAAGCACCGTTTCCACAAGTTGGACTAGTGAGAAATAATTATGATGCTGATAGGTGGCAACGTGCTTCTAGTTCACAGAAGGGTTTGATTCCTCCTCCACAACCTTCTCTGCTCACAATTCATAAATTAGAGAACCGATATGAAGTGGGCAAGGTTTCTGATGAGGATTAGTTGAAAAAATGACAAATTAAATCCATCCTTAATAAATTAACGCCCCAAAACTTTGAAAAAAAATTTTAACAGGTCAAAGAAGTGAACATTGACTCTGCATCATGTCTTCATGGTATAATATCTCAAATATTTGACAAAGCCTTGATGGAGCCGACCTTTTGTGAAATGTATACAAAATTATGTTTTCAGCTTGCTGCAAGATTACCAGAATTTTATGAAGATAGTGAAAAGGTTTTTTTCAAGTGAGTTCTTTTGAACAAATGTCAGGAAGAATTTGAAAAATATGAAAGAGAAGAGGCAGAGGCTAAGAAATAAGAAGAGGATGGTGAAAAAATCCTTTCAGTAGAAGAAATACGAGAGAAGAAGGATGTAGCACAACGATGAATGCTAGGAAATATTGGTGAGCTTTATAAAGAAAGTATGCTGACCGAAATAATTATGCATGCATTCATCAGGAAATTAATTGGTGAATTTCAACATGCAGAGGACGAAAATGTTGAAGCTTTGTGTAAACTGATGAGCGCTATTGGTCATATGATTGACCATTCAAAGGCCAAGGAACATATTGATGCTTACTTTGATAGGATGACAAAAATGCCCAATACCCAAGGGCTTCCCTCTAGGCTGAGGTTCATGTTGAAGGATTTGATTGATCTGATGAGGAATGGATGGAAACAAAGGTGGAAGGTTGAGGGCCACAAGAAAATAGAGGAAGTGCATTGGGATGCTGTGCAAGAACTACATGGACAGGGAGGTCACTCTCGAGGTACCAATATGGGACATGCAGGTCAGAGACTTGTGACACCACTTGATCATGGTGTGAGAGGACCTGTGATGCCACCTTACATGGCACATGCACAAATGGGTTCACTTCCACATATGGGTGGGATTAAAGGGCCACAACCCCATATGGGACCACGTGATTGTGGAATCACCAGTCAAGGTGCTTAGATTGTGGAGTGGGCTCAATTTGAAAATCGGTCTATGCCAAGCCCTTCAACACACATAGCTTTTGATGATGGCCACTTGACTCTTGGTCCTCAGGGAGGTCTTGGAAAGGGAATAGGAGGGAGGGCTCAACCCCTGCCATATGCTAAGAGTGATCTAGCATATATTCCACCATTCACATCTTCGAGTAATAGAAGAATAGGTGTATATCCGATTTTAGGTTGCAGTTCTGACTGGATGCCAGTTGGTATGAGAGATGAAATTTTGACAAGGACTTATGCTGCAAAAAAACCTTTATTTGCAAAATCACTGTCCAGGAAATAAATTTTTTGGATAATGACAGAAGAGAGTTTAAGAATTCATACTCATCAGGGGACAAAGGTGGGAAGATTTCAAATGTTGAATTTCAACAATTGACAAGGTTGTGTCAATCATGGCAAAAACAAAGTGGTTGAAATAAGGGTCAAACCATGCTGCTAATAGGAAAATAAAACTGCGCAAAGAAGGGGTGGGCGACATTTTGGTTGGCAGAAAAGGATCTACCAGTATCACCTTGAAGAAGCACGTAGTTTCGAGAGTATTTTTCTAGGAGAGGTGGGAAGGTATTGTCGAAAGTAATTGGTGGAAGAACTGTGTCTTGCATGCAAGCCCACACTCGAAAAAAACAAAACCACAAAAAGCATAAGGTGGCAACTCACTAAGAAGGAAGCAACACATGCTAGACTAGTCGACACCACTCAACTGTTGAGAAATCACGAGGGAAAGGACACACAAATGGCCGATAGAAGTGTAGCTGTCAACATAATTAGTTTGTGGATGGAGGAGTGCTATCAGAGCTAGCTAGACCTGTGTCAGTGCAGGTTTAGTAGCCACCACACATGTGGTCGAGTAGCCTAGTTGAAGTCACAGTGACGTCTCACCAGGCACAATATGACCATGAATTGGAGCAAATACAGTTGACAAGCCAGGAAGTGCATAGATCGTAGTCATAGGTAAGCAGGTGGACTGTCGGGTCGGGTGCAAGAGCTTGTGTCAAACTTCTTGCGCCTACATCCAAAATAGTCTTTCCTTCAAAATGGTGCACATTCTCAAATATAGTTTTTTAATAAGCATACATCCTCACGTGTCACATTTGGGAAAAGAGTTGTAGGGAATCTCCACAATTCTCTTACTGCCCATGTCTTTCCTTGTACCAAATCACCAATATTTGTGCATATCCTTTACTAAATAGCCAATCTTTTCTCTCTTCAACATCTCACAATTATAATGAAAATTTTCTTCAAGATGGTGTTTATCAACAAAATTTGCCTCATGAGAAGGTGTCTCATCTCGAGAAGAAATTTGCTCATCAACATACCATTTTGAGAGTATTTATAAAGAGGATGATAGATGACTTCATATTTCCCCAGTTTTTTAGGTGAGGTGGGTAATGAGGCATTGATGGATCAAATATCAAAGGAATAATTACAAACAATTTTGCACTGTGTCCAAAAGTATAAGAACCCTCAGCCACTTCGCAGGACAATATAATTCTTCTAGGGGTTCTATGACTTCCTTCAAACATAGCAACTAAGAATTGCTGACAAATTACAATACACATGCAAGATTTGGGAGCTTTCAATTCAACATTTCAGGCTTTAATCCCAAAAATTAGACAGGAGTGAGATGATTTCAGACCCATATCACTATGTAATTGCATCTAAAAATCATTGAAAAAATTAGTGCATGTAGGGTCAAAATCCACTAAGTTGATTTTGTGTCATTAGAATAAATTTTCATCCTTCCTGGAAAACAAATCCATTATGGAAAAGGAGTAGCCCAAGAAGGAATTTATAACATCAAACCAAAAAATTACAAGCAATTTTAGTGATTTTGTCTTTCCAAGGCATATGATAGGGAAAACTGGCTTTATTTAGGGCTACTCATCCATATAGGGTTCAATGTGCAATTGGTTAACTAGATAATAAATTTTCTTTCCTCAATATTTTTGCAATTTTAATTAATGGCTCAACCTATCCTTCTATCATTCCTACAAGAGACCATGGGTAGGTATGAGTAATGGCTCCTTTTATATTTTTGACTGTACAGTAGGTGGTCTCAACAGAGTTGTAACAGAAACAAATTAGATTCAAATTTTATAGATATAAAAGATAAAAACAAATGTCAAAGTCTTTGTTTGATTGTTACTTGACTCTGTTGTGGGCATGTTACATGAAATGTGATTGGAAAAGGGATGGGGAAACAATGCATATCACATCTTGGATATGGTTCATTCGTTGTTAGAGATCGCTTAGCCACTTGAGCCACCGACTTTGAAAATGTTTCTAGTAGGAATTCCTATGGTTTTTAATGTTGTGACTATTTCACCTCATGGTTATTTTGGGGAAGAAAATGTTTTAGGAATGCCAGACACGACATCGGTGGACAGGTAAACAAATATTTTATAATTGCAATTTCCATTCCATGATATCCTCTCTTTATTGTTTGATTGTATTTTGGATGTTTCTTTTGATTTTGTTTTGTATTTTAACTATGAAATTGAAAATACTTAGTATCATGTTCATTTAAACAAAAACCAAAGCTTGAAGATGAAATTAGTATTACACTATATTGATTGGAATCATTATATCTATTTTGTGTTAAAATATTTTCATGACTATCAGAAAAGGTTACTTTCATGTTTTTATTTGAGTACATGTTGTTTATGTACTTGACTAAGTTCATGCATTAGAAAATGAAATGTTGTGAATAAAACAACAAGGATTAAACATCACACTTCATGTTATTTGTTTTCACAAGTTATCTACAACTTGAGCTTTTTAGCATATAACTTAGTTGACATGATTTTTCCTAAGCTTTCCTTGAAATTTGAATACTAAGTTACTAAGGTGTTCTTTTCTATATATGGTGACATTTTATTTGCTTTGTTTATATAGGTTATTTGGCCACACTATAGTGGCCATTATCGCCCCAATGAAGAAAATTTGTTCGAGCTTCTTACTTGTATGGGGAAAAATGGCTTTGACATTGTTGATGTTGAGGTATATGTCGTATAAACTATTTATAGTCTGATTTAGTTTATATTCTATTATTCATTGTCTTTCATGTCTTACACTCTACATTGTATCTTCTTTTGTTTTCAGAAAATGAACTCAGTATTGATGGTAAGAAGCGGGAATTGAAAAAAGAGGGGAGTAATAACATTGGAGCGACAAATGCAAAAAGAGAGAGGAGAACTGGTCTTGTGATACCCTTAGAGCCAATATCCCACATAAGACACATATATAAAGACTGATGGTCAAGTCTTCCGAGTTTGTGAATTCACCTACAATGCCTTGACAACACAATGATTATGTTTTGAAGTGATGAAACATCATTTTGTGTGTAAATTGTAGTCCAACCAATATTAAGTTGGAAACTCATTGTAATATTTTAACATTTCATATAATATAATTTATGTGGTTGAAATTATTTATAGTTGCATTTGATATTGTTTAGTATTCTAATTAACATATGCAACTTTGTGTTTTCATATTAGATGAACATGCACATTGTATGACATTTTTAAATCATACAAATTAATTTATGTTGATTAATAATAAACACAAAATCAATTTGAAACTACTAAATTAGTAGTTTATATTGATTAATGATGAACACAAATAAAATGAATATACGACCAAATTAGTCATTTATAATGATTATTAATGAAAGCAAATGAAATGAAATAAACTACTAAATTAGTCGTTTATATAAGGAAATATGAAACTATCAAAAAAAGATAAATGACTACTGCAAATGATAATTTTGTGATTACAAATAACGACTAAATTTTGCATATATACAACTATTAGTAGCTAATTTACAATTTCTTATAACACGACCAAAATGTAGTCATATTTCTTCGGTTATTAATTGGTTTCAAAATATGACTAAAACTTGCATATATATGACTATTAGTAACTAATTTACAATATCTTATAACATGACCAACATTTTGGTCATATTTCTTTGATCATTAATTGGTTTTCTCGGGTGATCATATAGTAATATATTTTGTTGTATATTTGGTCATTAATTATGACAATTAATGACCAAATCAAAGATTAAATCAATGAATAAATAAATGACCAAATCAATGACTAAATTAATGATCAAATCGATGACTAAATTAATGACCAAATCACTGACTAAATTAATGACCAAATATACTACTAGACAACAAAATTGAGATAACCAATTAATGACTAAGCTAAAAATGACTAAAAGTTGGTCGCGTTATAAGATACTGTAAATTAGCTACTATTGGTCACCGACCGAAAAATAGTCATTTATATGCAAATTTTAGTCATTTTTTTAGTAATTAATTAGCCATTTTCTACTAGTGAAAGTATCCCATATTTCTTTGGCAGTATTGTTGTGCATTACTTTGATAAATTCTGCCTCACACGGACTACTTAGGAGTGCATTCATGGCTTTTGCATTAGCTGTAAAATCTTGTTTGGCTTCCTTCTTTGTGTCAGAATCCTTTGGGGCATATCCTAATTCCACAGCAGCCCAAACTTCTACTCCTAGAGACATTATGTACATCCTCGTTCTTATTTTTTAAAAGGCATAGTTTGTGCCAATAAAAAAAGGGGCTTTATTTCTTGAGAATCCTTCTAGACTAGCTATCATGGGGACCAAGGATCTCCTTCTAGTTGTTAAACTTATACAGAAGGAACCAACTCTGATACCAATTGTTGAACCCTTAGTTAAACTGAGAGGGAGGGGGGGGTGAATCAGTTTAATACATTCATGGTCTTTTACAACTTTCCTTTAAACTTATTTACACCTCCATTTCATGATAAACTTATTATATAATGAAACCACAATCTTAATAAGTGAGCAGCAAGTATTAAGCAGATTAAATAAAGAATATCAACACATAATCATCATACATATGGAAAATAGATATAAGTGGAAACCCATAAGGGATAAAACCACATCTTATTATTTTTGTGATGCAAAGGCAAGCTCCAACTCCCTCTCACCACTGATTTTCTGTGGGCTCCAACCTACAGGAGGCTACTACCTCAATTATGCAAGATACAACGTGCAAGGAAGCACCAACTCCCATCTATTTTCTGCAGACTACAACCCACAGGAGGCTCCTACCTCAGCCAGCTACAACTGGACATCTATCAAGCTACAACTTGAAATGGAAGCACCAAATCCCATGTATTTTCTATAGGCTACAACCCATAGGAGGCTCCTACCTCAACCAGCTACAACTGCACATCTATTAAGCTACAACTTGATATGGAAGCACAAACTCCCTCACACTACAATAAAATCATATGTAGATTTACCTAGATATCAACTTTGCTTTTCTCCTTCTTCACTGTTGTCCTTCTAGCCTTCATATCTACTTTAAATCATCTCTGGATCTTCACATCTTCTCTATCTTCTCCTTCTTCTTCTTCCACTCTCTGAACTCTTTATGTATATGAAAATAACATCATTTATAGAGATCACCTCATAGTTGTTTGCATTCCATATGGGATTATGAAATGAACAGGTATGAATCTTTGCCTTCCACCTTCTTATTTTCTCGCTCAGCACATTCAGGATGTTACAATACTATGTACTCATTTCAGTATGACATTGGAGTTTTGCTTTGCCTATGGAGACTTGCCTTTACATCACATACAATAAAAATAATTAATTCATTTACATTTACAGTTACAACAAATATATTTCACCTAACCCTTTCATCTCTTTGCTCGTTGTGAATTTGTCTTTTCCACTGCTGTCAGAGTTGTTTCGGTTCCTGCTATTATATTCCATAGTTCTGCATAACTATCATTTTGGCCTAACTTGACCCAGCTATTATGTTTCCAACAGTGCCACCATATTCTCCTATTTCCTGACTCTACCTCTTTTTCTCGTGCCCACAGCGTTCAACCTTCATCGCTCTTCTAAAAACTCTATTTTTCCCTTTTCTCTGTGTTGGGTTCTTACCCGAGCCTTTCTACCCGCGTTCATACTTTCTTCCACTATCAAGGCGGAACTGCTTTACTCTCTACACGTAGTGTCGGGTCTTATTCTACCCGAGTCCTTCTGCCATGGTCAACCTTTTCTTCATAAGTTGTCGTTGCCGCATCAACCACTATTCTGCATGAGTTTCGGGTCTTATTACTTACCCGAGTCTATTCTTGCATTCAAGCTTTCCTTTTTGTACACCTGAGTCAACTCTCTGTTTAGCTTTACTTCTTTGTAAATAGACGTATCCACAGAGAACCCTAGATATGAAATTTATTACAATGGAACTTCCGAATGAAATCGCATCCGACCTCTTTTATCGCATTTTGGCGTTTTCGGCATGGTTCTACGTTATATTCATCTCTTCCATTCTCCGATGCGATTTCTTAACAAAAATAGGCCTTACATCTGGATTTTAAATCCTATGCAATTTAACTCTCAAACTACATCGCATCCACTTTCTATCGCATTTCGGTATTTCAATCGTTCTTTGCTATATGGATCCTTTGCTCTCCGATGCGATTTAGAAAGGGAAAATCCATACTCCCGGACTTTAAATCTCTTAAGTAATAGCTCTAAGCTGCATCACATTCAGCCCATTTATCGCACTTCGGCAAGTCGGCCTTTCAACATGGTTTATGAGTGCTATCTCTTCTGAGCTTTGTGATCTATGATATGCGATTGGGTCCCACTGCTAGACTTAAATTCCTTTAGATTTCAGCTTTGAACTATATTGCATCCGCTTCATTATCGCACTTTGCACTTCGACGTTCCAACGTGATTCTTGAGTGCTTATCCTCTTGAGCTTGCGAGTTGCGATATCCAATTGGGTCCCACAAGGGGTGTCACGTCACTTCCACGACATCTGCCACGTCATCTTCTACACTTCGCAATTCACAATTTTGCATCGCAATATCAGCTATCGCATCGCAATATCGGCCATCGCAATATCGTTGTCACACTATCCATTGCTCTTGATTCTGATTTGCGATCTAATTTCTGCCGATGGAATCGTCACTGTTGATCTACCCAGATCTACGGTCCTCATTGTTGTTTGCAATTCAATTGAATTTTTGTCCCTCTTATCTTACGATGAATCATATTCGTCCATTTCTTGCCTTTGTTGTTGCGATCTAATCGTGACCACCCAATCACCTTACTTGGAATTCTTCAAAGACTTCTCTGCCTTTGTCTACTTTCTATTTGTTTACGTTATCACGCTCTATGACACCGGTTCCTCCATGCTGCTCCTCTCTGAGCTTTATTCAGTTTCTAAGTGCATTGATCTCTCCTGAGCTTGTTTTGCTGCCTTTACTCCTTTTCTTCCTTAACTACTTCTCTGTTGCCTCTGTTTTTTTTCTTTGCTGCCTTTGTTGTTTAGCTGCATTCGCTTCCTCTCTGCTTTCTTACTGCATTATTACTCCACTTCTTCTTTGCCTTATTGGTAGTTCTTCTCTGCTCCTTTGCCTTAGTGATAGTTCAAGTGCTACTCTTTTGTGATCATTTTCCCTCAATGACAATATTTCCAACATGTTAATGGAGTCGCCAATCCTATTTGAGTGTGTTTGGTACACGTACGTACGAAATCACACCAACTTAAGGGGTTTGTTTTACCCACTTAAGTTATTGGTAACAGGAAGAAAAAGAAGTGGAGTCAAGCAAGTTAGTGGAACAAGCTAGAATCATAAACACACTAGATAGAGAAATACCATGCATATATAAAGTAAAACTAAACTAAAACTAAAACAAATAAACAAAAGCTCTGAATAGAGTCAAACATCTGCAATAATCAAAACGGTGGCTCTTCTGCCCCTCTTATTGAGTGATGGTAGGAAATAAGGATGAAACTTTAACCCTCTTGCCAAAGGGCCCTAGAACATGGGTTCTAAGTCTCAATGCAAGGATGTTTTTACTCCCAAGCTTGCCTCGGCGCAAAGTCTCCCTCTCTCTACTATGGTGGACTGAACTTGTTGGATGGCCGACAATTGATTCCCCTCTATCTTCAGCTCCAGATCACACACTACTGGTATTTCTTTGGCAATTCTGGCTAGCATAACAATGTGCTCACCCATTCTTCATCTCATGGTGGCCTTATAAAGGAGAATTAAAATCCTCCTTCCCTCTCTTGGTACATTGTGGATGGTTACCCAAGAGAGGGGGATGATTCTTTTGTGTGCTCCAAATATTCCATTGTGAGCTCACTTGATGTTTAAGGAGGCTTTGGTGGTTATCCTTAGGCAGCTTCAAGTGAGAAATCACTGTCTTGGAGTATGCTTTGTGTGGTCCCAGAAAGTGACATTTCGCAAAGACGCTCTTCACGAAGGATAATGTGCGCAAAAGCATTTATGACTTGCTCAAATTTTATTTTTCCTCAAACCTTAGAGATTTTTAAATACTTTCCAGATTATGTAATGTATTCTAGCCTTGTAAATCCTTCTTCTTGACATTAAATAATGTGGTCTTCTTCTTGTACGATTTTCCAGTGATAAAAATAACCATTATTCATTTAAATCTTATCACAAGGATGAAAAAATCTTATATAAATGAAGGAGGACAAGGTTACATGTCTGAGAGTTCACAACCCCAGTAGTTTATAACAAATTTCTTAAAGGGAAGTCTAGGATATCTAGGACGAGGCAGCGTTGTCGACATGGGAAATACCAAGGTGATTTGGATCTCACCCAATGGTCATTGGGATAATAAATCACCCATGCAGAGGGGCAACACATCGTCAAGTAAGGTGGCATTAAGGCTCACATAGATGGGAAATAGTTGCGGGATATGAAGGGAAAGTATCCATCCCAGATTTTTTCTTCGAGAATGCATCCATGCAAAACACTTAAGAAAGGGTTAGAATGACTCGACACTAGGGTGGTGTGGTAGGAGTGGGATCAGGTGTGCCACCAATACTAAATGTTGCAAGAGGACATGTGGAGTGTAATTTTCGAAGCCATTAAGTAAGAGAGGGAGTCGTGGACCAATCATGAGGTGCTTGTAGTGCATAGGACTTAACCCATGGAGCCATGTAAGCCTAGAGGTTGGTTCTTGGTAGTGTAAAGAAATGCTCACTTCAAATGGGTGTGGAGTGCAGTAATGTTGGGACATGATGAAATACATGTCATCCTGACTATCTTTTTAATGGTGGAGACCTAGAAAAATTCCAGGAATAATATAATAAAAGGGTTCGCATTAACAGAAATAGGGGCATTTCCTCCATATAGACACGTGAGTGTGGGGGGGCTGGGGGGTGAGTGAGTGTGTGTATTTATTTATTTATAAGTTGTAGGTATGAAAAATTCAAGGTTTTAAATAGATTTATGTGCACATTATATGTGGTGAACCATTCCATGAACATGTTGGAAGCTAATTCATCAATTCCAAGTGGCAAGGTTGGATAGGATAGCCACATGGGTGCCACGCGCAAGTTTGATGATGCAGCATCATGTGATTGGTAAAATTTAAATGGTCATATCTCTCAATCTTGAAGTGAGATTAAGATAAAATTTATGTCACCAGAATCATCCTCGATGAGACCAATGTAATCGAAGCATCCATATGAATTTTTAAGTATGTTGGAAAAGACCTAAATTTTTACACCCCATTTCCATAATGCTACCTTGGATCTTGGGTCATAGTAACTACCTCCTTCTAAATTGTGTTTCATGGGACTTTGAGGGCCTGTGTTACAAAGTGGTGTCAGAGCATCTAGGTTCAACACTTGGACTGGATGGTCTCTATCATGGGAAAACAATGGCAAGGTGCCTACAAAGAGGGGTTTTCATGTTGAATATTTAGAAAATAGATAAAAAAAATTGTTTAGGTGTTACAATTTTCTCTGTATCAATTGATCATATTAACTGCAATGATGTTTGACATGTTATTTTGACAAATTCCTTGGCAATGAATGTGCCTCTTGGGTTTCATCTTAAAGGTTTGGACAACTAGTGGTTATGACCTTGGAATATTTGTCATTTTCTTTAAGTTTATTGAAATTCTTGCAAGGCGATGAGTATGGTTATATGTAGTATACCATCATCAATCACTGAGGGATGTGATTTTTCATACTTGGAACTATTATGCATGTGACTATCCTTATGATATGAGGGATGCGAGGAAAATAGTTATGTTGTTATATTCTAGATAACATGGCTTATTCTAAATGAATGTAAGTATATATATATATATATATATATATATATATATATATATATATATATATATATATATATATATATGAATGAATGGGATGGGAGAATCCTATTGGGTGATTTTTATATGGAAAATAATCTCAGTGGAGGTTGACTATTTCTTTATGATGATTGAAGTTGTCATGTTTTCCCTATAAATGGTTGTCTTAGTGGTCAATACCTCTCCTCTTGAGGAATGGGATGTGACATGCGAAAATGGTTGGTTGAAGCCTGTAAAGTTTGTTATATCACTATGATATATAATGTCCATGTTCAATACCTGAATTAGATAAACTCAAAGGTAAGACTTTGGTGTAGACATGAAGGATTTATAGCTCTGTTATAGAAAGGCACTGTAACATTAGAGTTTATCTTGAATTATCACGAGAATATTTAAAGGATATTTTCCTAGTGGCTTTATGGAGAAGAGAATATGAGGAAGAGACTACAACATTAGAGCTTATCTTGATTTATCAAGAGAATATGTAAATGATATTTTAGTGGTGGCGTTATGGAGAAGAGAATTTGAGTAAGGATTGTTTTTATAGGTAGAAGAAGAAATAAAATAGCCCTACAAGCCACATATACACAAATAAAAGATGCAATATGTCAAGAAGGATGATAGGGCTTTTGTTCAAGCTCCTTAACATGTGTGTGTGTGTGTTTTGAATAGATCCCTTGTGAACTTTTGGGGACTATAAGACTTCAAGGTTGTTTTGAGCCTGATAAAAAAGTCTGAAACTGATTTTTGGTATGTGGATGTGTGTGTATATATATATATACCTACCCACCATTGGATTCTCGATGGGTTTGGAAACCAATCCTCTAAGAGGTTAAAGAGAAGTGAAGGAACTAGGTGCTTATAGTGTTTAGCAATTGATCTAGTATGTGTAAGGCAAGAAACAAAGAGAAAATCAAGATAAGTATCATTATTTCATTGATTTATGAACTTTAAATTATGAATCTAATTTAATGTTTTGGTTTATGGAGGGTTGCATTATGAGCTAACGTGGTTTTTCTATGATAGGAATTAAAGTAAAAATTCTAACTGAGCCTCATGAATAAAATACTAATGAGCTAAGTCACCGGATTCGCCTAAAAGGGCCACGAATCTCGAATCCTCGTACCGGGTACGTGTACATGTACGTATGGGATTCGGCCCCAATTCAACAGATACGGTGTATCCGAACGGGGTACGGCGTATCCCGACCATACCCCGTTTGGATACACAATATCCCGTACAGCCAGATACGACCGGGCCCACGGCGAGGAAAATCACGCGATTTTTTCTTTAAAGTTCGGTTTTTCCTCACTCTTTTTTCACCCATTTCATTTGTGAAGTGAGAAGGAGAGCTAGTGTGAGCAAGGAGAAAGGGAGTTCTTTCGAAGAGATTCAAGCATCCGGTAAGTGCATTGTCCCTCTATATTTTGCATTTAGTTTGTTGTTAGTGTTTACATGTGCATGTGTTTTATATATTTAGTTGTTTTTGTTTATTTTTTACAGTAATCATGGCTCAATCAAAGGCAACAAGACAGGGGCAAAGAAAGGGGAATAATGTCCCCATTGGAGATGCCCCTCCTGTCCCTTTTTCATCAGGGTCTGCAAGTATTCCATCCATTGGAAGTGGGGCTGCAATAGTAGCTTCAAATCTGCAAGGAAAACAAATTGTTGACCCCAAATACCCATTGTGGAAATATGTGAAAAGAGAGGAAGCAACAGCAAAAAAGGGAGGAGGAGGAAATTTTTCATGGAAATGTAATTTTTGCAATGGCCATTTCACTTGCACATATTTCCGTGTGAAAGCTCATTTTTTGGGTATTCCAGGTTGTGGCATTAAATGTTGTAGAGCAATTGAGTCGCCAGATAGGAAGGAATTGGAGAAAGAGCAGGGTATTGGTGAGGCAAATGTGGCAGCAAAATCAAAAAAATCCAAGAATGATGACCCCCTTCCATTCCTAAGGAAAAGCAGCAACAAGTTCCCTTTTGAGACTTCTAGTAGGGGAGAATTAGCAAAGAGAAAGGAAACTGCAGTTGGTCCAATGGACAAGATTTTCCAAAAAGAGAAGAGGAAAGAGCTTGATCTCACCATTGCATTTTTTTTCTATCAGAACTTCATATCCTTTAATGTTGCACGGTCACCTCTATTTATTGAGATGTGTCGAGCTCTTTGTCATGGGGCTCCATCAGGGTATGTGCCTCCTGGGAAAGAGAAGCTCAGAACCACATTGTTGACAAATGCAAAGAAAGAAGTGGACAAAATGCTTGAGCCTATTAAATCAGCATGGCCAACATTTGGGGTTAGCATTGTTTCTGATGGATGGACAGATCCAGCACGCCACCCACTTATTAACTTCATGGTGTCATCCACGAATGGTGTAGTTTTCTTGAAAGCAGTGGATGCACTTGGACATTACAAGGATGCACAATATATGGGTGAGTTATTTCTCAAAGTTATTGAAAGTGTAGGTGTGGATTGTTGTGTGCAAATCATTACAGATAATGCACCTGTTTGCAAGGCTGCTGGCATGAATGTGGAAGAAAAATATCCACAAGTATTTTGGACACCTTGCATTTTCCATTCATTGAACTTGGCACTGAAATCTATTGCTTCTGATGTGCTTGGATTGGAGCCATTATTGAGGATGCACGACATATCCGCAACTTTTTAACAAACCATACAAATTCCCTCACTATATACAAGGAGTACAACAATCTATCATTGTTGAAGATTGCATATACATGGTTTGCCTTTTCATTCATCATATTGAAGAGGTTGAGGGAGGTCAAGATCGCTCTTAGGTCTATGGTTATTTCAGAGTTTTGGTATTTTTGGAGAAAGACAGATCAAATAGCCTCAAAGAAGGTGAAGGACATAGTGTTGGATGATATATGGTGGGAGAAGGTAGATCTAATTATTCAGATCATGGAGCCTATCATTTCCTTGCTCTGATTTGCAGATACAGACCAACCCATCCTAGGAGAGGTTTATGAGGGATGGGATTCCATGATTGAGTCTGTGAGGACCATTATTTTACAAGTCAGTGCCCAGAGTATGAGACATCACCTGAGGCCTTCTTCACTGTCATACAGGATATTCTTGTTAGCAGATGGGACAAGAATTGCACACCTTTACATTTTTTGGCTCACTCCTTGAACCCAAAATACTACAGCCATGAGTGGCTGAATGGTGGACCTTCCCGCAGATTCCCTCCTCACATGGATGCTGAATTCTCACAGGGGAGGAAAGATGCACTGAGGAGGATTTTTCAGGATAGGGCATCCCTTGATGAGGTGGAGGATGCCTTTGCAGATTTTTCCACTAGCAGGGGCGATTTGGAGGCTATGATTTGATTCGAGACATGGGGGCTAAGAAGCCCCATTCTTGGTGGGCAACTCATGGGGCAACAAGCCCTCCTCTACAGCAGTTAGCCATGAGGCTCCTCTCTCAGGTGACTTCATCCTCTTGTTGTGAGAGGAATTGGAGCACATATGGGAATTTGTATAGTGTGAAGAGGAGAAAGCATGAGCAATCCATGGCAGAGACAATGGTGTATGTGCACACCAACCTTCGTCTCATCTACAGACAGAGGGAGGATTGGTTGAAGGGAAAGACAAAGATGTGGGATGTCTTTCCATATGGGTCTGGACAACAATGTTGAGTTGGCGTTGGCCAACTTGGATCTCAATGTGCCAGTGCTAGAGCCTGTCACATTTGATGATGGAGTAGAGGTGTCATCCTCCACACCAGCAGATGCAGAGATGATAGAGGAGGAGGATGCATCATAGGTAGAGGAGAGCAGTGGTAAGCATGATTATGAGGATGAGGACAGTGATGTTGATTATGAGGATTGATGACTCTGACTCATTGAGGCTTCAGGCTTGTAGTCTTGTAGACTGTAGTTGCTTTTGTATTTTCTATTTCTATTTTCCATTGGAGAAAACTACAGTATCTTACTATCTTCAATCTTGTCTTTGTGAGTAAATTTGAAAATTGTATCATGTATGGTGTATCAATGTATCATTGTATTATAGTATCAATGATGATGTATGACTCATGAGTATCTATGTTTGAATCAATGAATTTTGTATGAATTTGTGCAAAAAATATCTAATTTTTAATATATATATATATATATTTAATAAAATAATATATAATTTATCGTATCCGAGAAGTATCCTGCGTACCCGTATCTGATTCATCGAATCCCCGTATCCCCGTGTCCTTGTATCCTCGTATCAGGTGACTTAGCTAATGAGGTATGATTTAAAATTGTTACACATTTTTTATAATGAGTCACTAAATTTGTGTGTTTATGATGTGAGAATGTATATAGGATTCTGAATTTGAAGTGAATGAGGTTGGCCACAAGGTGGAATAATAAGAGTATGTTTAAGTCAAAGACTTAGGGTGATTGTGGGATACTAGCACTCAATGGTGTTTATTGATTACCATGAACCATGTTATGACTGGTATTATAGTTTTTAGATATGGATATGCCTTGGTTTTGAGAACCATCCAATGTGAGGAAGCCTTGCCAATGGAGGGATTGCTTGAGGGACTTAGAAGCTGAGCTTGGAAGGTTTGTGAATGCATGAGAGAGGGAAATTGGATTTCCCCAGGGACTGAGAAGCATAGAAGAGAAGGGAAGTCCCAAAAAATAAATTGGTTTTAGTCATGAGAATAGCTAATTGGAATTAGAAACACACTGGGGGTATGGGTGAAAATAATGAGTAAGGAACAGTTCACTTAGGAAACAAGGAGTGCAAGCTAGCTGCAATAGACCTTGGAGGGAGGTGGCACTCCACCGAAAGAGAAGAGTCCAAGTTGTATTGAAAAACTCTATACCATCAAAATACTTCAAAAAATAGGGCCATTAGAAGAGTGTTTAAAAAATAAATTAATGATTACTAAGTTGATGGTAAGTCACCATGCATATAAGATGTGTTGTAAAAAGCAAAAACTAGTTGTGTATATATAAAGATCCATAATCAGCAAGCCTTGGTATAACATCATGTTTTGTTGTATATGGTGATTGAACCCCGGGATAGTGTTCCCCTCAAGGGAGAGGGGACTATAATATTTTTATCATGTAAATAATTGTAAACTATTTTAATGGTTGAGAGAAGGACATGGGTTCTATTGCTTGAGGAAGGAGGTTGTTTTTAAAAATCAGCCTTGGCTTGAGGAAAAGAATTAAATGTGCTGACTGTGTATTAAATTAGATGGGGAAAATTCCAGGTGTCCTTCAACTCTCACCAAAAGAAATAAAAATACAAAATTAAATATAGGCATGGGTTTCACTGTGAGGACATCCATCCCTATGAAAATCATGGGAAAAGAGGGGCAGTTAGTTTGTTTTTGGAGGGATGATAACATTCATTTAGGGATTCATACATGTTCTATATCCCTGAGGAATGTGAAGAATGCATTTGGAAAAGAAGGCAATATTTAGAATTGTTGTGTGAGAACACATAGTTCAAAGGGAGATCAAGTGATCCTCATGAATGAATCAAGTCCTCGAAGTTGAGGAACCCTTTGAGTGAGGATTGCTAGGTGAATTATTTCAGAGAGTGTGGCTTGCTTGTAAGGTTGAAGAAACCATTGGAAGTTGGTGGCTTGATGAATTCATAGATTGGAAGGATCCACTCTAGTGCTTGTGAGGAATAAAAAAACAACCACCACGAGTTTTCTTAGAGCTAAAAATATGGTGCTAGACTTACTTAGTTTTCTTAGTTTAGAAATTTGAAAAATATGTTGGGATATACTATTACAAATGAGTGTGAGTGTAACATTTTGGGAAGTAAGAACCAATAAATCATATTTCCTACGCTCTTTCATATGCTTGGGAAGCAATATCACGAGAGACTAAGATTAACACAAAATTTAGTGGTAATTTATTTTATTGAATCTATATCTTTATAAACAAATGCACATCCTATTCCCAATATCTACATACACTAATTCCTAATATGATTAGCACAAAATTAACTGGTAGTTTATTTTATTGAATCTATATCTTTATAAACAAATGCACATCCTATTCCGAATATCTACATACACTAATTCCAAATAATTGTTCACCACTATCTCCATCAAACTAAATCTTTGCTAGATGATTGGGTTTATAAACAAATGCACATCCTATTCCGAATATCTACATACACTAATTCCAAATAATTGTTCACCACTATCTCCATCAAACTAAATCTTTCCTAGATGATTGGGTTTTATAAGTGTATAAATTCAGATCGCCTAGGTTTTGCGGCTATTAAAAAACCAAAACACTTTCAGGAGGATATTTTCGCAATTATTAAATCAAAGAGATTATTTGGCATGGCATATTATTCATAGATTCCAAGCGGACCTTCAGAAATTTGAAATGACAGATTATTCATAGACTCCAAAGGAAACTGTTGTGTATAATCCCTATAGCAGAAAATAAATCTCAGAATTGTCAATTCCGATAATAGCTGAGAAACAGTCTTCTCACCTTCTACATAAAACAGAATAGAAAAACCATAAATGATATGTGAAATAATGCCTTTGAGGAGAAAGCCCACGTCACGCATCTTGAATGTTCTCATCCGGCAGTTCTTGAATGTCCCCATCCGCAACTGTGATCCGCGAGTCTGAGTCGAAGTCACACAACCGGTATTTCGGGATCCTCCGGATGATTTCTGAAACGCCTTCATGGCACATGAATTTTTCTGTGGTACGTTTGTCCCACATAATCCTAAACTTCGCAGGGGAAGTTATCATATTTCTCCATGAAGTGCATACTTTCCTAGCTTGAATAGAGTCATGAGCACCCAGACGAAATAATATGTTTTCGACGAGGGGTGTTGGTAGTCTCTCAAATTGACCTGTCAAGCCTGTCACCTCTACCCTCCTTTCGTGGGCAGGGTAAAACCCTAAGTCCTCTATTCGCATTTCAGGTTGGGTATTTCCTGCACCACCTTTGGAGCCCATTAGATCTGAATATCAACCTGAAATTCGACCCTCAACAGTTCCTGATGATGCAGACTGAAGGAAACTTGTGGCACACTCTAACTTCCCTCAGTCGGAAACCGGCGCTATGAAGGAAGACTTGCGAATATCGCAGAGCCTGAAAGCAATAAATACCACGCGCATTTCTTCACATATACCGAGGTACGGTTGACATAGTTCGATGAATAGGAATAGGGAAAGATCGGTTAATGAACATGTCCATTTATCTCCCCCGTTGACAAATACCTTTTTCCAATTATTGGGCAGTGGGCACTGTTTGATTAAAAAATGAAGAGAGTCTGCGCTGTTTGTTAGGGCATAAGGTATGTGCTTAAATTTATCGTTCCATTTGGTGGAAAATATGTTTACGTACATTATTAGTACGTGATTGTTTAATTTTATTAATAAATTGTTTTGTTGGAATAATTATAATGGTGGAATGGATGGAAACTAATATTGATTTATTTAATTTGAAGAAGAAAAATAATAAATTATTTACTTTGTTTAAAATTTTATATTTTTTATATTTTAAATTTATAAAAATAATAAATTCTTTTAATTAGAAAATAGATATAGTTTTTTTTCATGATGAAAATTAACCATATAATTTTTATTAAAAAAATTATTTAATTTTATTTTAAAAATATTATAATTAATTTAAAAAAAATATAGATAAAAATGTGTTTCAGATTAAGAATTCTAATAATGTGATTAATCGAAAAGACATTTTTATCTACATTATGGATCACGAAAGTCTTAGATCAACCATTAAAAAAGATATATTTTGATGGAGGTGCCAAAGATACATGGAATAATAAGTTTATCTCACATTTGTCTCTTTATGAAGATGTGGGAGAAGATAGTTAATATGTGTGTGCTGCTAGTTTGCTAGAGGGCTTGTTATTTTAAAGCATCAATTAAGGTGATGGATGAGCGTTGGTACAAGTTTAATGAGAGAGGAGGCAATGATGGCTCCTCTAACTCCACTATTTGTCTCTTCCTAATGGAATTTCATTAGGTTTTTCAGTTTTTGTGGGTGCAACACATGAGCATAAAATGGAAATCACATCAGAATTGCACCATGTTATTTTGTGTCTCAAGTTTCAAAAATCTACAAAAGTAGAGGGCTTGACCACAAAGATACCTTTGCACCATGTTATTTTGTGTAGCAAGCTTCAAAAATCTACAAAAGTAGAGGGCTTGACCACAAATATACCTTTGCAACCTTATAAGCGGAATTTGCAAGAAATTACTACCTAGGTGAAGTCCTTATAGTGCTCAATTTCAATGCTAAGACTGCAATGAGCAAGCTAGCATTTGTTTTTGTAAAGACGATTGTGGCCCTATCTCGCTTACCAAAGAGAGTAATCATGAGTGCGAAATGATTTCAAAGGACAAGGGTTGCAATATCTTTGGTGAAGAATTGATTACTCTCTATTGGGCTTTCGATTTAGTCATTTGTAATGGTTTGACTAGATGAGAAAAGTCATGTAATTTCACTTTCAATAATTATAATGGAGCAAGTATAGTATATTATGTAATTTTCTTACATAGTTTGTGTGAGAAAATGGAGGAAGTTTTGATTGGAGATCAACTTTGGGCTTAAAATCAGATCACAAGCTAGTTTATATAAGTTTCTCTTTGACCAAAAAGAAGCAGTAAGGGTCAAAAACTCAGTGTGTTCAACAAAAGCTCCCAACGGGAAGAATTATTTTGACTCAAGAAAATTGTAATACCTTCAAAATAATGCTAGAGAGGCTCTTCTAGAAGGAGAAAATCTAATTTCACAATTTTCATAGACATGAATTAACACATTTAATTTAAAGCGCACTTGTAGAGTGCAAAAGAGAAAAAATTAATAAGTCTAAAAAAAATTGCTTTCGAGTTAATGCTTGTCATGCTTGTCTTGACACAAGGAGAATGTGGAAAGAGTCAAACAAGGATAACATAAAGCTCAAAGCTTGCTTTAGCATGAATGCAAAAAGGCAAGGAGAATGGGGAAAGAGTCAAACAAGGATAACATAAAGCTCAAAGCTTACAAGCAGGTATTAAGAAAGAAAAAGGTTGATTTCATGGTTTCAAGGAGATAAGAACTAATCTTCCTTAGGAAAAATAACACAAAATTATTTTGGAAGGGGCTCCAACCTCGAAAGATGCAAACTGAAAATAGTATTAAGAATTCTAAATGGTTTGACTATGCAAGACAACTTTATGAGCACAATCCCAAGGTTGACCCTCCTTCCTTGGTACTCATACAAAACTCTTCATGGTGTAAAAGGTAGACATGGGTATCAATTGAGCTGCCCTACATGCTCAATGTTTTCATTATTTTATTGAGTTTTAACCATTGGGATATTAAATTTTAATAACATTGCCATTTGTGATCCATGTTTTCATTATTTGAATAAATGGTAAATTGCAATAACTTTGATTTTATTAATAAATTCTTATGTTTGGTTCTTAATTTTTAGTTTGACTCACAAAAAGTTTTAACCTTAATTTTAATAACATTGTAATCACCAATTTTTAATTTTGGGCAACTAGGTCCAAACTCCATGTTGCACTACTCATATGAAGATGGTCATATTTTTTTTGGATTCCTCTTTCAGAGAGGTACAATATTGATGTAAAGGTCATATTGTTTGGGTGAGAAGAATATTTATTTTGAATTTATTTTCCACATGTGCAAGGTAGGCCAAATTTGTAATGTAGGCTCACATGCCTAATAGATGTGTCACACACCCTCATTGATGGATATAAATTGGAGATACTTGGAGGTTATTTTCATCATCAACTCATCACACATCTCTCATTGTGATCTGATTGGTTTGATAGCCTTTGGGGGCCTTTTTCCCCTCACACGTGTGGAGTTGAAGTCCGAAATTTGCGGATCTCTTTAGGGCACTTTTGTAGCAGCGTTGACTAGCATTGACCATGGTCAACCCTTGGTTGTTTGACCTCAAATATCTCCCAAAATTATGATTTTAGGAGGCCATACTACTGGGCACTAAAATCGAGGAAATCCAAGTTGTTTGACAAAAGCCCTAATCTACTACATTGACTTTCTCTCGTTGTCCTGCGTTGACTTTTTTGCGTTAACTTGTGATGATCTGTCTTTGAGGGCTGTGGGTGTGACACATGGAAGTTTGGACGATCTAGAAAGACTTTGCTCGCTGAAGCACCCTGTTGATTGTTGTAATGCAAAAGTATCTCATATCTTTACAAGACAAAAGGAATTGTAAATCTGATATATATTTGGCTTGTCTTCTATTGATCTATTATAGTGTTCTATCAGCATTTTACTTCCATGTTTATGTGATTGCTATTTTCTATTGGGCATAATAAATATTGAACTAAAATTGCATCAAGCATAGACCGCCATGGTTATCTAAATTTAACATGGAATTAGAGTTGAGGTGAAGACAAAGTCCAAGCTTGTGTTAGAAGTAATCACTGAAGGAAGGAATCCTATCAAGGACAAATGTCCTTCTCAACCTACAAGTGTTCCAAGGCTGATGATAAATCGACTGATAAGTCTAATTATCATGCATGGAATATGTCCATGGATTTGGTGCTAGAAGATCAAGATGTCATAGACTATGTGGAGGGGAAGATTCAAGAGCCTTCATCAAATGTAGTTTCTTCCACAAGGACGAAGTATCGAAAGGGGTAAATCAAAGAAAAGATGATTATCCGGGATTTTATTCATAAGCACTTAGTTGCTTACATTTATGAGCTAAACACATATAAAGAGACGTATGATAAGGTGGTGAGCATGTTGAGTGCTAGCAATGCTAATCAAATCCTTTTCTTCAAGAATAAATTGAAGAATATCAAGAAGGGCAAGGATGAATCTATTCAAACCTATTTTATGAGGCTCACTGAAATTAGGAATAATCTCCTAGCTATTGGGGAAGCAAAATCTAATCGAGAGATGGTTCTTTTTGCACTTGGAGGTCTCCCCCATGAATGGTATGTATTCAATACCACTATTCTTAATAATAATGTGATTCCTGATTTTGATTAAATATTTATGAGATGCACTCAAGAGGAAACAAGAATGATGGAGTATGCCTCTAATGGAAATGGAAGTGACTCTATTTCCTTCACCGCTCTGCAAAGAAGAAAAACAATGGTGGCCCGAGAAATAAAAACCATGGAAGAGTGGGGCCCAAAGGAAGGAAGGGAAGATGTTACGCTTGTAACAAGGTTGGTCATTATGCAAGAGAGTGCCCTAATACGAGGGACAACAACAACTCGAGAGGTAATGACAGGAGCAACAGGTTCAAAGGAAAAATGAAGGATCCCTCTTATCATAGTGGAAATGGGAATCTATCATTGCCCTTGCTGCTACACAAGGATGGATTCTACATTAGATGGATGTCTGCATGGATCTATAAAGGAAGAGGTGTATTTGGAGCAACCTCTAGGGTTCGAAGTCTGAGATAGAGACACCCATGTATGCAGGTTGAATAAATCCCTCTATGGGTTGAAGTAAGCCTCGAGGGCTTGGTACAAGAGGATAGATAACTACTTGATCAAACAGGGCTTCACTTGAAGTAATGATGATCCAAACCTTTATTTTAAGGTTGATAGAGAAATGCCTCTCATTTTGGTTCCTTATGTGGATGATCTCTTCCTCACAGGTGCTCACCCTCTAATTCATTAGTGTAAGAGGGAGCTAGCTTCCGAGTTTGAGATGAAAGACCTAGGACTAATGCATTACTTCCTATGCTTGGAGGTTTGGTAGAGGTGAGGGGATATTTTCCTTTCTCAAGGAAAATATGTCGTGAAGATGTTGTAGAGATTTGGTATGGTGGATTGTAAGTCTGTGTCAACGTCGATGGAACTAAACTTTAACAAGTTGTGTGGAAACGCTATTGGGCCTATGCTAGCAAATCCTATCAAGTATCGACAACTCATGGGGGGCCTGATGTTCCTAGTGAACTCCTATCGAGACGTATGTTTTGCAGTGAACACTTTGAGTCAACATATGGTTGATCCTCATCACATTCACTCGATTGGTGCCAAGAATCTATTGAGATATCTTCGGGGCACAATCAAACATGGGCGGAGATACACTGTCGGGAGTCTGAGACTCCATGGATATGCTCATGTTGATTGGCCTGGCAATGTGGTGGATTGCAAGAGCACATCTAGATGTTGCTTCACCTTGGGTTCTCCTTCGATATCTTGGATGAGTAGGAAGCAGAAGTCGGTGGCTTTGAGCACCGTTGAGGCTGAATATATTGCAGCGAGTATGACCTGCTGTGAAGTTTTTTGGTTGTGAAATCTCTTCAGTGGGATTTTTGGGCATGTGATAGATATCACCATTATCCTTTGTAATAACGAGAGTGGGATTCGTCGTTCTGAGAATCCTGTGTTCCACGATTGATTCAAGCATATTGATATGAGGTACTGCTTTATCCAGGATATGGTACAGCGAGGCGCCATAAGGCTCGATCATATAGGAATTGATGAGTACATCGCAGATATTTTCACGAAGCCCGTGGGGAAGGTCAAGCTCCTAACCTTCCGTGAGAAGCTTGGAATCATGGAAAGACCCTATTATGAGGGTCCTCATTGAGTTGTACTATGAGCTCGAGGGGGCTTGGGGATAACTTCTTGTAGCTATAAGCACACATGAGGCTAGGCTTTTCGAACCTTGTTGTGCTTCTACCCCAGCTTTATGATATTGAGTTGGTTTACCTCTCTTTGATCTGTGCCCCGCACGCATCCAACCCATGAGTTTCGAACTCATGGGAAGTATCTCTCATTTGGCCAATGAGGTGGGAAATGTGGATAGAGACCAATAGTAAGACCGATGTACGCATCAGAGATTATCGTACTCCCTATGTCTAGGATGGCACGTGTCCAATACCTTGATCTTGAATCAATTATGCTGAGGTTCTTACCTATAAACTGAGACTACGGGTTAGTATGAGACGCTTTTCGAGTCCAAGAGAGGTTTTTACCTCTAACCTGACTTCAAGTCACCTCAGTGTGATGTCTCTGTGACTCACCTTTTGTTCTATCTAAGAACGAGAGCGAGCAAAGAAAGTTATGGAAGGATAACGCACGATGTTTAGTAAATATATATGAAGGTACTCATGGACAGAACTTGTGGAAAGATGGAGTTCTCCCTAGTTGAGAGGGAGTGTTAATTTTGGGCAACTACGTCCAAACTCCATGTTTCACTGCTCATATGACGATGGTCATATTTTTGTTGGATTCCTCTTTCGGAGAGGTGAAATATTGATCTAAATATCATCTTGTTTGGATTATCACAAAATTTATTTTGAATTTTCCACTTGTGCAAGGTCGGCCAGATTTGTAATATAGGCTCACATGTGTAATAGATGTGTCACACACCCTTAGTGATCAATATAAATTGGAGAGAATTGGAGGTCATTTTCATCATCAACTCATCACACATCTCTTATTGTGATCTGATTGGTTTGATAGCCTTTGGAGGCATTTTTCCTCTCACACGTGTGGAGCTGAAGTCTAAAAGTTGCGGATCTTCTTAGGGCACTTTTGTAGCAGCGTTGATGAAAGTTGACTATGGTCAACCATCGGTTGTCTAACCTCAAATCTCTACCAAAATTCTGATTTTAGGAGGCCGTATTGTTGGGCACTAAATAAAGGAAATCCGAGGTGTTTGATCGAAGCCCTAATGTGCTATGTTAAATTTTTTGGGTTGAATTTGGGTTGAATGACGTTGACTTCTGATGAGTTGTCTTTGAGGATTATGGGTGTGACACATGGAAGGTTGGGTGATCTAGAAAGGCTTTGCTTGCTGAAGCATCAACCCAAAACTATCTCATATATTTTCTAGACAAAAGAAATTGTAAAATTGATTTATATTTGGCTTGTCTTCCATTGATCTATTATTGTGCTCTATTAACATTTTACTTTCATGTTTATGTCATTGCTATTTTGTATCAGGCCTAAGAAAGATTTAAGTAAAATTGCATCAAACATAGAAAACCATGGTTATCTAAATTTAACACCAACTAAACTTCCCAATGTTGCATGTCTGAATTATATTAAATAAAATGTTAGCAAATTGTAAAGTGCATTTTATTTTAAAGACTTATGCACATTTTAAAGTCCTATGCATTTTATAAAACACACAAAATTATTTTTTTTTATATGGATATAAGTTGAGTTAATTGCACATTTTAAGAATTATAATAATTCTCTCAAAATAATTATAATTCATAATTCTTTTATGAATTATGAGATTCCCATCAATTTTTATATGAGTGATGTCATTGAGTCTAGCAAAAATCATTTGTATAATTTGTAGTGTTAAGAAAGAAAATCTTGCAATCCAACATAGTGATGGAAGGCATACAAATATTTTGAAAATGTGGACTAACATGACATATATCATGAATTCATTATTTTATTCCGAACTCATTAAACTTTCAAAAATAATAACCTATTAAAAAGGAAAGTAAAAGGAGGTAGTTTGTAAGGGAAGAGTAAAAGGGGAAACTAACAACTTCAAGAAGAGGCAAAAGTTACCTAAAAATTTTTACTACCTAAACTTGTTCAACAACTTTCATAAATTTATGTGGGTAATAACTCTTGGTAGATCTACCTATTTACGAGAAGGGAATAATGTCCAGAGTAAATCCTGCACTAATTCCATTCCAACCTTCTAAATTAATGGTTGTATTAAGTTTAACTTTCTCATAATCATTACACTCATTTGATTATTTAAATAATTTCCATATAAGTAATGGAGTTTATTATTATATATTCTTTCATTATTAATACTTGATCTTAAATATTTTATATATTAAGGTATAGCATTGTATCATACCATAAAATTTTAACTATACAAGAAATTATATATAAATATTTATTAATGTATTCCTAAATTATCCATTGTTTGGAATTGGCATTCCGGTCAAATATGCATGTAATTTGATAATTACCCTATTCTTGATAATTACCATATTCTAATAGTATATTATATAACACAATATTTATTTGTGCTTATTATAAATATTAGAGTTTTACTTCCATTATTGAATTCATAAAACATTAGAAATATATTCTCTCTTTACTAATGATAATCTCAAATTGTGTTATGATAATGCTACCAACCACCTCCATCATTTACATGACATAATGTAGTATAAGCTTACTATGATGAGTTATATTGATTGTATATTTATGGTTAAATCTTATAGGAAGGTTTGAAATTGATAGGCTAATTTAATCGTCAAGAACTTATAAATGCATAGGGAAAAAATAGAGCATAGTGGTGGAAATCCCTCTGGTCTAGGGTTTCTTGGAGGAGAGGCAGCCAACAGGGCGGGGGTTTTTGGCCCTAGCCACACGAAAATGACTCTCACCTCTAGTGGGTGCAGGAAGGAGACTTTTTTTTTGGACGGTTGGAGGCGGTGGGAATGGAGAAGCCTATTTTGTCCCTCTATTTTTTATTTCTACCATCGCCTAAAAAAAATCGAATCTCTTCTCTTGAGGACAGCTATGAAAGGGTGGTGTTGGAGGGTTTATGGGCGGAATACTCCAGCAAAGCAAACTCATGGTTTACAAACTAAGGGTCTCTACCTTCCGCATCTGTGGCTTCGGATTTCCGATGTCTTTCCTTCATGCCGTGTGCAGGAGGTTATACGCGGTTTTGCTGACTTCTAAAGGTCTCGGAGAGGGCGATGATTCCGAGGACAAACGAGACTGGTGGGAACATGGTATTATTCCTATTGATGCTCACAATCAGCGCATGGATGATGGACTCTATTGGTTGAGGGCCGCTGGGTTCTTATCCTCAAAGATCGTCCTCTTTCGGCTCTCGACATCCTCTCCACTGGCATGGCTGCTTACGGCTCGATATGTCCGGGCTTTAATTCAAATCTATGCGGTATTCCTTTCAATTTTTCCGTTTATAATTTCATGTTTTAGGAATTTTGTTCTTGGGGAGGATCAGAGGGGGAGGGAGGTTTTTGGGAAAGCCTCATTTCCTCCTTCTCTTTTTCCGCTTAGGTGTGATTGAGAATCCACATTTCTGTCTCCCTAAAGGTTGGCCTTATGCCCTCTGAACCTTCCTTGGTTCCCACTAGCCCACTATACCCTAGGGGGACAAGCTCATACTTGTCTTGCATGGATCTTGGGGGTGTGGCCTACACTTCTAAGCCACACTTCCAAATTTTTATTAAATCCACTAATGGGGAGACTTTATGTCTTTAGGTACAGGACTCTGAGTATGTTGCGGAGATAAAAAGAAGACCTAGTCTACCATAGACATCCCATCCCAAATGCAATGCCTGATTGATTTACTCAGGAAGAGTATTACAGGACAAAACTATTTTAAATGAAAACCAGATTCAAAGAAACTCCACTATTATCTTGAATCTGAGACTCAAAGGTGGCGCTGGAGGAACAACATCAGCACATAGACCAACAACAACAGAAAAAGGAATTCCCACCTTCAAGGATATCTTGAGAGGGAAAACCCACACATAGGGGAAAAAACAAACTCGAGATTTGTCATTACCATGACCATATATAGTAGAGCAAACAGAGAACATCTGTGATTTGGTACTTGAAATACAAGAGGTGACCATGCTTTTTGATGCACTTCAAACAAAATGGATATTGGCCAAAACCTGAATAGTTACATGCTTGGATACACCAAAATTGGACCCATAAGTGTGATATTTACCTCTGTGTTAAAGGGTTCTTCGTGGTTCAATTTGATAATGTAGAGGACTACTACTTTGCTATCATTGAAAGACCATGGTTCTAGGCGTGCACGCCTCTTTATAACCCCATGGTTCTGTGGCTTTGATGCAAATACTATGGTGGTTTCAAAAATTCCTGTTTGGGTGCGAATACACAACTTGCCTCTCCCATTCTAGCACTATCAGGTCCTGGAAAACATTAGAAACTCTCTTGGACATAAAACTCTACCAAGAGATAATGGACATAGGGATTTTCACCTTCGCACGCATCTGCTTGGAGATGGATCAAAGTAAGGGATTACCACATAGCATAAATATTATTCACAAAGAACTTAAATGGTCTCAGTCACTAGATTTTGAAAATGCAGAGTATGCCATCAAACTCGGCATTTACAAAGAAAGTGCACATTCAAACTGGGCATTTACAAAGCAATTGCACATTTTCCAAAGAAAAAAACAACCAAGAATCCACTAAAGAAGAAAGGATGGAATTTCCCGGATATGACACTATCAGATGAAGAGGAAGAGGAAGAGGAAGAGAAACAGAAGTAAACCAAAGGCAAAAAGAACAAAAAATCAGCAGAAAAATTAGGAAGACTCTAAAGAGACAGTAGTAGGTAAGATGGCAGAAAAAAAATACAGGTCCCCTAAGAATGAGAAGAGGTGTGATTGGCGCCCAAAGAGCACATGTTTCTAAAAGTTGTGATTCATAAAAAGAGGTCCAACTCCCTTCCATCATCCATTCTGCCTCTTCATTGGATGTCTGGCAAAAATTTTAAAAGAAAAAATTCAAAAAAGGCAAGTCCAGTGTTTCTGTCATTGTGTAACTATGTGCACTCTCTCATATGGAATGCTACTACTTCTGCAATTTAACTTTTTTTATTTCTTTATAAAAAGTTTGATTTTTTGTTGGAAAAGAAAAATGCATAAATTTTTCCTTTGGAAGTATATAATAATAATAATAAATTATAGAACCACTAAGGTTAGTTATAATTTTCATTGATTTCTTTTATCTTATAAGGAAAATCTTGTTAAATTGTGGGGGGATTCATTGGTGAAACATGGTTAGATGAAGTACAAGGAGTGGGGAAATTAGAGGGCCCAGTCATACAAAATGAAACACCCTTAAACACTATAAGAAATGATGTAAAATTTCCGAAGTTTTGGGGTCCACTAATGGTAAATGCAGAGGCATGGTTAGAAAACATGGCTATGTGCTTTACCATGAGAGATTGCACCTCAAACATGAAGGCCAAGATGGGTATATTCCACCTAAATGGAGACTAGCTACTTTGGTGGAAGACATTATTACCCCAATTGGGGATGGATAATTGTTTGAAGAAAAGTTTAGGGAAATTTAAATGTGAGGAGTTCCTTAAGAGACAATTAAATGAATTCAATGTATTAAAGGGGGAGTTTCAGTACCTAAGTATGAGGCTTGTTTCATGGAATTACTCTCTTATGCCCCTCACTAAAACACATAAAGGCTCAAGTTGAATCATTTTTTGTATGGAATAAATGGTAAAATTCGGGCTAGGGTTAGGATCTTAATGCCTCACCTTGCACTAGGAAGTGCGATCATCCCAGAGGAGGAGATCATGAATAATGGACCTAGTAATACAACCAGGCTATGAGGAGTACTTAGTGGAAGGGGTGTGGTGCTCAATCATCAAAAGTGGTCAACATGAAATCAAAGAACACCATATTTGGAGGGTACCTCAACAAACTGGTCAACAACAACATCATGCTCCTATGTGACAACACCAAGTCACACCACCTAAGCATGGATCTTAGAGTTCCATGCCAACTCCAAGTTCAGTGGGTAGTAGGAGCCAAGCTCCTAAGAAGGGGTGTTGGACTTGTGGAGGTCCTCACCACCAAAGGAATTGCCCTCAAAAGACAAGTAATACAACCTCAACTCAGAAGTGGGGGATCTAGGGAAGGCTCATCTCATCCATGCAACCTAGAACAATCCCCAGGTCTAACACTAGTCCACTGTGTTAGAAACCTCAAGTAATATTCATGGTATGATTTTTGTCATTTTAATAGATCCACTAGCTACTAATTCTTTTTATTTTTTTAAATTCATTATCAAGGATTACACATAAACCAATTGCACAACATGATTTTAGACACGTAGAAATGACATGTGGTATGAAAAGAAATGTAGGAAGGATGATAAAGGATAAAGGATGCCATCATTTAGGGCTACCCATAGTATCTGGAGAAAAGGCAATGATATGCCATCAAATATTAAGACATCATGGAGAATAAGGAGATCAAGAATTTCATGTTAAACCTATACTTAAGATCTAGTTTATAGCTATAAAATATGGATTTAGCCAACACAACATAATAAAAATAAGATGTAATTTTTTTCTCAAATATACAAATATTATTCCTAAACAATTTAATACCCTAAATAACAGTAAATGATAGAATTTGAATCACTTAAAAGTTGAATTTTCTTTCAACAATCAAATTCAAACCTATTTAAAAATCCATAAATAAATAAATAAATAAATAAAAATTCAAATTCATTTAATCATCACTTTCCACCTATATTTAATCGTTACTAATTTGAATGATTTTAACCAATAAAACTTCCTTATAAAAGATAACATTTCATTATTAATATTTCTTTAAATAATGATAAAAAGATATTAATATTTCAATAAATCACATCTATAAAAATATAGTCAAATCCCATTGGAAAATGTTCTTTTAAAACTTGGACTCTCTTCAATTATACAAATATGCAAACACTTATATCCAAATATCAAAAAAATATATGAAAATTCTTTACTCGAACTATGACTTATGTAAATTTTTCCTACGCTCTCATATGCTTGAGAAGCATTAAATCATATTTCCTACGTTCTCTCATATGCTTGAGAAGCAATATCTCGAGAGACTAAGATGGTTATGATAAATATTATTCCTAATCATATTAGCACAAAATTAACTGTTTGTTTTACTTTAGTGAATCTAGTGAATCTATATCTTTATAAAGAAATCCACATCCTATTCCCAATATCTACATGCACTAATTCCAAATAATTGTTCACCACTATCTCCATCAAACGAAACAGAAGGCGTCTCTCTCCTCGTTGTCTTTTTCCTTGAAACCTTAAATGATTCGTTTTTATGTGTATAAATTCAGATCGCCTAGGTTTTCCGGCTATTAAAAAACCAAAACACTTTCAGGAGGATATTTTCTCAATTATCAAATCAAAGAGATTATTTGCCATGGCATATTATTCATAGATTCCAAGCGGACCTTCAGAAATTTGAAATGACAGATTTTTCATAGACTCCAAAGGAATCTGGAGTGTACAATCCCTATGGCAGAAAATAAATCTCAGAATTGTAGCTGAGAAACAGTATTCTCACCTTCTACATAAACAGAATAGAAAAACCCTATAAATGATATGTGAAATAATGCCTTAGAGGAGAAAGCCCCACGTCACGCATCTTGAATGTTCTCATACGGCAGTTCTTAATGTCCTCATCCGCAACTCTGATCCGCGAGTCTGCGTCGAGGTCACACAACCGGTATTTCGGGATCCTCATGATATCCTGAATTTTTCTGTGGTACGTTCATCCCACAGAATCCTAAACTTCGCAGAGTAAGTATTTCTCCATGAAGCGGATACTTTCCGAGCTTCGACGAGGGGTGTTGGTAGTCTCTGAATAAAGTCATCAGCTCGTCACCTCTACCCTCCTTTGGTGGGCAGGGTAAGACCCTAATTCCTCATGCGAGGTCACGCAACCCGTATTTCGGGATCCTCATGATATCCTGAACGTCTTCATGGCACATGAATTTTTCTGTGGTACGTTCATCCCACAGAATCCTAAACTTCGCAGAGGAAGTTATCATATTTCTCCATGAAATGGATACTTTCCTAGCTTGAATAAAGCCATCAGCAGCCAGAAGAAATAATATGTTTTCGACGAGGGGTGTTGGTAGTCTCTCAAATTGACCTGTCAAGCCTGTCACCTTTACCCTCCTTTCGTGGGCAGGGTAAAACCCTAATTCCTCTATTCGCATTTCAGGTTCGGCGTTTCCTGCAGCACCTTCGGAGCCCATTAGATCTGAATACCAACCTGAAATTCGACCCTCAACAGTACCTGATCACGCAGACTGAAGGAAACTTGTGGCACACTCTAACTTCCCTCACTCGGAAACCGGCGCTATGTAGGAAGACTTGCGAATATCGCAGAGCCTGAAAGCAATAAATACCACGCGCA
Source organism: Pinus albicaulis (assembly GCA_034641835.2). NCBI lineage: Eukaryota > Viridiplantae > Streptophyta > Pinopsida > Pinales > Pinaceae > Pinus > Pinus albicaulis. The sequence continues at coordinate 140,716,438 of CM076581.1, forward strand.
TTTCTTGACATGTACCGAGGTAGGGTTGTCACAGTTCGATGAATAGGAATAGAGAAAGATCGGTTCATGTACATGTCCATTTATCTCCCCCGTGGACAAACACCTTTTTCCAATTATTAGGCAGTAGGCACTGTTCGATTAAAAAATGAAGAGAGTCTGCGCTGTTGGTTAGGGCATAAGGTATGTGCTTAAAATTATTGTTCCATTTAGTGGAAAATATGCTTTCTTACATTATTACTATGTCATTGTTTAATTTTATTAATAAATTGTTTTGTTTGAATAATTATAATGGTAGACTGCATTGAATGTTTATTTTTATTAATAAACTGTTTTGTGGGAATAATTATAATGGTAGAATGGATGGAAAGTAGTAGTTTTATTTAATTTGAGGAAAAAAATAATAAATTATTCACTTTGTTCCATATTTTTTTATGAAAATGTGTTTAAAATTAAATACATATTTATATTTACTCAAATTAAGAGAAAATGTTTTTACATTTTTAATATTTTAAATTTTATAAAAATACTAAATTATTTTAATTATAAAATTTTACAAAATAGATATAGCTTTTTTTTCCATGATGAAAATTAACCATGCAATTTTTTATCAAAAAATAAATAAATTATTTTATTTTATTTAAAAAATATTATAATTAAATTAAATATATATATATTTATTAAATTAAATGTGGAAGAAGATAGTTAATATGTGTGTTAGTTTTCTAGAGGCTAGTTGTTTTAAAGCATCAATTAAAGTGATGGATGGGCTACAAATTTAATGAGAGAGGAGTCAATGATGGCTCCTTCACCTCCATTATTTGTTTATTCCTAATAGAATTTCATTAGGTTTTTCACTTTTTGTGGGTGCAACACATGAGCATGAAGGGTGTAAGACACCTTTGTTTGAAGGGTACTGGAAGATGACAAAGTGGAATAAGGCACTAGGGAATGGAAAAGGACACAGGGGCGTCACGGTATTAGTGAGAGAAAAAGAAGGTCCTTTCATTCGGCTAGAAAAAGAAGACTAGTTTCATTGCAGCCTTATAAGAAGATATTGCAACATATTATGAGCTAGGTGAAGTCCTTATAGTGGGCGATTTCAATGCTAGGAGTGCAAGTGAGCAAGCTAGCATTAGTTGTTGTAAAGAAGATTGTGGCCCTATCTCGCTTAAGTTAGGGTAAAAAAAACTCAATGTGTTAAACAAAATCTCCCAAAGGGTACAATTCTTTTGACTCCAAAAAATTGTAATGCCCTCAAAATAATCCTAGAAAGGCTCTTCGAGAAGTAGAAAATCCCATTTCACGACCTTCATAGTCATGAATTAACACATTTTATTCAAAGCACACTTCTAGAGTGTAAAAGAGAAAAAATTAAGAAGTCTCAAAAAAAATTCTTTCGAGTTAAAGTTTGGTTTAACGAGGAATGCAAAAAGGAAAGGAGAATGTGAAAAGAGTCAAACAAGGATAACAAAAAGCTCAAAGCTTACAAGAAGATATTAAGAAAGAAAAGTTTGATTTCATGGTTTCAATGAGAGAAGAACTAATCTTACTTAGGAAAAATAACCCAAATTATTTTACAAGGGGCTCCAACCCAGAAAGATGCAAAATGAAAACAGTTTTACAAATGCTAAATGGTTTGACTATGCAAGACAAATTTATGAGGAGGATCCCAAGGTTGACCCTCCTCCCTTGGTCAACAATGATACAAAACTATTCATGGTGCAAGAGGTAGAGATGGGTATCAAGAATTTGGGTGTTGGAAAAGAAAAATACTTAACTGAACTCCAACCGGAGTATCTAAAGTGGGGCTTAAAATTATTGCACCTCACATTAAAAAACAAATCAATAGGGTTACCCACAGATTGGACAACTAGTCTCGCACCACCTCTTTTCAAGAGCAATGATGTCGATAATCCCTCTAATTATAGGACCATAATGATAAACCCCTTGTTTCCATAGTTATTTGGAAGCATGTTAGAAAATAAAATCACCAAGTGGGCGAAAGAAAGCCATGAAAAAATAAAATTCATGAGACATGTTAGAAAAGGAGACTTTTTTAGTTGATGCTTTCTTGCCATGAGTGATGTTAATAGTAGGTTTTTCTAGAACAACATGGAAATGATGTCTAAAGAGATCAGGCAAAGAGGGAAATGATGTCTAAAGAGATCAGGCAAAGAGGGCATTCAAAGGAAGCATTCATGAAAAAAGAACACATTGAAATATTGATGATCAAAGAAGCCCAAAGGAATCCATACAATGAAAGACCCTTTGGAGGGTGAAGCCATCAACAACATGGAAGTTGCATGCAAGATCAGAGATAGAAGTGGTAGCATTTTCATGTGCCAAGAAAGTCCATTTCATCAGTCACTATGAGTCCAAGTCATCAATGATAGTGACTTGTCACGTCCTCACCACATGATGATGTAGAAATCATGATGTAATTATGTAATTATTGTAAAGACAAAGAAGTAGAAGTCCAAGAGTCATGTATGGACAAAATATCCTCATGAATAAGTCCAAAAGACATGTAATTCCAAGATTCATATGTAATTCCAAAATTCATTTGGAAGTTCAAGATTTATAGACATCCAAAGGTCATTAGAAGTTGGAAAGTCAAGAGTCATGGGGATGTGAAAGGTCATGCCTCAAGTTATAAAAGGAGCCTCATTACTCAAGAAAAGGACTTTTAACCTTGGCTTCTCCCACAAAGCATTAGAGAGATAAAGATAGTACATTTGGGGAGCAACTAGTGGCTCAAACTCTTCATTATTAGAGCTAGTGTTTATCCTTGTACTCATGTATCTTAGAAATTTTTCTTAATACTTGAAATCGTTTGGCTAACACATTTTCATGCATAGATCATGGATGTTTTGAGACTACTTTTTAATGTTTGTGATTTATGTCGACTTCTTATGTACTAAATTAATTGAACTATTTTGGTGATTTTGGTGCTTATCTTGTTGGAAATGTGTTGTGTTGATTTTAATGATCGCAACATCTATATGAACTATTTCGCTTGATGTCCATCGATTATTTATTGTTTACGTGTGTGTGTCTCCATTAGATTAGTACTATTACTTTTCTTTTAGAAGTTCACTTTCTCTCCCTTATAGTAAAAGGACCTTGATACATCTATAATTGAACTATTCACAAGGCACACTTTCTTTCTCATTCAAAATCACATGCACACTACTCTCACATGCTAGTTGCTTAAAGAAATTAAAATCTCTAAGTTAATGGCGTTGGGGCCATATTTCCATATGGGACTCCTACACCAAACAATGTGAGGTCTAATTGGGACCTCATATCGGGGATATCCCCTATATGTTGGTGATATATAGCACCATCAACAGGAGTGGAAGAAGAAACAGAAAGGGGGAAAAGATAAAATGACGACAGCCATGACACACTAATGAAAATATCCTAGAAACCACTCCAACATTGATGGTCATGTAAAGGAGAAGTGTTGGAAGTTTAATCCAAAGATTAACCCAAAGAAGAAAAAAAATATAATAAGAAGAATAATCGCCTGGTTATTCATTCTAGCAACCAAGTTGAAAGTAGCTTGGACATGGATGGCAAGATCACCTATACATTATTGTAGAAGGAGGTGAATCTTAGTATCCTCTAGTAACATGACAAGAAAGAAATCACCAAACTCTTCCATACCTAGACATAGGTCAAGAAGATCAAGATTGATGCATTGTTACACTCAAGATTGAAGGGAAAATCTCATTGTCATGGAGCTAGTCAAGAAGTTGGAGTTACAATATCATGATCATCCAAGCCCATATCCATTAGGATGGATAAATAAGGGTGTGATGTTGAAGCTAATAAAACAGTGAAAATTTAGATTTTCTATTAGTGTTTATTTTACTGATGAAGTATAACTCGATGTGGTTCCCCTTGATGTATGCGGAGTTGTGTGCGGGAGTCCCTGCATGTACATGTGAGATGCAATATTCATGTGGAGGGACAACCAATATGAGTTTGTCATGGATGGAAATTCTTTCACCATCAACACATACAAAGGAAATTCAAAAGTTTTGTTACTGAGTGCCAACTAAGCGAAGAAATTGATCAGTTCCAATAATGTTTTTTGTTGTTTTTAAGAGAAAATTAGTTTGCAAGTAAAAGCATCCCTAGAGGGGTGTACTAAGAAATAGAAACAAAAAATCTAAGAGTTGCTACAGGAATACATGGATTCATTCCGAGAGTCAAAAGGGTTACCACCTAAGAGGAAAGTGGAGCATGAGATCCAACTATTTTTAGACTCCCCATTGCCAAACATTAGGCTATACAAGAATTCTATTATAAAATCAAGTGAGACAAATAAATAGTTGTAGCAACTATTGGAACAAGGTGTCATTCGACCAATTAAATCACCATGTGGGTCACCCATACCAAAAAAATACGAGACTCGATGGATGTGTATATATTATAGGGCATTGGACAAAATCATGCCTAATAATATGTACCCCCTACCTAGAATAGATGATATGTTGGATCAATTATAGTAAGAAAAATACTTCACCAAGTTGGACTTAAAGTCTAGATATGTTATGAAACCAACTCACAAAATAGAATAAAAGAGAGATCAACGACTTAAACATCATCCACTTCGAGGGGGAAACCTCCTTTACATTACATAAATGAAGAATTCTTGGATGACACAAATGAAAAAATATCCTTTCTATATATAGGAGTTCATGGGGTCACAATATAATCCTAGCCGACCTAAAAATAATAATGTAAGGGCACAACAATAACAATAGTGGGCTATTATGGGGCACAATAATAACAATATGGGGACTACATGGGTACAAAAATAACAATATGGGGGCTAAAATAACAACAATACGGGACTACACTAGTAATATAAGGCCCTAACATGCCCCTCTCCTTTAAAAAAGTGTTGCCCTCAATGCTAGAGTACTTTTGCGTGCTTCTATATAAAATTCTCATCCTCCCATATGGAATCTTCTATGGCTAAGTTCTTCCACTTGATGAGATACTCACAAATTGATCGACTTCATAACTGTTGAGTTTTTATTTTCATAACTGATTAAGGTTCCAATATGATTTTTCATTCCTCATATAGTTCTGGAAATATTGTTTGAACCGGAAGTTTGTCACCTATAACCTTCTTTAAGCATGAAACATGGAAAAATAAGTGCACTCAGAAAGATGGAGTAATCTCCAATTTATATGCCATAGTACCAATATTTTGCAACACCTTGTAAGGACCATAGTACTTTGGCGATAATTTATGATGCTTATTAGCTTTCTCAAGGGACATTTGTTTGTATGGTTGTAGCCGTAAAAATACTGAGTCGCTTACATCAAAACTTCTCTCACTATGGCATTAATTTGCCTGTTGATTCTTTCGATTTTGTGCCAAATTTAGGTTATCCTTTAAGAGTTGGAGAACTTATTTTTGATGCTCGATGTGATCTTCCACTGCTTGAACCTTAGAATTTTCTCTTAAGGATGATGTGATGGAAGGCATATGATATCCATAAAGTTCCATAAATGGGGCCATTTTTGCTGTAGTGTGGAAGTGTTATACCACCATTCAGCTAGAGATAACCAATTGACCCATTGTGTTTGTTTATCAAATACAAAGAAACGAAGATATCCTTCCAAAAAATTGTCCACTATCTTAGTTTTCCCATCGGATTGAGGATGATAAGATGAGCTATGAGCTAGTTGAGTACCCAAATGAGAAAATAATTTCGTCCAAAAATTTCCAGTGAAAATGGGATCTCTATCGCTTACAATAATCTTTGGGTTTCCATGTAGCTTCTAAATTTGTTCCATAAATACAGTATAAATTGTACTCTCATTAAATGGATGAGATAATACAAAAAAGTGTGCATACTTGGTAAGTCTATCAACTACCACCATGATGATACTATTTCCTTCTGACTTAGGTAAACATGTCATAAAATCCATTGAAACCTCCTCCCAAAATTGATTTGGAATGGATAAAGGTTGTAGCAGACCTGGGGTCTTAATTGTCTCAACTTTATTTTGCTGGCAAACTAAAAATTCTGCCACAAACTTTTGAATATCAATTTTAAGGCCATCCCAAAAATATTATTTCTTCACCCTGTGGTAAGTTTTTAAAAATCCTGAGTGTCCTCCTGGGGGAGAGGTGTGCATTTCCAAAAGGATATTTTGTTTTATTTGGGAATTATTAAAAATATATAAGTGATCTTTGTACCATAAGGAATCATTTTTCCAACTAAACGTATCAGATGTACTGGGATCTTGTTGTAACTTTTGAACGAGGGTCCATACTTCTTCTTCATTCTTCCATTCCTCCCTTGCTTCAGTTATCCAATCGGGTTGGATAATAGAAATGGCACAAAGTAATTCTTCCACATCCTCATCCTTTCTTGAGAGTGCATCTACAACAACATTTAGCTTACATTTTTTGTAGATGATTTCAAAGTCATAACCCAACATCTTTGTGGCCCATTTTTGTTGTTCTTCTAAAGGTAGTCTTTGTTCCAAGAATTATTTAAGACTATCATGATCAATTTTTACCTTGAAGTGTATGCCCATTAGGTTTAGTCAATTTATTTAGTGCATGTAGTATTGCCAAAATTTCTTTCCCAACAATATTTTTTTGTAAATACTTTCCTTTGATTGGATGAATTTAAAAATAAATGGGCATTCCTTCTTGTATTAGAACAACACCAATTCCACTTTTAAAGAATCACATTCCATAATAAAGGTTTTTTTGAAGTCTAGCATAGCTAAGACCAGTGCTTGGCACATTGCCTCTTTAAGATGTTTAAAGGCCTTAACTCCTTCAGGAATCCATGAAAATGCATCTTTCTTCATTAATGTTGTTAGAGGTGTTTCTATTCTCCCATAATTCTTTAAAAACTTGCGATAATACCATGTTAACCCCAGATATCCTCGCAAATTATTTATGGTTGTGGGGACTTTCCATTCCTTAATGGCTTTAATTTTGTTAGGTTCTACCTTAACACCCTCCTCAGATACAATATGACCCAGATATTCCACCTCTTGCACTCCAAAGAAACATTTGGAGGATTTTTCATATAATTGTTTCTCCTCCAATAGTTTGAGCACCCTCTCAGGATGTTGAACATGATCCTTCAAAGACCTGTTGTATATTAGTATGTAACATCTCCATTTCGACATTTTTTTTTTTAAATATAGCACTAACACTTCTTCCCATCTGTGGATAGGTTTTTGTTCATCATATTCGGACGTACCTTCTCCATCTAAAATACGTTTCTTTAAAGTTACATGTTCATAACTTAATTACATACTATTAAAGACTAATGCTCAACTTATAAAAACTCACTTTTAATTCTAAGATGGAAGATTCTTCCTCATTTAATTCTCTACGATAGATTGTATTCCTATAGTTATCTTCTCCTCACAGCTATTAATACAATTTCTTATTTGACATTAAAATCAAGAACTTAATTTTCCCTCTTCTCCACATACCGTTACCTCTAGCTTTTCTTACTTATAACTATTCATATCGATGTCTTGTCATATATATATTGTAACATCTAGAGAATGGCTTCAGTCTATAATACCCTTAAAGGGATTTAATTTATGACCAAGGATTTAAAACCATACACGTATTCTTCAACACCATACTCATAGATTTGTTTTAATTTAAAAGCTATTACATATGCATCTTTTATAAATCAAAACCCACTTTCATTGAATTATTCCTATTGCTTAACCATATTTTTCTAAGGGTTCTTATTTACATATGTGCTCTGAGCCTATATCCATTCTTTGACTCATATGTTTATATTTTGTGACTCACCATTGTAGGTTTTAACCCTAAACATAAATTATCTACACACGAATCTTATAACAGAAAATAAACAATAGCGAGAGCATAAAACATAAAACAAATAAACACAGAGATTATCACCTGGATCCCAAATTGGGACGACCAGCTTGATTTTTCATTATATTCCTTTTGGTGTTACAACACATATATATACATGCCGAAGCATACATAAACCCTAATCCATTAACCCTGGATTAGAACATAACCATAGTTCCCTTGACCGGATCTAAAAAATACCAGGGGCCGAAAACCATCGTACCCCAAAACCATGTGCAAACTCATGCAAAAAACATGGGTGGGTCCGCCTATGAGTGGGTCTGCACACCAAAACAATTTTCGCTGGGGCGCTGCCCCGGACCCCAACAGTGGGGGCTGCCTCCCCCCTTGTGACCCCCCTGCTACGCCTGGCGCAACGTACAGCACATGGAGCTAGTCGTGGAAAGAATATAACACATACCCAACAACCATGTGGTAAGGCTCCTTTGTAAGGGTTCACATTTCCACATTTGGTTAACCCTTAGTATTTAACATTTAATACAACTATTAATTTATTTCATTTCCCAATCTAAATCTCTTTAATTAATATAATTAACTAACCTAACATTTTAGGTTCTGTATGGAACTTATATCCACCCTATTCTAATTATAAGCATATTATTCATCACTAACAATGAACTCCACATTTAAGCCTATGTATGCATATAACATACTGGATCCATATATACTTTTGATACTAAAAGGCTTAGTTTAGTCCAGATTACCCTTAAGGGAACTTAAGTTATGACTTACAGTTAAACCCTTTATTAACTTCCTATCTCGATGCCTTCCTTGATATGTACTTGCACCTTATGATACATGATTCCACCGAGGCATTACGTTCACACTTCGGCAATTAAACTGAACTCATATTTATGAAACTAATTTAACTCTACCCACATAGATTGAACCTTTCCAACGTGGCTTATTGACTTTTAACTCGTCAATGTAACAATGGAATAAAGATACATTATTTATTTTGTTCTGATTTAAAGAAATCTTATTAATGCATAAGTCATCCTTTAAGGCGTATTGGAAATTAGAGGTATGATATTTTATTCAATTAAATGTGATTGTACTTGTCATATCACTTGGGGCATTGAACATTTGTACATGAGATTTATTGGAATATGCATGTATTTAATTCAGTGTACTGGATCACATGGTCTCGGACTGAACCCCTTGAGCCGCGGAAAAAACTCATACCACTCCCAATTGTTGACACTTGGAAGGTTATGATTTAATCCAAGTTAGGGTTTCATGGCTCCATAAATGATTTATTTTTTGGTAGAGGTTCATTTTCACCCATCATTTTTGTTAAACACCTCCCATTCTACATTATTCTACCTTTCCTCCATCTTATTTACTCATGACTATTCACATGGTCTCTGTTAGTTATGAACAACGCTCGTGGACAGAAGAGAAGCTTGGTGTTTTTCATGCCGAGACTACCTACGAGGTATGACAATATTGTGGATGTGTTTCTCAATGAATCTAATTTCTGTTACTTTGGCTCTTCGCGCACTGTTTATGAAAATTAACTTATTTTCTCAATTGTCTCTCGCCAGAACGATATAATGGGGTCGTTCTTCCCTTGTGAAATGTTTGGGTATATAAACTCTCTTCATTCTTGCGAGTTATGGAGCTCACATTTTCTTGCTTGTCCCCAATCATTTACTGTATTTTCGTATAGGGAATATGAATGCTCCATTATAGCTATTGGCAAGAGACTGACGGTATTTAGTTGTACTGTCTCTCTCTATACTCTTTCGATTCTATGATTTTCGTTGTGCTACTTCGTCATAGAACTTTCTTATTTTAGTTTACTCTATTAAGTTTCCAATACCCATAATTTTTGAGTTTCTATAACTGTATGTGATTTGGGGATTTCTTTTTGGAGATATTTCCTACCTGCGTTAAATTATAGGATTGGAATGTCGATTCATATTTTAATATATTTCGATATATTATAACAACACTATTTATATGGAATTTTTGTCTATCCCTAAACTCTTACCGCGTTTATTACAACGCGGTTGGAAGACTAGACAACCTCCTGTTGTTCCTTGGTTTTTAGTGCGATGGTCAACTACACCTCCAGTAAGTCAATTTTTTCCCTTGTTCTCATTACACAGTTGATTTATATTACCTGGTTTAGTTTATCGTGTTCTTCAACGACTTAATTTTTTGAATGGTTTCCTCAAACCAAGTACTTAAATCAATTTCTTAATTTTGTGGATTCACTAGTGAAAATCTCTTGATAGGTTTTCTGCTGTGAAATATTCATTTTTCCTCAGCGAATATTCTCACTTTCTAATTTCGTCTAAGTTACTGAGTTTAGACTTTCCTCTCTGTTATCTCTCATAGCGTTTCCCCAATTTATGATTCGACATAATTATATAGTTATCTTTTCATAAGAATATCGTTTTCTGTTCTGTTTGAATGATTAAAAAGTTAATTCGATCTATTGTATGTGAATGACAACTCTTCTGGTCTATTATATATTTGTATCTTGTGAATTCTCTTATACTGACATTCTGTCATACTAAATCTTAGTTATAGTTATTTAATTTTTCTATATTCCATGCGAACATCTTCAGCACTAATTTCCTTTATTTTCTAGATGCAGATATAAAAGATTGTGAGTATTCCCTGTATAGTACTTTCAATTTCAGTTATGCTTTCATTTCCATTTCAAATGCATGAATGCATCGTGAAGATATACACATATTATTTTTGTCTAGTATTTCTTGGTTCATAATGTATCCTTTTCAATTATACTACAACATAAGATTTATTTTACTATACTATATATTCATTAATCTCTCATGCATACTTATTTCTACTTAGAAAGTGCTTCGTAATGTAAAATACAACTTGGTAACATAATACTAGAACAGAATGGGTAACGAAATATCAATTTGCTGTTAGTCACCTAACCTCAGATCTAAGCCTTATACTGGTGTTAGACATTCTAAGAGTTGGTCCTTTACAGAGTTATGTTTGTACAACAATCCAAGACAGACTATTTTTATTATAGTCAATTATGTTCAATGTACAAACCTTCCAAATTTATTTCTAACTTAGCTAAATTCCATAGCATGGCCTCATATTCAGATTCACCATTTCATATATATCTATAGTATGTTACTTTCTCAGAAAACTCATAACAGAGCTAAAGTAATATTTAAAAATGAAATTAACTCATGCATACCACTTAAGGTAGACTAGGTTCTACCCAACCTTAGAGCTATTTCTCGACAGCTCACCCCTGAGCAGAGATCAATTTCTCGAGCAATAGACAACCTCTTGTCTATCCTGAATCTTCTTATTTAAGTTTTATTTCCCATCAGCATGTTTCCCTTAACTGCGTCCAGTTAAATTAGGATGCATTTTTCCTGTGTGCCTAGGCTTTCCTTTTGTTTCTTCCACAAAAGTATTTTAAAGCTAGCTTTTTCCTCTTTCTAGCTTTCTTCCACCTCTTCCCAGTAACTTCCTCATTTTTTTTGACAGAAACGGTTATGTGATATTAATATTCATCTTGGCCTGAATGCCAGAAATCTGATTACATTGAGGATGTCTAAATCCTGAAGCATCTCACTGCTAATATTGAAAATGCAGCCGAAGCTTACAAATTTCTTCCGTGTCAGACTATCTAAAACTTCTATTTCAGTGATTTTCCCTAACTTGAAAATACACACAAACTGATTCAATAGAAAGCAGTAGAACATTTAAACTGGCAGATTATGGAATTGGATCCCATGTTTCGTCCTCGCCTCGAATTATTGCTCCAGCAGAGATGAGGACAGCTTTATTTGCTTCAAGGTCTGCTTCTTTGTTGTTTTCTCTCAACACATAATAGTAGCTCAACTTTTTAAACAAACTCCCCAAAGTCCTGATTCTGGATATCAGCCTTGCCAATCTAAGATCCCGGGGGGAAGAGTTTGTCACCATAATTTTGATTATCACTTGGGAATCCCCAAAAACATTAGCCTCCTTGATTTCTAGCTTCAAGAGCGATTTAAGGCCTTGAAGGAGGGCCAGAGCCTCAGCTTGAATGCTGGTGTTGATCCCCAGACCCCATGCAAAGTTGTGAATCAAAACACCTTCAACATTTTTTACAATACCACCTGCTCCAGCTCTTCCTGGGTTGCCCTTTGAAGCCCCATCAAAGAAGAAAGAGTGCACCTGATGCTTGGAGATCCATTCTTGAAACTCAGCATTGTTCTTCCCCCTTATCTGCCAATCTTCAATGTGGGAAGTGTTGCTGGTGGCATGAAGGAATTGCATATTTAGGGAGGTACCCCAGACTGAATCTAAATGAGTAAGGTTTGAGGCATCTTTTTGATTGTCCAAGCTTTCCTTTAATTGGAATTTTATCTTGGCCGCCACCACCTTGACATCGTGCTTAATATCTCTAAAGATTCTGCTATTTCTCTCAAGCCAGATCTGCCAGCAGCAGATTTTGGGGAGGACAGACCATGCCTTTTTTATCACTTTGTTTCTGGGAGGAGGCCCGGGGTAACTATTCTGCCAATTTGCAAAGAGATTAGGAATAGAGGTGGGAAGGACAAATTTGGGGTTCCAGTAATCCATCAGCTCGCTCCAAACCTGCAGAGTGAATTTACAATTCAAGATCAAGTGTGTGGCACATTCCACATTTTCTCTGCACAAAGAGCACCTGGACGGACCATGGAAACCCCGGTCCTGCAGTTTGTCATCTGTAAGAATTTTCTTGTGGCAAAGAAGCCAACAAAACATGTCGATTTTAGGCAGAGAGTGCAGACGCCAGATCGCAGTCCAAGGGGCAGGGTCCGGGGGGACGTGAGGCCTCAAGGTGAGCTTTGCGTAGCCTTGGGCTACCGTGTACCCTGCAGCCAACACTCCCCAGCCACGCGAATCTCTTCTGCGCAGATGAGTGGGGGCAATACCATTCAGCATGGAGCGAAGACAATTGCAATCCTGGAGGAGCTCCGGAGGCACGTCGAAGAAATTCCATCCTGCCCAATGCGTCCCATCCCACGAGGAGATGTCCCACAGCATAGTTTTCCCAGCAGCAGTCAACCAACAACGAATCGTGTTCAAAGAGGAACAGTCACCAATTGGATCGCGATCCAGAATTCGATCTGTCCAGATATTTATCTTCTTACCATTTCCTGGAATCCAGTAGGCGTTGGCGCTGATCAGGGGGGCAGCTTTGGAGCAGAGTCTAGCAAAGGGAGACGAGCCTTGGGGGAGAGGACCATCTAGGCATCTGAGTCTCTTTCCCTTAAGATATTTCTTCCAGAGTGCTAATTGGGCCCAACAAGGCTTGGGCGCAATGATTCTCCAGAGCAGCTTGGCACCCATGGCTATGTTCTGAAGAGAGAGATTCTTGAAGTTTAGCCCCCCCTCCCTCAGCGGTTTGGAGACGGTCTCCCAGTTAACCAGATGGACTTTCCTCTCATTTTGTTTGCCCCCCTTCCAAAAGAAGTTTCGAATAAGCTGTTCCATTTTCTGAAGGATGCCAATTGGAGCCAATAGAACAGAGAACTGAAATAGGGGGAGACTGCAAAGGACAACTTTAATGAGGACAGACTTGCCCGCAATATTGAGCCAGGTGAGCCCCCAAGCCTGGAGCTTATTTTTGAATTTTTCCACTTGGGGGAGCCAATCCTTACTGTAGGCCCTCTTGAGGAATATAGGAAGCCCAAGGTATTTGAAAGAAGTCCAAGCTGAGGAGGCTGCAAAGCCAAAACATCTTGCAATGGAGCTGAGCAAGCTGGGAGGAGTATTCCAGCTGTAAATATGGCATTTCCCCTTGTTGAGGTTACTTCTCGACATCATGCAATAATCATCTATAGCTTCTTTAAATCTGTTAGCTGAGTGTAGAGATGCAGCCCCCAGCAGTAAAGTATCATCCGCGAAGAGGGCGTGGTTGATGCTTTTAACTCCTCTGGCAATGCAAAGCCCTGTGATCTCCTGCTCTTGCATTTTCTTGTTTAGATAGAAACTGATAACGGAGGCTTGAAGGACAAACAGAAGAGGAGAAAGAGGGCAGCCCTGTCTTAGTCCTCTTGAGGCTTTGAAGAATTCAGCCGCTCTACCATTAACAAGGGGAGCAATCCAAGGCTCTGAGATACAGGCCCGAATCCAGTTTATAAAGTTCTCCCCAAATCCAAATTTTTTCAGAACATTCAAAAGGAAGCAATGCCTGACTCGATCGAAGGCATTAGCTAAGTCCAGCTTGACAACCATACCTCTTTCCTTACACTGCTGACTTGAGAGAATTGCCTCTTGAACCAAAATGAAATTGTCCACTAGCTGCCTACCGTGAACAAAGCCCCCTTGATTTTCAGGAATGATTGTGGGGAGAAGATATTTCAGCCTGTGTGCTATTACTTTGGTGATCACTTTATAACCAATGTTGCAGAGAGAGATGGGGCGAAATCTGTTGAAGGAGTTGGCGCCTTTCTCCTTGGGGATAAGGGCAAGGAACGCAGAATTTGTGCTGCCTCCTAATTTCTGACAGTCTTGGGATTTTTGAACCATTTTGCAGAGATCTTTTTCCACAATGTGCCAACAGGATTGCAGAAATCTGGCGGTGAATCCATCCGGTCCTGGTGCTTTGTCAGGATCCATGGCAAAGAGAGCATTCTTGACCTCAACCTTGGTGACTTTAGCTTCGAGAAGATGGTTCATCTCAGCAGAGATTGAAGGGGGGACCCAGTCCAGAAGATCAGAATTTTGAATCAGATTCGCATCCTCACTGTACAACTTCTGGAAGTGAAGAAAAGCTGCTTGTTTAATGCTTGCAAAATCTTTATGATTGGAATTGTCATCCTTAATCTCAGATATGGTGTTGAAGCATTTTCTGGCTTGAGTTTGCTTGTGAAAGAAAGAGGAATTTCTGTCTCCCGCTTTAAGCCATAGGCACGAGACTTAATCCTCCAAAACTCTTCTTCTGCCAGGCAGGCTTTGTGGAAGTGCTGTTGGAGTTGAATCTCCTTATCGAGGATTTCTCTAGTTACATATGCCTCTTCCGAAAGCAAGTGGTGTGCTTCCAGTTGACTTTGGAGATTTTTCCTTTCAGCTGCTGGGTTAGGAAGAGTTTTGGCCTAGCTTTTTAAAGCAGCTTTCGTTCTTCTGAGTTTTTCTTCCCACACGAAGAAGGGTGATCCATTAACTGGCTGAGACCAACTTTCTTTGACAATCTGCATGAAGTTGGCTTCCTTGACCCAGAGGGGGCTAAATCTGAACGGAATGGGGCCAAGGTCGGGGTGAGCCCGGAGATCAAGCTTGATAGGGTTATGATCAGATATGCTGCAAAAAAGTATTTGCATACTAGCATCTAAACCAAGCAATAGAAAGGAACTTTGAACAAAAAATCTATCCAGTCTTGCTGCTATGTGACCAGGGCCTACTCTTTTGTTTGACCAAGTGAACTTACCTGAAGAGGGCTTAATGTCCAGCAAATCCCAGTCTTGCAGAAGATCCTCTGCCCATTCCCTTGCCGGATCTCGCACAATGCAACCTCCTCTCTTTTCAGAGGAGTGCAATGTGAGATTGAGGTCGCCTGCAATAATGATGTTGTCAAGATTCCCTAAATCTGCCTGGTTTCTTATAGAGTCCCAACAGGCCTTTTTTTCTCCAGCATTGACCGGAACATAAACATTAAAGAGACAAAAGTGTTCTTTAGTGTCAAGATGCTGCATTTTTAGGAGCAGCCAATGAGTGTTTGAAATTTCAGAGATTACCGAGAACTTGCTTTCATTCCAAAGAGTGCCCAACCCTCCAGAGGCTCCTCGGGCTGAGACAGATTTTGCTTTGCTTTTACTCCAGAGTCTTTTACTTGTTTGGAGGAAGTCTGCTTCCTCCATCTTAGTCTCCTGGATAAGGAATATGTCCGGGGCTTCTATTCTTATTAAGCTTCTTGTTGCCTCTTCCTTGATCTTGCTCCCCATACCCCTACAATTCCAGGAGATTATTTTCATTATTTACCTTTGTTCTGTTGGGCTCCCTTGGAGCCTGGGGGCTGGCTTCTCACCATCTTTGTCTTTTTTGCTAGTAGTTTCTCCAGTGTTGGCTGGCTGCCCTGTAACTTGTCCTTGTACGTTTCCTGCTCTCTTTTCTCCCGATATGTTTTGCGACCTCTTGCGGATCTCCTAACAGAGGTCTGAGAGTCGCCTATTTCTCCTTCCTCCTCTGATTCTTCCGACTCTAGATCCTCTTCCTCGACGCTAATAGGTGTTCCTTTTGAGCTTTCTGCAACACTTGCGTCTTTGGAAGACACAGAGAGGGTCTCTTTGACCGGGGATGCTGTCTTTTGAACCTCCACCTCCTGGGTGTTTTCTTGGTGCGAGCTTAAGATTTCAAACTTGTTTTCAGAAGCGGGCTTAGACTGGATCTGCTGAGAAGAGGCCTGATGGGGACCTTTGCCACCAGGGCCTCCCGGCTTTTGAGTTTTATGGGAGGTTTTGGTGCGCTTGACTTGATTCCATCCGTCCTCCTTCCCTTGCACATCCTCATTGTTGGATGGACAACCTCTGGCGAAGTGGCCATAGACATGGCATTTCCGACATTTGAAGGGCAGCTGCTCATAGTCCAGTTTCTGCACGTGTGTCCAGCTTCCGACTTTGATTTTGATGGCCTCTGGTAGCCCAACCTCAAGATCTACTTCCACACAGATCCTAGCACAGTCATACTGGTCCTTGTTGTTTGCTCGATCGATGAACTTCCCAAGGGAATTTCCAATATGCATCAGAGAATCCCAATTCCAGCAGTGAACTGGGAGATTTGGGAGCCTAACCCACACCGGGACTGCTTTGGGCACATCCACAGCAGGTCGAAGTCAGGAGTCCACTTATTTAGGTATAAACCCTGGGGGCCCATGAAGTAGGGGCCATTCTGGAAGATCAAATCTTTATCCTCTTTGGAAGTGAACTCGAAGAGAAAGTAACCTCTCCCCAAAAAATAAGAAGTGACGCTTTCTTTGATAAGAGGCGCCCAGTTTCTGTTGACCCAGCTCTCAGTGGTTTTGGGAGAAGGCCAAAGCCCTGTGAACTGGCCTATGAGAGCTCGTTCAGACAAAGATAAAGCAACCTGAATCGGAGTCTCTGCTCGGAGAGAGATCTCAGGTATTTCATCCATTTTCTTAACAAATTTCGCAGCTTCCACATTCTTCTTCTTAGGAAGCCCTGCCAAAAGACGATCGAAAGCCTCAGCAGCAGAGGGCGGGGGAGGGGGACGAGGCCCCTGGGGAGAGCCCAGCCCCTCCATGGGCGCGGGCCCTAGCAAGAACGCGGCCCGGATCTATGCGCAGTCTTCGAAACCCAGCCTAGTCATTTACCCGACACAGCAGAGGCGAAGCAGGAACAACAGGCCGCGACAGGAGCAGCAGGCCCTACGTGGGCAGGCGCAACGCAGGGGCACTCGAAAGCGAAAGAGGTCTTGAAGGACCCCAACCAAGCAGCGGCGGTTCTCTTCGATTAACTCTACTCTACTCAGAAATTTTCCCCAGTAACTTCCTCATTACTAGGGTAGCTTTTTAGATTTTTATCTCCAATCTAAATTTCTATATTTAATTTATTTCCTCCAAGGATTTTTGGAGAACTGGAAAATTTTTATGATCCTTATCCATCCTCATGGATTTGGATCCTTGATCTCTAATCATTATCTAGTCTTTACACCATTAAGTCCTCTTTCATTTTATTAATTTAATTAATAAAATATATCCAAAATTAATATTTTCCTTGGGGTGTACTTGACCCTTAAAGTCTTTAACTGCCTATTTTTAAAAGCAGAAATTTAGGGACATTACATAGTATATCATCAAAAAATACCAGCACAAATTTTCTAAGGAAGGGTTTGAAAATGGAATTCATCAGCCCTTGAAATGTAGAAGGTGCATTGGTAAGGCCAAAAGGCATGACCAAAAAATCATAATGATCCTCATGAGCTCGAAATGTTGTTTTCGAAATTTCTTCAGTCTTCATTCTAATTTGATGATATCCTGAACAAAGATCCAACTTGCTGAAATAAATTGCTCGACGTAATTCATGCAATAATTCATGAATCACAAGAATGGGAAATTTATCTTTAATAGTGAGCTTATTGAGCTCCCTATAATCCATACACATGCACCATGATCCATCCTTCTTATGCACCAATACTAATGGAGCAGAAAACGAACTTTGACTAGGTTGAATTATACTAGCCTCTGGCATTTTTGAAATCATACGTTCAATTTCGCTCTTTTGGACATAACGCTATCTGTAAGGCCTGATGTTTGGAGGAAAAATTCTTGGAATCAAACGAATAGCTTAATCATGATCACGAATAGGTGGGAGTCCTTTGGGAGTTTCAAACACCTTGGAATGATTGTCCAAGACTTTTTGGAGATCTGGAGAAATAGATGATTTTGATGTTGGAACTTCTAGTGAGCATAATTGTGCAATGACACTTCGTTGTTATTTGCTCAGAATTTTTTTTATGACATTAGATTTTATTATCTTTACCAGCTTCCCTACGATACTCTTTAATTCAACTTCCTTTTCTTCCGAAAAAAATTTCAAGATAAGTTCTTGAAAATTAAAAGCTACCATCCCCAAAGATTGTAACCATTATACTCCTAGTACAACATCAACACCACCCATTATAATGTAAATCATTGAACTATTCAATACATATTCCCCCATGATTAGCTTGATATTATGGCACTTTCCAGAGAAATTTACAGTTCCTCCAATTTCCACCATCACTTGACACTTTGGCATTGGTTATAGGAATAAATTCAATTCCTTGGTTGCCTTACAATGAATAAAATTATCGATAATACCCGAATCAATAAGAATTATTACATTTTTCTTCTTGATATTTCCTTCGATCTTGAGGGTATGAGGAGTGGTAATTCCTGCCAATGCATTACAGGATATATTCGGATTCATTTCTTCTTCCTCTACGGTTGGTTCCTGGTGTATATCCTCTTCTTTTGAAGTTTCTTGTTCCTTTCCTTTTTCCTCTTCACAATATATGTAAAATAATTTCTTCTCAACACACTTATGACATTTAGTGTATTTGTAATCACAACCATAGAAAATCCCTTTTTCTCTTTTTTCTTCCAATTGTTGTGGTGTCAAACTTGTAGGTTGTGGAAGTCTAGGAGTAGCAACACTTCCATATTTATAGTTGTGAGTGGTAGGTTTCCTTGTCTCCATAATTTTTCTTTCAATTTTTCTTGCCAACCTCAATGCCTTCTCCAATGTATTCGGTTCCCAAAGGCGAACATCAAGTTGGATGTTATCCTTTAGATTCTATATGAAGACATCAATCCTATGTTCCTACGGAATATATTTACCCTTATTTTTAATTTTTGTAAGTCCTCAATGTGCTCCATCATTGAACCCTTTTGTTTGAGATTTATCAATTGGCTAAAGAAGGTTTTTCTCTTTGTATCCTCACAATTTGATACCATTTCCTCTGTAAAAGTTGACCACGTGACTAGTGATTTACGAGAACAAAGCCATCAATGCAATACAAACTGATTTAGATATAAATATAAATTTGTAATGTGTACCTTTTGTGTGTTTTGCATATTATGGAGCTCAAATTATTGCTCCATTTTTAGTATCCAAGTTATAGGATCCTTGCCATCAAACTTCCTCATATATATCTTTGGAATATGGTGGGTATTAAATCCAAAATTAGAGTCTATGAAACCATGATTAACATTTCTTTGTTCTCATCATGAGTTTCCTCTACTACTTTTTCGCCATTAGGAATTTTTTCTTGTAGAAGCTTTGCCAAACCTTCCTTCAAATGTTCCATGTCTTTTTTCAAATCTTCCATGTTTCCTTCTATACCATCCATATTAGCTTACATGCCATTCTTCAAACCATCCATCTTACCTTCCACGCCATCCATCTTACCTTCCATGCATTTCTTCAAGCTATGCATCTTAGCTTCCATGTATTTCTTCAAACCATCCATCTTAGCTTCCATTTCATTTTTTGTTACTCTTTGCAAGAGTGAAATTTGCTGCACTTGTTCTTGTAATTTTGATATATCATGTTTCACTTCTTCCTCTTCATGAGTCATAGTAGAGCCTTATGAGGGCTTAATAGGTGTTGAATTCTTTTTAGGGTTCATTTTAGAACCCAATATTGATATCTATGCTTGAATATTCCCTTGGAATCCCTTCAAAATAATTTTCAAACAAGACTTACGCAATTTTTTTAAAAAATCACATATTTTTCTTGCTTTTGAGGAGCTCGATATTGAATCTGATGTATCTCTGTGATTTCAAATCCCCAATATTTTATCTTTAGTCCTTTATTATCCCTCTAAATCTTCTTTCCAATGCCACAGGTTTGACTTGATTTGGATTCTTCAAGAAAAAGGTATGCTCAATCTCCCACAATGACCTAATTGTGGACTAGTTGAGTAGAGAAAACTTGCATGACGTGGTACATGTCACTGTTTCCTCTTTCAAAACCAAGAAAGGATTATATGATTGGTTAGCCATGAAAATTTTCCTGTGTAATTCACCAGCTATGTTTATGAAACTGATGAATGATTTACTACACCCTTTTATAGATTCATTTGTTATTATATATTTTGATGATATACAAGTATAAAATTCTACCTAGGAGGAGCACATCTCATATTTGACACAAGTGCTCAAGACATTAAATAATCACCAACTGCTAGAAAATTCCAAGAAGTGTGAATTTGTACAACAGTCTTTGGTGTACCTAGGGTATGTGATAGGTGGAGGAGACATGAATATAGATCTTGCCAAGATGGATGCCATCATGAAATGGCCAATTCATACTAAATTTTCTAATTTTAGGGGTTTCATTGTGCTAGCAAAGACCTCAGGAAACTGATAGCCTCATTTTGAGCAGTAGAAACACAGCTCTATGCCATAAAAATAAGTGACAAGAGTTTCCAATGGGGAAAGGGTTCGCGAAAGGATTTTGAGGAGCTAAAGAATAATATCAGTCAGGCATCACAGATATAGCATTACCAAACCTGTAGCATGCCTTTGAAGTGGCGACAGATGCGAGTGGGTATGTTATGGGAGTGACCTTGAGGCATGTATGCTACAATTCTAAAGTTGTTCATGGGGAAATTATTAACTACCCTACCCACGACAAGGATCTCTATTCCTTGGTGTAAGTTGTGAAGAAGTGGAAGTTGTGATATCCAGCAGTTGATAATTTTCTCATGTAAATAATTGTAAAATATTTTAATGGCTGAGGGACACAGATCCATTTCTTGAGGAAGGAGGTTGCTTGAGGAAATGGTTACTTTTAAATATCAGTCCTATTTGTCTGAAAATAATTGAATGTGATGAGTGTGCATTAAATTTAAGTGAAGAGATAGGGACATCTCTAGGTGTCCTTTAGATCCCACCGTAAGAAATATATTTGGATTTCATTTTATTGTGAAATTCCTGCATAACTAGGAATATCCCAGAAAACTGTGAGTGATAATGAGTTAGCTAGTGGATGAAGGAAGCATGGCCTTGTGAGATCCTATTTCAAATGTGTTGGTTGGTTGAAAGCACTCAAAAGCACCCCATGTGCCAGTTGCAACTAAGGCTTGGTTGTAGTTGTCTATGGTTGGGTCCAGAGTTGCAATCCTAATCTTAATTTCCAACTCTAGTCTAGATAATGTTTTGTAGATGAATTCATTTTTATTGAGTTCTTGTTGAACTATTAAATCATTATTGTATTCATTTTATGCATGGGTCAAGCTTGCAATGATTGGAATGGTTCAATTATAATTAATCCTCGCCTTGTCACCATGGTGTTGTACTAATTTTATTTATGCAGGAAACACACATATATAGCCATCGGTGCGAGTTACATATGCATTTAGTAACACTTTGTATGTGGTATGAGCATTGGATGTTAACTATGTGGCTTACACCTATAGTGATGTTTAGGTGATAACCAATTTTGTGGTTAATGCCTGGAAATTGAATTGGCCTGGATATTATAATTGTAAGTCTATAATATTGTTAATCTTGAGCTCGAAAGTATGGTTTATGCCTATAATTCAAACTAAAAAAGGGATTTCCTATTTTTTTTGGAATGTAATATCCTTGTAACCCTTCATGAATACCATATTCTTCCTGGTTCCTATTATAACTTTTATTATCCTTGTTTTTTCCTCAAAAGATACTCGCACATATCTTGAACGATATTGACCTATTTCCTATAAATAATTAAGATTCAAAGGGAAAACAAACCTCTAAGAGGTTGATTGAACAAGTTCTTAGGTTGTGTTATGCATTCCAGCTATCAAGACGCCAAGAAGGGTAACCCTGTTGTAATTTCAAGGGAGGTAGCACCAATGTGTGCCTCAGACAGCCTTAATGACAATGGTCTACTTTTGGTCCAAGTCCAAATGATTATAGAACCACTGTATCCATGCCATGGCCAAGTTCTTTCACAAATGGTGCATAATCTAAAGTTAGGAAGAAGACATAATAATATAACTGTTTGAGTGTGTTTGGTGCACGTATGTACAAAATCACACAAACTTAAGGGGTGTGGTTTACCCACTTAATTTATTGGTAACAAGCCGAAAAAAAAGTGGATTCAAGCAAGTTAGTGGAACAAGCTAGAATCATAAACATACTAGATAGATAAATAACATGCATATATAAACTAAAGCTAAAACAAATAAACAAAATCTCTGAATAGAGTAAAACATCTACAATAATCCAAACGGTGGCTCTTTGGCCCCTCTTATTGAGTGCTGGTAGGAAATAAGGATGAAACTTTAACCCTCTTGCCAAAGGGCCCCTAGAACATGGGTTCTAAGTCTCGATGCAAGGATTTTTTTACCCCCAAGCTTGCCTCGATGAAAAATATCCCTCTCTCTACTATGGTGGACTGAACTTGTTGGATGGCCAACAATTGAGTCCCCTCTATCTTTAGCTTTGGATCACACACTACTTGTATTGCTTGGGAAATTATGGTCATCATAACAATGTGCTCACCCATTCTTCATCTCATGGTGGCCTTATATAGGAGAATTCAAATCCTCCTTCCCTCTCTTGGTACATTGTGGATGGTGACCCAAGAGAAGGTTATGATTCCTTTGTGTGCTCCAAATATTCCATTGTGTGCTCACTTGATTTTTAAGGAGGCTTTGGTGGTTTTCCTTAGGCAAATTCAAGTGACAAATCACTATCCTAGAGTATGCTTTGTGTGGTCTCGGAAAGTGACATTTCGCCACTTCCAGGGTTGCGCGCATTTCAATTCATAAGGCGCGCAAAGGCGCTCTTCACGAAGGATAATGCAAACAAAAGCATTTATGACTTGCTCAAATTTGATTTTTCGTCAGACCTTAGAGGTTTTTAAATAGTTTCCAAATTCTGTAATGTCTTCCAGCCCTGTAAATCCTTCTGCTTGGCATTAAATAATTTCGTCTTCTGCTTGTATGGTTTTCCGGTGTTAACAATTTCCCCCTAATGTGTGAGGGCTAGGAAGAATTGTATAGCCGAAATACATTATAGTTTCTTTTTTATATATCGTACGTAGAGAGAGAGAGACCTATGTGAAGCTTGGAATTGGAAACACCTTGTACCGGTTCCAAAAATGACCATGTCCTAAGGGACCCTTGTGGGCATGTACCATGCTCGTGATGTTGTGGCTAGTTAAACAAATCTATTTGATAGATATATGTTTTTTCTGTGTCACTGATATGGTAGTGATCTGGTGGTTGGTGACGATGACTGCTGACGCCCTCTGTGGGCATTTTTTCTTTGAAAATAGGTGGAATATGGTACCCATATGCGTAAACTTGGTATGGTATATAGTTGCGCATCGTATGCATAGGGTCTGGCTGGGACCTTCCTATGTAAGCATTGTGGAAAGAGATGCTTCTGAAGGCACGGGTCTTCGACGAATTTGATCAAAGTGAATGGTTGTAAGGTACAATACAATCTTGACATGAAAATTTTTATTGTAGACGAATGTTAGGAGGATCGATGACATCTATGGACAATGATGTCTCCCACAGTGCCACCCAAGGATCCCTCATTTATCGAGAGGGGTGATCCAAGGTACCGCTTCCTTTTTGGAAAATAGGTGTCGAAGTCGACAAAAAGGAAGCCTCAACCGAATGAGGGGTCGCCAGCATGAGGGGTCGCGGACCTGGATGTGATGGGTTTAACATAGGCATGTTGACAAGGGGTGACTGAAAACTGATGATGGGGATTCAATGGCCCAAGGTCAGAGTAAATCCCTGGAGTCGGTAGGACTTCCAGGGTGGGTATAAACTACCTATGAATTTCATGGTGGCTTGTGCGTGGGGGTGTAATACTCCAACAAAGGGTGTTCAGGGACTGCTACCATGGGAGAAAAAAGATGAATGAGAGGGTGGGGGATGTAGTGCACCATGTACAGTATTTTTACACTTATCAAAAGAATAAAATAATGGGGTTTTGTTTGTACAAAACATAGAGATGGGTACCCCAAAACATGAAAATGTTCGCTCACTGATGTTGTGAGGAAGGTGTTTTGCTGAGGGTGGGCATCCCATTGGTTGGTCTCATGTGTGGGGTTGATGAAGTGGATGAAAACATATCACATATGGGATTACGTTGGTGGTGGTATGGTGCACAAAATGTGAGGCGCGGTAGTGCGCTTTTGATCTTCTTGTACAACCTAGTCATCTGGGAAGGGGGTCTTATTTTGTATGATAAAACTTGACCTTATCCATGGTGGATGGATGGGAATGAGGTGCTTCCTAGACTAGATTTGTATGGCCATGGCATCACTTTTTTTGTGATATATGGTCAACTGTGGGTCACGACGAGCGCCATGGAAGGGAGACTCTATCGACCAACGAGGATGTTTATCATGTGTAGGGTGGGGTGATGATAAACATGGTCGGATATGAGGACCCTATGGTTGATTTCTGATGGAGAAATGATGTCAGGATATGTAGATTTTACTGGGACTCTATCATGTTGGGGGTAGAATGATACCTGCTCTGGAACTTTTAGTAGATGGACTTGTGAATGGTTTGCGAGCTTTTCCTACAAAAACAACTACCTCAAGTGAAAGCATATTCTTTATCAAATATTATTGAAAGTCATGAGCTTTAAAAAATAATATGAGATAGGGCATACATGTATGTGCTGAAAAAATATTTTTCTGGAGTGCGAATGTGTGGCATCGCCTCTGTGCATCATTATGGACCAACCAATGTTGCTTTCGGTCTGGTGATCATGTTAGTCATTAGTAATTTTTACTATTTGAAGATGACTAAATATCATTCCTAGATTTCTAAAAACAAGATTCCTGAATATTTTGAGTTTTAGAAATCTCACTTCCTTCATTATCCTTGTCACATGTTTTTCATTATTCTACTATTTACCAGACCATGATTAACCTGCCATTCCTAATGGGACCCTCATGGGCTTATGCCACTCATCTAGTTTTTTTTTCCCACCTATCACCCCAACGCTCTATTTTTCCTTTACCCCACTTTTTCACTTTCATCTAGGGTAATAGTCAGCCTATTCTTTCCCATTTTCATCAGGTTCCTCAAAATTTGATGGTCTCAAGACTACCTCTATAAGCTCTTTAGATCATACGCCAATTGGTCAAAAAACTCTGTTTTTACACTATTAAAGTCTCATGCCTAATTTAAATCAAAAGACCAAGTAAAAACCCTCCCACTAGATCATTAGGTTTTCCTAGGTTATAGGGTCTTCATTGGTATTTTAAGCTTTGTTCTTCTTATTATAAGACCTGGTTCAAATTAAAAATAAGGGCAACACATGATTGCCCAAGAAAGAGCAGAAAATCTCCTAAGAAGGCCACTCTACCAATTTCAAGTTTTGCTAGGGATAAATGAGGAATTTTGACATTTATGTAGGAGTGTTAAAGTGACCAACAACAGAAAATTGGTAAGGTAATAGGCTTGTTACAAAATGAAGACATTCACAGCAAAAGAAGAGGAAAAAGTTTGTGTCCAAGAAGAATCAAGGTGGTTAAGCCTGATTGGGCTAATAGTGTGCCAAGCAGGGATTTAGTGCAGAAAATCACATTGAGCAAGCATCCCATAAACCTAGGGTTCGGTAAGATGGTCAAAGGAGGCAAAATGAAGATGTTAGACCTCCATGATGATAGCAGAAATGTCATCCCAAAGGTTGCCAAAGCGAAATTTCTCACTGTGTCAAAGGACAAAGAAGCCAATAATATCAATGAGAGGAGGATCAAGCTCTCATTTTAGTCATTTAAACTCAGTGGTTAAAGGATAGAAAAACATTGTATAATCTCCAAGGTAAATATAAAATTTTTTTAAGATACTAACACTGTGTAAATGCCTAAGGTTGTCAAAGTGAATTCAACATTTTCAAGGATCAGAGGGGGAAAGTCACTTCAGGGTTTCATAACACCTGCTAAAGTGAAAGTGTTTAAGGACATAGACCAACCAAAGAAAGTAAGCCTTGTCAGTCAAACAAAATTTGCAGAACAAGGAGGTGAAGAATATCAATGGTCAAGTTTCAAACTATAAACTCTCGCACTTGCAAATCAGAAGTGGCCAAAAGAGAAGGTAGAAAGCATGATTTAAGTTCTATAGTGCTTATCAAAGCAAGTTTATCATGCCCAAGGATCAGTGAGAAAGGTAAAGACGGGTCTCTCATGATCACCTGTTAACAAAGGAGTTAAAGGCATCAATAGGCCAAAAGGAAGTCAAAGTTCACCAAAATGGAGCAAATCTGCTTACAAACAGTGAAAGGAGGCCTGTAAAGATCAAGGGTTAAACTAAGATTTATAATAGAGGTTTCACATCAAAATGAAGAGGTTTTTGTATGGCCAAATTCACCAAATTATGGGAATGAGCTCCTCATGCCTCAAGGAACTCGAAGAAAGACCAACTTCATCACCTAGCCACCTCTAGCGCAAGGGCCAAATAAAATATCAGTAAGGTCAAAGGCTTGAAAAGAAAACATTGGAAAATAGGATTTGACATTTAAAAATCAAGTTTCTAAGCCTATAAAGGCCCTTTACACCCTTCAAAAATTCATTTTTCTTTTACAAAGGTCATCAAGAGCCAAAGCAAAAACTCTGATTTTCTGCCAAATTTGGGCAAAGTTGCCCTATGCTACGTGCCTGGAGCCCTATGCTACGCTCCTGAAGGTTTTTTCCTGTGTAAATTATCTCTACATTGCACGCTTATGATTGCACATTGCGCATTTTCTATGTGCAGACCAGACACCCCGTTCAGACTCAGTGTGCAGCCTTGCCCATGCTACGTGTTCAACCGCTCACCTAACAGGCTCGTGCCAACGACACATTCAGTGGTGAAAATTCTGCGCGTTTAGCCATTCAGAAGACCCAACAAGCCTATGCATAGGTTCAAACGCTGCACGTTTAGTCGTTCAGTGACCCGACAGGCCCATGCTAGTGCGTGTTTGGTTGTCTACTCACTCGACTAGCCTAGTGCTACGCGTTCATTGCTATGCCCTCGACCAACCTGACGACGCGTTCAGTCACCCAACAACACATTTGGTGCTATGCGTTTGGCCAGGAGGGCCTCTGCATCAGTCCAAGCCCTAAATCTACTCAAAAGCCTCCTCAAACTCACATCCAATACTTCTCTCAACACCTCTAAATGGTAAGTACTGACACAACCTCCTTTTCAAGTTTCTTGTCATTTGATTAAAGGAATAAACCGTAGGAGGATGAAATAAATAACATTAAAACCTCCCTCATATGAAAAACTAGAAAAGAACAGTTAAGGTAGAGTGGTCATCAATTTTTCTCCCTTTACCTCTCACTCACAATCATAAAATCCACTCTCACTCATCTATTCCTCCATTTGCAAAAACTACCTTTCTCATCACCATCTCATTTACCCTCTTCATATAATATCACAAGAAGAATTAGGGTTTTGGCTTTCAAGGAAACAGTAAAACAAAATGTCAAGGGAAGGTAATAGTGACCATGGTGAGGGAGGCCAAGGGCCTAGAAGACATCAATGCAGGGGTGGAAGATTAAATAGGTTTGAGCCACTGAACACCAAGGAGTTGATGTCCTCTCCTATGAAAATTTCATATTTCTAAAATGTGGGTTGTTTTGACTTTTGTGAAAGAGTACAACAGGTAGAAAGTCACCCCGAGCTGACCAGGATTTTTATCCTAAACCCTCATGACAATCAAGTAAATTTAGCTGGGGTGAACTTTGAGCTATCTTCAAATACCATTTCTATGGCCACTGGGATACCTAGTGTGGGATAAAGGTGGTTCAAGTAGGATAGTTTAGATCTGAGCCACTATGAACCTTTCCTAAAACCTAGATACCAAGCTAACTGCAAATCCAATTTTCCCTTTCACATTTTCTGGAGAGATATGTGCCCTTGATGAGAGCCATCATGAAATAATTTACATGTGAGGGGAGGTTTTCTAGGCTTTATTCATACCATATAAGACTACTCATGCACTTCACTAGGGTATAGATGCTACATTTGTCCTATTATCTCTATAGGAGTATTGATGAGATGTCTTATATTGTGCAAAAGAGCCATCCTTCACAAAAAATGCATATTCTATTTCACCATTCTCTCATCAAGATATCTGTGTTGCATCAATTAGAGCAAAAGGGTATTCCATCGAAGGTGTTCATCGCCCATGAAGTGTTCACAAACCCACAACCCCATCTTCAGCCAAATGGGCCCTCATCATCGCATCCTCCTTCCTCACCTTCTCCTAAAGCTTCAGGCAGTCAACAAAGTGGCAGTGAATAAGAAAGTGACCATGAAGAAGAGGATAGTAAGGAGGAAGATGATGAAGAAGAGGACAACAAAGAGGAAAATTATGAAGAAGAGAACAGTAAGGAGGAAGATGATGAAGAAGAGGACAATAAGGAGGAAGATGATGAAGAAGAGGACAACGAAGAGGAAAATGCTGAAGAGGAGGACAGTAAAAAGGAAGATGATGAAGAAGAGGACAGTAAGGAGGAAGATGATGAAGAAGATGACAACGAAGAGGAAAATGATGAAGAGGAGGATAGTAAAAAGGAATATGATGAAGAAGAGGACAGTAAGGAGGAAGATGATGAAGAAGAGGACAGTAAAGAAGAAGAAGAAGAAGAAGAGGCAGAGGTCAGCAATGAAGCAGAAGACATGGAGGTAGACGAAAATGAAGATGAGGAAAATGATGAAGAAAGCAGCCGTGATGATGATGATGATGCTAGAAATAGCCCACCAGTCAGTGAGAAAAATGAAAATGCAGAAATCAATGAAGAGGAAAACAGTGATGAAGAAACTAATGATGACACCTCTAACAGTGAGAATGCAAGTGATGATAAGAATTGTGATGATGTTAGAAACAAAGAGGAAAGTGATGAAACAAATAACATGGTAACTGATAGCAATAATGATGTTTATGATAGCAGTGACACTAAATACCAAAAATTCAATAAAGAGGTTGATAATAGCAGTGAAAATCACAGCAAAGGGGTAAGCAGAAATAAGAAGGGAAGAAGTGACAATAATGACAGTAGTCCTAATGGCCAAGAAGGCAGTGAAAACAATGAGCCTAATAGTGGTAATGACGATAGTGCAGAGAACAGTGCCAAATATAGTGAGACTCCTAGCAGTATTGAAGGAAATGAAGAAAGTGGCCAAGGTATGATAATGATGAGGGTGGAAATAGCTCACAGAACCTAGATGAAAATGAAGTTGATATTAGTGAAGGAGAAAGGGATGATGATACAAATGAAGATCACAGTAGTGATGTTAGCATGGAGGAAAATGAAAGTGAGGCTGATGAAGGCAGTCAATAAGACAATGCAAAAAACATCAGCGCAGAGGTCAATGAGGAAGAGAAAATCAGTCCTGAGGTCATCCATGGTGAGGGAATTCAGATGAAAAAAATTGAGATTTTCCCTCTCACATACCAAAGAGGAAAGAGGCATGTGTTTGCTGCCTCTAGAAGGTAAGGGACCATGCCATCCACCTTACCTAAGAAGCTTGAAAAAGGAAAACAAAATATCAAAGAAGAAGAAGGAGATCAACATGAGGTTGAGAAAGAGTTTGAAATCATTCATGTTAACAGTGATGAGGAAAATGAAGCAAGGATCTCAAACTTGCTCCTCCAGAACAAAAATGCCCAAATTGAAGACCTCCAAGCAAATCTAGATAGGGCCAGGAGTGTGAACAATGTCCTTGAGATGGAGATGAGACAGCTAGGGGCACAAAATTCCATTTATGAGGCTAGAGCAATCAGAGCCCAGAAAGAAGCTCAAAGGGAACAGGTAAAGTTAGAGGAATTCATGGGCACCTATGAGGAAAGTGAAGATGAAGAAGGGCAGTCCAGAAGAAGACCAAGAACCATGGGTTTAAAGAAAGCCTTAGCAAGACAAAGAGAGCAAGAGTCCGCCCTTGCAAAGCAGCTCCCTCTAAGTGAGCTACTTTCCATGGAGATAGAATATTATCGGGAGTCTTGGCTAGAAAGAGAAAACACACACTTGGAGGCCAAATTGGAAAAGGAAAATAGAGACCTTGACCTCCAAAGGAAGATGACCAAACACTATGCACTTATAAATCAAATTGCAAGGGCCAAGCTCAAAAGAGCCCTTGCCAAAAGTTCAAGCCCTCAAGGAGGCAAAAGGTAAAATAAAGCTTAACCTTCTTGTTGATGCTTCCACGCAAGCATCCCAGACATAAAAAGGAAGATAATTGCAAATTTTGGGAACTTTTTGGAAATTTTGGATTTTTGCTGATTTGGAGGGCCAAGGGCGCAATGCCCTTGGTGATGCGCTTTTTCTCAGGGCATCCTTAGGAGGTAAAGTTTACATTTTTGGAATCTTCATCTCAATTATAGCATTCTCACCTAATTTTAGGTCATTTGGAGCTGATTTGGTCCTCCAAAAGGATAAAAAACACCCTAATTTTCACCTTTCTCCCTAGTTTTCAAGACATGTGTTGTGACTTTACCAGCCTTGGGAGTTTTGATTTTTGAACAGGTTACAGGGATCCAATTAGAAAACCAATGGCATTATATAAAGTAGACTCAACAGGATTTCCAATGAGCCATCACGGAGCCCATTCCGACATCGAGAAGGCCTTCAACACTTGGCTGCAAGATGACCTGGTTTTCTTGCTCATGTGTTTTTCCCTTCACCTGGAAATGCATTCTTAAAACTCATTGCTGCACCATGATAGTCAAAAAGTCAACAAAGTACCCTTGACAATATTTTGGAGGCTTGGGGAAGCCCAAATGTCAATTTTTTTTTTCCAAAAATAGTTGAGAAGATATTTTGTATTAGATATTTTGTGCCTTGGACCTTGCAAGGTCTCAAAGGACAAAAGTGACATTTATGATTAAATAATGGGCTTCTAGAGATCTAATTAGGGTTTAGTCATCCAATGCAAGATAAATAGTGCATGGAGGTTTCATTGTATATGTTCGATATTTGTTGAGCATGCTATGAAATAGACTTGGAGTTTATTGGTGAAACTAGTTTTTGGTGCCTTGTGATGGTGTTGGATTGTTATTACATGGATCAAGATCACTCTTAGGATTCATTAAGCTTGTTTAAATGGTTATGTATTCCATATTTATGTTTTTTTTCTTCAGTTATTCATTGTGTTTATGGTTCATTTAGTTATAGAACAGAAATAGAGAATAGGATTTGCCTTCTTGGTACCCTACTTCTGCCTGCTTTCTTGACTTCTATGTTTTCTTCCTCAAAGTCTTGCTAAAATAATCCTTAAATTCAGTTTCGCGTTACTGAAATTTTATGTTAGAATGCTATTTGTTTGCAAATAATTTTTATAGAATCCTTCACTTCTCTCTTAGTTTCCTTAACTATTGTTTTTTAAGACCTGCTTAGCCTAGTTGATATTGAGGAATCCTTCATTGCTCTTCAAGTTTTCATTATGCTATCATCTTAGAAGATTTTTCTTGTTTATTGGTTTGTTAAAGGATCCTTGATTTCCCATTAACTCACTATATTCACAACTCCATGTTACTTCACTCTCCCTTGACCTAATTAGATCCATTTGATCTTGCAAACTTGCCCTTTGAACTATCCTTGACTCATTTTTACAAATTTCAATACTTTTGCAGATTCCATAGCCCAATGGATTGATACTCCCCACTCTATTAACCTACTTAACAACTTTTTGAACCAACCAAACAAAACAAACAAACCCTAAACTTAATAACTAGCCTAAAATCAAAACCTAAAAATCAAACAAGTTCATATCCTTTGCGCAAAATAGAGAGATCCCTCTCTGAGTCGAGGAAGGCTACATCCTAGGACTCCAAAGACTGGTCTGATGTTACCCCTATTCATTTTTTCTCACCAATCTAACAAATTACGGGGACCTAACACAATGGTGATCACGGTGGGTCTTTATGAGTAAGTAACAAGCTTATACATCCTTAGAAAATTCAAAAGCCCTTGTCAAAAAGTATCTAATTATTCATCGCCACCTCATTGCCTAACATAATGGAGATCACGGTGGGCCTTTTGAGTCAGTGACATCCTAAGTATACCTTAGGAACTCTCAAATCCCTGTCAAACTTAGAAAACTTAAGTGTTAGCCGAGAGTAGAATTTAATTGTTTCACAATCCTAGCAAAATGATGACTCAACTCGAGGACACTCATTAAAACCTTAGGGCTACATAAAGGAACTCAGAAAACCCCAAAAAATCCCTATATTGGTTTTTGTAAATTTTTGGTGGTGGAACACAAATACTTATCTTCAAAATAGTAAAGAGACATCGACCTGATGACTCCACTAGCCTCCAGTAGGCCTACTAACTTTATTAGTTCTCGTATACTTCCCTGGGATTGTGTCAAATCAGCCCTGAGTAGTTTAGAAGACTAGTCACACACTGTGCAAGTTTAGAAAACACTTAGAGAGGTTAGCCTTCCTAAAGCAGTCATAAACTTTTAGCATGTTAGGGTCCTATTGTATAGGATTCATAATTTGGAATTGACTTATGATAGTCTTGTAAAATATGTACATACCTTGCTTTCTGTAAGTTGCTTTCCCATATTTTGTAAAAAATAAAAAATAAAAAATAAAAAAAGACAGGGTAAAAGTCTTAAAAGAAAAATCAAAGGACTTAAAAGAATATAGACCCCAAAAGAAAAAGAAATAAAACATGAAAGTGAGCAAGTTCAAATGCCACTACTTTTTAATTTTTGCAAATGATAATGGAAGAGTGTCAATAAATGCCATAATCCATGATGAGTTAAACTGTTTAAACTTGACTTGTCATGTTTTCAATTTCCATGTTTAGATAGTGAATAAAGTTCTGTCAGACAGTTTAATCCTGAAAAA
The DNA here is from genome assembly GCA_034641835.2 of Pinus albicaulis. NCBI lineage: Eukaryota > Viridiplantae > Streptophyta > Pinopsida > Pinales > Pinaceae > Pinus > Pinus albicaulis. The sequence goes on from CM076581.1 coordinate 140,749,641, forward strand.
TCAGTAGATAGGTAGAGAATAAAGAGGAGATCATCAGTTTAATCTGAGCCCTAGGATGATATAAGGTAGAATTAGATAGTTTTTATGATTTTCAAAAGAATAAAATGTTTCAAGGTAGCAAGCTCAAGTGCTGCAAATGGAAGAAAAAAAATGTTAGGTTAAAGTTGGGTAGGTAGAAAGAAATGGGAAGAAGTTCGTAAATATTTATCACCGGGCAAAAATAACTGATTCTCCATCCCCTATAGTTATTCTGCATTCTAGACTTTTAATCAAAGGGGCTCAGAGAACTTCTCTGACTTTTGTTGGGACCGGACCCAAGGCTCAATGATTGTTAGTTAAAAGTGTTGAATTCCTATATTAATCCCCAATTATCATTATTTACCCTTCATTCACCCATCACAACTCAAAGATACATAATATCCCATTTTGATTAACTTCCTCCATTTCATAAAATATACAAACCCTCAAAAAACATCTTATCCTAAGTAAAAGTGGTAATATCATGAAATGATAAACTTTTCTTTAAGGTGTCACTTTACTTAGTCATATAAGTGTATTTTTTGAATATTTCATTTTCCTTGTCATATTGATTTCTAACTTATTTTATTAACTCCCTAAAAGAAAGCCTTTTCCTATTAATATAACTCCTTTTATTTTTTAAAATATCCCCTAAAAACCCACTATTATAAGATTTTATGCCAAAGTTAATTATCCACATGTTGAAATAAAATCCTAAAATATACCCCCTTTGGCATAAAACTAACAATATATAAATATCATGCCCCACTATAATTGTTAAACCTCCCATAGTTTAATAAATTATATAATAAAATAAAAATGCTTCCGAGATTATCATAAAGTTTAATTTAAACTAAATTTTAAACCCCTGCAGCCTTTACAAAAGCTCCTATCAAATCCCCGCATTACACAATTAACCTGGAGTAATCGAGTTTTCATTTCACATTTTGCCTTTACCCGATATGTATTAGCCTCATGCTATACATCAGATTAACCCTAGTTAATTCCATAACCCACCTCACGTGCCCCCAACATACATAAGCCTTTGTTATAAACCATATATCATACCATAGCCCGCTTATATGTATAAATCCATAATATATATACAAAATTTGGTTATAATGAAAAATATGCAAAGGTTTTTATATTAGCGCTCATTAAAATACTCGGGTCCCACCATATCTTTCGACCGAAACTACCCTTTTAATTTGGACCGTTCGCCCCGACCTTCCAGATCCAATGGCAGAGGGTGCATTTTGCACTCATAACCTGATCATCAGCCCAACGCCCAAATGAATGCGAAATGGGCGGTTTTATTATTCCCGCCTCCTGCGACGTGGCGGAAAACCATTCGATCGCGTTCATATGGGGGAAAACAGCTTACAACCCAAAGCCAACGCGAAAACTATTTCTTGTTTCACATTCGAAAAATAAAAAAAACCACTCCCGCCTTTGATTAGACCCTCATTCAATGTGTTTAATAAAAATTCATACCAAAGGTTAAAACCTTTGTTATTTCATTTTTAGTGTTATTTGTGCGTTCTGACTGATTAAAACTCCACCCGACTATGTAAAAGCTCTTCTGTACTATTTTTAGACTTATATCTCGAGAAAAAGCCCAATTTGACTGGAAATCCCATGTTTGAAGACCTAAAGAGCTATTCTCTACTCCAACAAGCCGGACTAGACCTTCTCGGCTCCAACAAGTTGAAAAAAGTTCAAATTCAATCACAGAAGATCCCAAAAACCCTTCTGACATCGAAATGCCTACCATTTGAGGTATTTTTTGACATTCAAGCTTGTAATTTCAAAGTAAAAACCTTTCATAATCAAAGCCAAGCCATAATCCAGAGGAATTGTCTGTGTAATTTGCCCAAAAAACATGTATAAACAGGCCAAAACCTGGCCAATTTTTCCCAAAAAAGACTGTGTTATAAAAAACCTTTCTCAAGCCAATTTCCTCAATTTATCCACTTAAAATCCCTGAATATCAATTGCAGAAGCCAGAAAAGGTTTTCAGACCTACAGATCTCCTCAAAATTCATTTTTACAGTCCAGATTATTCAAAAAACCCTTGTTTTCTGTCCTAGACCATTTTTCATATCCCAGAAGCCTAAATTGAGCGAAATAATAGTAAAAGTCATTATTTTCCTATAAATTGCTAAATTTATCATCTGTTATAAGAAATCAACTATTGCAAACAATTTAAGCTTGCTTTAGTTATTCAAAATGACTAAGAAACAGATGACATCCAAAGCTGGGGGTTCTAAGCCCACCAAACCTAGGGGATCCAAGCCTCCTAATTCAGAAGAATCAAAAGCCATCAAATGCACTCCTACACTCACTGCAAAAACCACTGTGTCTGTCAATCCCCTTCAGCCACCAGTGCCTAATGAAGAAACCATCCCCTTGACTAATATGGATTATAAAATTGCAAACCTTGCGGTAGAATTTACTCTATTGGAGATTCACAATTGGTGTTTTGATAAGTTCTTAGATAAAGATGAAATTCCTATTTGGGAGACTAATCTACCCAAATATATGGTCCCAGTAACACACCCTAGCCAAGACCTTGTGAGATTATGTCATAAACATTATGTACCAGATAAAAGAGCAATTGTTAATGCTGATAGGGAGATTCTATTTTCCATTACTGTAGAATCCATCAATGAGATGTTACAATTACAATTTGATCCCAAGGAAATTCCTCTATCCATAGAATCATTGACTCAATTATATATAGGAATAGCTTTTCCTAAGATATTTATGATTTTCCAGAACTTTATGCCATCTCATGTGGACATTCCAAAGCTAAATCCACCTTACTCCACTTCCAAATTTCCTAAAGGATCCAGACATGTGATATCAATGCTTTATTTCATATTAGGATACTTCACAGATGAATTCACCGATGAATCCATCCTTGGTTTTTTATCTGCTTTATCTCCTAGTCAACCTCCTGCAATGATCTTTGACTATGCTAGATTTATAGCTGATAGTATCCACTATCAATTGACCAAACTACCCACTGAAGGGGTGTTCAAATATTCATCATAATTATTTCACTTGTTCTTGTATTTTCAATGTGACAAGTTTCCAATTGCATTACAAAAAATGGACTTAGAGGGCCAACCTCTATCCATTATTTTCTAGACTACTTTACTGAGGAAAGAAAGCAGTGATTTCAGTTTTACAAAATTTTTAGATCTATTCCTCCAACCAGCAATGAGTATATTATATAAAGCAGAGCAGCCTAGGATAAGTGAGGACATGAAGAGAATATTGCAGTTATTAGAACAGTGCAAGATGGGAGACTAGTATTTGTGTGAAAAGCACACAGAATTGAGGATTTTTGGATCAAATCTACTGCCTTACAAATTGCCTAAGTATTTGAGCATTAGATTTTTTTCATTGGAATACTTAAGACAAGTTTTAAACTCTGATTCCATTGATTTCATGGCTTCTAAAAAGAAAATTCAGTTCAAGTTGAAAAATCAGATTGGTCCTTTTATTGTAAATAACATAAATGTTGAAAAGGAAATAGAGCAAATATTATTAGAGTTAAAATTTCAGGAAAGCTTCCCTTTGAACTATGACCCTCAAGGCATCCTCAGCAATATAATGGTTAACTGCAAACTGCCTCCTTTTATACATTAGCCCAAGTCAGAAATTGAAAGATTTGCTAATCAAACAGAATGGGTAGATGATACATTGAAAGATACAACAGTAAATGCATAGCTAGTATAAAAGATGGATGTTACACAAACTATAGTAGTTGCAAAGCAGAATGAAACCTCTACAAAAAGAGGTAGAGATGAGGGAACCTATACAGCTAAGACCACCACAGATACTAAATTCAAGTTGATTTACAATAAAAGGCTCAAATTCGGTTCCATAGGGAAAGAAAATGTAATTGATGTTGAGGATACAAAGGAGCCTGAGGTAAACAATGATGAGGCTACAGTAATAATAAACGAGACTCTTGCAGACATACAAAAAGATCAAACAGCAGGTGAACAAGATACTCAGATTATTGAAAGACAGAAAAACAAGAGGCTTATTCCTCACACACAGTGGAGGAAAAGACCTAGACATCAAAGAAAGGTACAAACAAATCAAACAAAAAAATGAAGAGATCAAAAGTGAGATTTACTCTCAATTTCTTAAACAAAAGCTAGGGAATCAGAACAAGCTACTTATATCCTTTGACTATTCCACAAATAAAATGATCATGTCATATCTACAACCAACTACTTCAACACCTAAGACAGTGGCAAACTACAAAAAGGTTGAGTTTGAAGTAGTTACTGAAAATGTGCATGAACTAGACCAAATAGAATTCCACAGACATAGCTCTGAGATGTTATATTCTACTATGGTAACAAAGGCTATGAGTGATACTAAGTTGCAGAATACCATTATTAACATGCAGGATCAAATGAAGCTGGACAAAGGCTCTTTGCATGCTAAAGATCTAAGGATTAAAGCCTTAGAAGACTTAGTTTTGCAGGTGGGAGTTGATCCTTCTGATGTTCTAGTAGCATAAATATTAATTAGAAAGAAAAATGAAGACATAGCAGCTTAGAGGAAACAGCTGAAGCTTCCTCAAAGTCAGCACCATCAAACTAAAGAAATTCTTCAAGAACAGACAGAAAAAGAAGACATGATGTAGTTGATTATCAAACTAACTTCTCAAATAAAAGAAATGGAAACACAATTGGGTCAACTTGTGAAAGAGAAAGAAACTGTCAAAGAAGATGAAACTCCAATTATCCCCTCATTGATACCAGTAATTACCACAACTATGGCTTCTACATTGGGAGAAAAATTAGCACCTAATGAGCCATTGGCAACTGCAGTGCCAGTGCATTTAGCTACAACATCAGCCACTAATTCTTCAACAACATAGGTACAGCACACAGATGATGCAGGGCAGATAGTAAAGGCTATGGAGGAAATGTCACTAAAAAGCAATGAGATTAATAGTTTGAAATATATGATTCAGAATATGGAAGCCTCCAACAAAACGGCATTAATCAATGCCAACAATTATGAGTAAAGGGTTGAGAGACTTGAAGAGCAAATCAAAAGCCTACAAAAAGACTTTAATTTCAATAAACAAATTTCTTACATAAGAAATTACCTTTGGACAAATATAATTGATGCCATTCATCTCTAGTGGCCTTCAATTCAAATTATCTATGAACAGAGAGACTTACTTCTAGTAGCACAAGTGGAAATCCAAAGGGAAAAAGAAGAGTTAGCAAATAAACCAGCACAAGCTTTGAAGCTCATCACTTTATTGAATAGTAAAAATAGAGCAAAGTTAGAAGAATTACAGGTACAAGATAGAACATAGACCATTTTACAGATCAAGAAGGTTCTCACAATGAGAAATCTGATGAACAATTTAGAGGAAAAGTGTGATGCAATGAATATTTCTATAACCAAGTTTTTAACAAAATACACTATGCTGAGATAAACTGGTCTTCCAGATATTCATGTCTTCAATGAAAAACTAATGGCCCAAAAATATTATGACAAGAAGATAAGGGATTTTGCAAAAGAACAAATCAACAAGCCACTGCCACAGGGCTCTCCCACAGGAAAGGTCATTCTTCAATATATTGAAGACTTGTTTTTTCTTCAAAATGAGATCAAGCATCTTTTTGTCTTTAAGCCTAATTTTTCCAAGTACACAGACGCTGATGAAAACTTTAGAAAGCTCAAAAATGTGACAATACCAAATGCAGAGCAATGGCAGGTTTTTACAGATTTAATGTAGCATTGAAAAGGAAAAACAGTGAAGAGAACTAAATGAGAAACAATTCAAGAAAAGTGAAACCAAAAAGACTGTCAGCTGATTTTTACTGAATGAAAGCTTCTTTTTACAGTAGTAAAGAGTGAAAATATCAGTCAAAGTGTATCAAGGTTAAAATAACAGTGTTAAAGTGTATCAAAAGAAAGATTATCAGTAAAGGCAGCTCAAACAAAGATATTTCCTAAGCAGCCAGCAAGCAGGACAACTTGCCAGTAAAAGCTCCTTGATTAGATAGAGTTGTTCTATGTATTTTGGATAAGGGACAACTTGCTAATTTGTTAAGCAGTTGTCCCTCTTATTTTGTAAAGATATTTTGTATTTCCTAAAGATATTCCTACATCTCTCTAGGATATTTGTAACAAATATTTTTTATAAATACTTCTGAATTAGAAGTATTAAGGGTGGAATAAAATTGCTAAGATTACTATAGACTTTTGCTGATACATTGGAGGCTTTCATGTGTTGAATTCAAAGTAGCAGTCTGGACAAAGCTTAAAGTGGCATCATAATTCAGGATTCATACGATAAGTTGAAGAGTGAAGTACATTTCTTCTTGTCATTGTTTCTTTTCTTAGTTTCATGAATTCCATCATATATGTATGTTCAATCTTAATGAGTAACTAGGAATATTACTACAGGACTAGCCTTTTTCTCCCTGTTTTTAACTAAGTTACCATTTAAATGTTTTCTGTTGATTTATGGTGTTAGGAATCCTTAATTTCTCCTACTCCCATTTGACCTCTGCCTCCTTCTTCCATTTTTCGAATCAAAGGATCCTTCATTTCCCTTTATCCTGATCATACCATTTCATCAAAAAAAAATTCCCAAATCTCTGAGGGTTATCTACCTTGCCTGAATACATTTGTACCCCTTTGGCCTTGTCTTCTAGTACTGCTATCTAGACTTAGACTCCATAGCCCAATGGACACGTAGATTTCTCCTTAGTTTAATCCTAAGTGATTTTTACCAACCAAAATATTAAAACAAAACCAAATTGAATTATCATAATTAGCCTAAAAACATAAATCAAAACAAAGATAAATCTTAAAGAGAGAGCCCTCTATGAATTCTAGGAAGGCTAGATCCTAGGATTTGAAGTAGGTTTGTGGTTACCCCTGGTTTTCTTAGACGAAAAACCAAAAGCCCACAACTTTGATACATTATTAGGGTGTTAACACAACCTCTCTACACTTTGGGTTTGAAATCTGGCATCACAAAGGATCAGTACCAGATCTACCCAGACCCAAACCCTCCTACCATAGTTGATGACCCAGAAAGGATTTTGTGGAAAACTTCTAGAACTAAAGATTCAACTACTATTAGTACCATTCATAGAGCAAGTTCTATCCCTGAACATCTCACAGCCTTGCAAGATCCCCAATTTGACTTACACCATATAAGCAACCTATTCTAAACTGAGTCACAAAGTGGGATTTACCAGACTGGCCTTGAGCCCATAGATCCTATACCCCCTCTCACAAGCCCTCCCTTTGTCAATGCTCCTTGGATTCCATTAGCTCCCATCATGGCATCATGGTATGCCCCTCTAGTACTACCACAACCTCTGATACCTTTGTCAAATGACTACCAATCCAAAGTCCCTCACTTCACTGGAGCTAAATCTACAACTACCCAACAGCATGTAGATAGAATAAATTATGCTTTTGATTACATGGAATTAGAAGAGAAAACCATGAATATGAGGATGTTTGCCCAAAGCTTAGGAGGAGAAGCTAAAAAATGGTTCAAAATATTGACTCCTAACAACATACATGATCTCCCATCCCTTTACCAGACATTCATAAACAAATGGTAGATTAAGAAAAACCCACTCCAAATTATCTCAGAATATAAAAACCTTAAGAGAAATGTCGAGGAAAGCATCCAAGACTATTGCACTAGGTTCAATAGTGTGTACAATTCCCTCCCGCCTCACATGAAACCCCCACAAGGCCTAGCACTAGTGAAATTTCCAAAAGGCTTTGATCCAGACATGACCTCCCAATTAAGAGAGAGGGATCCCCAAACTTTAGAAGACATGCAAAGGGGAGCTATGAGTGCAGAGGCCAACCTGATTGAAAATAGGGCTAGGACGAGGTCAGAAAAGAGAGTCACATACAAAGATGAACCTATGGCCTCAACCTCTTCGTTCAATGCCAAAATTGGCAGCCTAGTTAGAACAATGGAGAGAATGATGGAGAGGATAAACTTGAATGAAAGAACACCTCCTAGGGAAAATCAACCAAATCTCCAATACATATATAGGATTCAGAACTTTAGAAGAGACCCACCCCAAATCAGACAAAGGGAAAATGACCAAAAAATTAGGCCTCTTTTCCAAAACAATTATGTGGATGAGGAGAAAACAAAAACAAAGAAATTGGAAGAAAACCATGTAAAATTGATAGGCTCTCACAATGAGGGTGATTTTTTTTTCACAGAAGAAGAACAAGGGTTCTTTTCCTCAAATCAAAATGATAGAACAAAATATGAGGAGTCTGAAGTGTATAAGTTGGGATTTGAGAATGCCATAATGGAGGTCTATAGAAAATATAATCTTAGGAGTAAGAAAAACCAAGTGGCCTCCAACACAAACAAACAAGAAACTGTTGTTAAAAAGACCCCTGTAAATATAATGAAAAAGACATCAGAGAACACAATCACCATGGCTAAGAAATCTGATCCGAACAAAGACAAAATCAACCAATCAAATGGTGACCCAAGATGCCCTAGTACATCAACTATGTTGTGTAACTAGCTCCAAAAATAGAAGAAAAGAGATATCAACGCCTTAAAAATAAGCCACTTCGAGGGGGCAACCTCCAATACATTACATAAATGAAAAATTCTTGGATGATACAATTTACAAAACCTCCTTTCTATATATAGGAGACCATGTGGCCTCCTAGTGGGGCACAATGTAATCCTAGCCGACCTAACAATAATAATTTAAGGGCACAATAATAACAAAATGGGGGTTACAAGGGTACAATAATAACAATAAGGGGGTTACACTAACAACAATAAGGGACTATACTAGTAATATAGGGACCTAACATGCCCCTCTCCTTCAAAAAAAGTGTTGTCCCCAACGCTTGAGTAGCTCTGGGTGCTTTTGTATAAAATTCTCATCCTCCCATGTAGAATCTTCAGTGGGTAAGTTCTTCCACTTGATGAGATACTCTGAAATTGATCGATTCCGTAGCTGTCGAGTTCTTGTTTCCGTGACCGCTTCAAGTTCCAATATGATTTTTCCTTCCTCATCAAGTTCTGGCAATATTGTTTGAACTGGAAGATTTTCACCTATAACCTTCTTTAAGCATGAAACATGGAAAACTGGATGCACTCATGAAGAAGCAGGAAGCTCCAATTTGTGTGCCATAGTACCAATATCTTGCAACACATTGTAAGGACCATAGTACTTTGGTGATAATTTATTATCCTTCTAATAATTTTTCATGTTTCTAAGGAGTTCAGCTAGATTGGGTATGAACCTTATCAAGAAATTAATCTTTCCAATGAAAGGTTGAAGTTCCTTGATGTTTCTAGGATGGTTGATTTGCAATATATCATCGGTCCTCTGTGGGTCTATCCTTATTCCCTCTTCTGATATGATATGTCTCAGAAGTTTATCTTCTTGGAGACTAAACAATGTTTTCTTTGGATTTAAGGACAACCCATATTTTCTTCATTTCTCAAAGACTTTTCTCAAGTGTATTAGGTGGTCTTCATCTATTTTAGAATAGACGGTGATATCATCAAAGTAAATTACAATGAAGTAACCTATTTCTTCTGAGAATGCTATATCCATAGCTCTCTGAAATGTGGCACCAACATTCATTAAACCAAAGGGCATTTTCAAATACATGAAGGTACCCCAAGGAGTAGTAAAGGTTGTTTTAATTTGATCATCAGGATGTACCAATATCTGATTGTAACATGAGAATCCATCTAGCAAAGAAATTCTTCTAGAACCAACTACCCTTTGTAAGATATGATCCATTTTGGGCAAGGGATAGTTGTCCTTTAATGAAGCTTTGTTTAAGTTTCCAAAGTCAATACAAAGCCTTATTTCTCTTGTTTTCTTCCTAACAAATACAATATTAGATACCCAATCTGAATATCTTACTAGGACTATGATTCCAGCATCATACATTTTCTTAATTTCTCTCTCAACCAAAGGTAATTGAACAGGGTTGATTCTGCGCAATTTTTGTCTAAAACGTTTCTAGTTTTCTTTGAGGGGTAGCTTATGTTGGATTATCTCTGTATCATATGATTTTAGATCTTCATAGCTCCATGCAAGAACATCAAAAAACTCTCTAAAAAGCTCAATGTATTTTAGTTTAATGTGAGCTGGCAATGTCTTGGATAATTTTATCATTTTGAGCTTTTCCTCACCGCCTATGTTGCATTCTTCCACTTCATCTTCAATAGGTTCCAGTTTTGGATTTTTGGCAACATCATTCGAGTCAAACAATTCTTCTAATGGGACCAGTCCTTTTGGCAAGCTTTGATTTTTAGATTGCAGCACTTCTAAGTCTTCTTTTTATAAATCTGTACTATTTTTTGTTGTATGTTTGGGTCTATTAGTTAACAGATTTATATTAGCAATCTCAGGAGACTTTTCTTCTTCAAAAGGTGGGTTTTCTTCAGTAGGATAGTGTTTTTCATACTCTGAATCTGAGTTTGGTATTTCAAATTCATTTTTGGACTGTAGGAAGTCTTCTATTTGTTTATCTCCTTCAAAAACTTGCCAATATTTTTCATTATCCAGGACAGCTGGTATATATTTTACTTGGATGGTGTATTGTTTTCTTTCATAAGGTCTTAGACAAGTACTAGTAGCAAAGGCTAATCCATTGGCAAGAATGTTTTGGTTCCTTGGGACAAAGGTAACTTGGAATTCAGCAAAAGTTTTTAACAAGTCCATGGCTCTATAGGCTCTAAGTTTGGGATGTTTAGTAGTGTATTCCTCTTTTACTTGCCTAATTATCAACTCTGAATCTCCATGAACTATTATCCTCTTGGCCCCAGATTTTTTCAATAAATGCATGCCTAAAAGGAGAGCTTCATACTCTGTTATGTTATTTGCGCATTGGAAGTTTAATCTATAAGAATGACCCTTAGCATGACTATTTACAGTGTTGTGTACCCATATGCCTGCTCCTGCACCAGTTTTAGAGCAAGACCCATCAAAACTCATACTCCAAAGAGACTGTTTTCATATTTGTCATTCATTTCATTGTTGTCCTCTCTTTTTGTTTCACCACTACGTTTTGTGTAAGGATCTGAACTATGTTTTTCTTTGATTTGTTCCTCAATATTTTCGCTGTATTGAGGGCTTATTCTTTGATTATCATGATCCACACTATATTTATGATTGTTTTGGACTTCAATACCTTCAATGTGTTTGTTGTGAATTTCTGATTTTGCAAACTGATCTAATGATTTTTCCTTTCGCTCATTTTCCTCTATGGCTGCCATTATGTTTGGATGTGGAGTGACCACTATATTGGCTAATGTTTCATTGACTAACTCTTGCTCATTAGGAATCTCATAATTGTAAAGAATGAATGAGTCAAGGTCAGAGTGTATGGAATAAAGAGGAGAGTTTTCTTGTCTTTCTTGACTACTCACCATGTGAATTCATGTGTGTTTCCCTATAGAGTCTTCTAGGTTGACTGAAGACGGGCATGGTGGCACAAGTCATATCCATCTGCATACTACCTTGCAACTTAGCACCCCATGATCTTGAAAGGAGCATGCCATATTTGGGGGGTATATCAGGAACTACAATGTCCATCACTAAGCTTTTGGCTGGGATTTGGGCTAAGTTAGAACATAGATCTTTTATTAGGCCTGGGCATTTTACTCTACTTTAATCAAAGGAATATAAATCTTTATAAGGTCTGGTTACCTCAAGGCCTAATATTTCCATTATTACTTTAGGCATGAGGTTATGTGATGCCTCTGAATCAAGCATGGTGTTGTGTAACATCTTATTATGGATATTCAAACTGATGTAGAATGGAGGGGTAGTTCCTTCTTGAAATATTCCTTCAATCTTTGGACCGAACAGAAGCTCTGATGTATCATCATTCAAGTTAACAGTATCATGAATATCTTCTATGTTCAAGCCTTTCAAAACTTGACATTTATATACATTTTGAGTGACTAACTCAGTGAGTGGGACAGAGATTTTGATTTTGGAAATTTCATTCTCTAAGCTAAAGGGAATCTTATTTTTCAAAATGTTTGATTCAGCCTTGTTAGTCACTCCTTTATCAGCAAAATCAGCTTGCTAATTTCTACTATTTACAGCAATCAAAATGGTTTTTCAAGAGAGTTAGCTGAAATGCTAGTGTTGCTAGCATCAACACTATGTTTGTCTTGAATCTGAGCTTTTTTTCCCTTATTTTGATCAGAACCTTCAGCCACTGTTTTATGATTTTCTGTTGTCTTTTTGGAAGTATTTACAGGGCTATTTTTGGCAGAATTATCAAAGGTTTTCTTTTTGGGAGATTCTAGGTTCTTTTTACTTCTTAGGTCATATTTTTTGGGTGCTCCTATGATGGCATTTTCGAAATATTGTTCATAGTATTCAGTTTCTAGTCTTCTATCATCATAGGGTATATATAGACCTTGTTTTCCTTTATGGAGGAAATTAAAATCCTCATTGTTCACCTCCAGCATGTTCATGTTATCATATTATGTTTGTTCAATTGTTTCTCCATCCTCATTAACATAATTTTCTTGAAAAGGAGGTCTGATAATTTGATCAGCATCTCTTTGTCTGTTCTAAGGTTGATTTCTCCTAAAGTTCTGATTTTGATTCTGGAATTGGTTTCTATTTTGAGGAGCTATTTGGTTTTGTCTAGATTGAGCTTTTTCACATATGCTCATCTTCTCCATCATCCTTTCCATTTTTGAGTCATATGTGGAAGGTGCAGCTTCATCCCTATATGATACCCTCTTCTCAGTCTTCATTCTAACTCTCTTGGCAATCAAATTTGCCTCAACACTTACTGCCCCTGCTTGCATATCTTCTAATGTGAGGGGTTCCCTTTCTCTTAGTTGGTAGGCCATTTTAGGATCAAATCCATTAAGGGATTTCATTAGAGCTAGGCCTTGTGGAGGTTTCATAAGGATAGGTAGGGCATTGTACACACTATTAAATCTAGTGCAGTACTCTTGAAATCCTTCTCCGGCATTCCTTTTAATGTTCTCATATTCGGAAAGAATCTAGAGAGGATTCTTCTTGACCTCCCATTTGTTCAAGAACAATTGATGGAAAGCTTGGAGGTCATTAATACTATTAGGGGTTAAGTTTTTGAACCATTTTCTTGCTTCTCCCCCTAAAATTTGAGCAAACAATCTAAGTTTAACGGTTTCATTATCTATCTCATTTCTATCAAAATAGTCATTGGCTCTCGTAGTTTGCAAAATTGGCAAGAACAAATGCTGTAGGGCCTACATCAGAACCACTTTGGAATCCTAGGACCTAGCCTTCCTAGATTCAGAGTGGGATCTCTCTATATGTGTTTTTAGGAATGATATGCTTATAGGCTCATGATATGATATTAGGCTAGTTATGAATCACAAGGGATTTGTTTTGGTTTTGGTTGGGTAGGATATCATCAAAATAAAGGAAGTCTTTTGAAGGGTAAAGGTGTGAGTAAGTTGAAAGAATGGTTCAGCAGATAGGATAGGTAAAAGACAATATCAATCCATTGGGATATGGAGTCACAAAAGGATTTAATTGCACAACAAGTTTCAAGAGTGGTCCATGGGGCAAGTCATCTATATCAAAGGATCTCTTTAGATTGATTTTGTGGTATGGAACATTAAGAAGTGTGGTGAAAGAAGCAAACATATAAGAAAACAAAGGGAAACCTAAGATCAGGTAAGGACTTTGAACCTATCCTGCTTTTGGCATACTCTCAAGGGAAAACATTTAAAATAAACATTAAAATTAGCCTAAGATCAAGTAAGTACTTTGAACCTATCCTGCTTTTGGCATACTCTTCAAGTGAAACTTTCAAAACAGTTGTTGAAGACTAAACAAGGGACAGGGATAACCATAAACTTCCTTGATTAGGACTCTACTTAGCATGCAGTGAAAAGATCATTAATGAACAACATCTCAGGTTTTACTTAGCAAGACATGGGCTCACCAACATTACTTGGCTAGTTATACTCTATTGAAATCATTCCCAAAGCAACAATTAGAAGAAAACATAGAGATAAAGCTTATCAGTGAGAATTAGGGTACCTTTCACAGTAAATCATAATCTAAATTTGTTGTTCTTTATCAGAGAAAGTGGACAATATGAAAACATAAGAAAAACAATAATTACATTAAGAAAAACATCACCATTGACATATACCAAGATCCCATAAATCAGCTTGTATATTTGATGTTCAAACGAGTTACAATATTCAAGTCCAGTAGGTCTTTACAGCTTCAAACTTCTCTTCTTAGCCTATCTTTCTTCAATTACTAATAGAGCTTCAACAGCCTCAACAACTATGTACATTCAATAAGTATTCAACCAACAACAATAATGGGCTCCTCATATGATATATATAGGTAAATTGAGGAGGTCGAGTGAAAGGAAGGTCTAACTATTCAATTAATACAGAGTAAATGCTTCTCTACCTTTGGGAGGCCTAATGGAGAAGATATCTAATGTCTTAACTCTGTTAATTGATTTTTACATTAATTTTCATCTACTTCAGTCACTTTTGTTGACTTTTGAGGCTTTTGGTGGCTGGCAATTACTTTCTGAGCTGTCTTTGTAAAATATCTCTCACTATGCATTAACTTTGTAGGCTTTTGAGTAAATAGGCCTGCTAAGGTGGCATTTTTAGTCTTTGAAGGAGTAAATAGCCTCTATGATCTGGAAATTAAGGTTGTCTTTTTCTGATATGTCTCCGTTTCAGCGCTTTAAGGCCTTCTTTATCATCTTTGGTCTTCATCATTATGTCTTTATCTTTAAAACTGTAGATTAAGATTTTGACCTTCAAACTTTTGCTTTAATCCTTTAACTTTAATTTCTAATTCTCTTTACTGATCTTCATTAACTTTTATTATTTGCTGACAGGTACTTTCTTTGACTGTGGGATGGCTTTTATGATTACCGCCATGAAACCTGCAACAAATAGCCAATCGTTATATAAAACCTGTATTATATGGTAAAACTGCTTCAGAGGGCTCAGCGAGGAGTGGAGGAGCAATGCAGAGGAGGATGAATGCAGCGGAGGTGGAAAACCCATGGCAGAAGGCGGAACTAGGGTTTAATTCGAATTATGGCGCAAAAATATGGATAAGCGATTTTGGAAAACCGGAGATGGTTTTTGCATAGGGTCTGGGTGGTAAGAAGTAATGGGCCAAATGAACGCGATACGGCTTGGTGGCTGACACATGTCCACGACGAAAAACCACCTATTTCGCGTTCAAAATGTACTATGGAGGGGTGTGGGAGAAATGAACGTGAAAATGAATGCGAGCCGTTAGATCTACGAGATTAGAGGTGGAGATAAATTCGGAGAAGAAATGAGCAGGGTAAAAGGCAGAGGCGTGTTGGCCGTTGGATCAGGATGATCAACGGTCCAGATCATATCGTTATTTCGCATGAACAAAGGATGGGAGAGAGGGTGAGTAATAATGCGATTGAGTGCCAACCGTTAGATCAGGAGGATCAACGGTCGAGATTGATAGCGGGGAAACACAATATAAAACATATGGATAGGGAGATGGATGGTTATGCGATGAAGCGACTACCATCGGATCAGGAGGATCGACAACTTAGATGATTTCGGAGAATGGCAGGCAGAAGCGGCTTGGACGGGAGGAAAGCGATAACACGATGGCACGAAAGGGGCTTAAAGACTAAGGCCGACGGTCGCGGGTCCTGGTCACATGGAGGAAAGGGCTGAGAACTTAAGCCCATGGGGGTTTAAGCCTGACTTAATGAAAAAGTTGGTTTATAAGGCCGAAATGGGTTTTTTGAGGGCTTTTGAGCAGTTCCGATAAGTTAGAAAAAGGGTTTTAAAACCAAATAAAGAATATTTATAAGTTTTTAACGGGATTTTGAAGGAAATAAAGGGTAAAATGAGGAAAATGGGTGACATGAAGGGAATATTTTGAAACGGAGAAATGGTGGGAATTATGGCTCTGAAGGCAGTTTTCTTTTTGAATCAGCAAGGCTTCTTTGAAGGATTTTGAGTGAAAATATCGAAGGGTTAGACCTTTTGAAGGATAAGGGGCATAGCAAGACTTCAAGAACTCACAGATTGCTTGTAATTTGTTTCTTGAAGGCTAAAAGACCTGTTTTAGCCATCATTTGAATATGTCAAAATTATGGATGGCTAACACGAGGTACCACAATGAGTGTTGGCAGGTGTATTAGGGGCTGCCAAGCACTTTACAAGCAGGAAAAGATAGAAATATGGGAGAATTTTCTCTTTCTATCTTTTGTGTGCAAAAGGCTAAAACAGGCGTGATGTCTGCACATGGGTCAGCTCTAAACGTGCGTCTGTGAGAAGAAAAAGCACGCAAAGTCGTGCAGAAGTAATTTTTTGGAGTTTTTTTGCTTCAGTTTGTCATTTGGGATGAACTAGGGACTGCAAGAGAAAAAGGGAGAATTTCAGCTCCACTCCACAGCACAGACGGAAGTCTCTACAAAAAATGCATGACCACATAAACTTGGTAATAAATGTTAGTGGAGTCATCAATCTTGTTTGAGTGTGTTTGGTGCACATATGTACGAAATCACACCAACTTAAGGGGTTAGGTTTACCCACTTAAGTTATTAGTAACAGGCAGAAAAAGAAGTGGAGTCAAGCAAGTTAGTGGAACAAGCTAGAATCATAAACATACTAGATAGAGAAATACCATGCATATATAAATTAAAACTAAACTAAAACTAAAACAAATAAACAAAAGCTCTGAATAGAGTCAAACATCTACAATAATCAAAACGGTGGCTCTTCAACCCCTCTTATTGAGTGATGGTAGGAAATAAGGATGAAAATTTAACTCTCTTTCCAAAGGGCCCCTAGAACATGGGTTCTAAGTCCCGATGTAAGGATGTTTTTACTCCCAAGCTTGCCTCGGTGCAAATTCTCCCTCTCTCTACTGTGGTGGACTGAACTTGTTGGATGGCCAACAATTAAGTCCCCTCTATCTTTAGCTCCGGATCACACACTGCTCGTATTGCTTGGGAAATTCTGGCCAGCATAACAATGTGCTCACCCATTCTTCATCTCATGGTGGCCTTATATAGGAGAATTCAAATCCTCCTTCCCTCTCTTGTTACATTGTGGATGGTGACCCAAGAGAGGGGGTTGATTCCTTTGTGTGCTCCAAATATTCCAATGTGTGCTCACTTGATGTTTAGGGAGGCTTTGGTGGTTGTCCTTAGGCGGCTTCAAGTGAGGAATCATTGTCTTAGAGTATGCTTTGTGCGGTCCCGGAAAGTGACATTTCATCACTCCCAGGATTGTGCACATTTCGGGTCATAAGGTGCGCATAGGCGCTCTTCACGAAGGATAATGTGCACAAAAGAATTTATGACTTGCTCAAATTTGATTTTTCCTCAGACCGTAGAGATTTTTAAATAATTTCCAGATTCTGTAATGTCTTCCAGCCCTGTAAATCCTTCTTCTTGACATTAAATAATGTGGTCTTCTACTTGTACAATTTTCCAATGATAAAAATAACCATTATTCATTTAAATCTTATCACAAGGAGGCACAAATCTTATATAAATGAAGGAGCCCAAGGTTACATGTCTAAGAGGTCACAACCCTAGTAGTTTATAACAAATTGCATAAAGGGAAGCCTGGGATATCTAGGACGAGGTAGATTCGTCGACATGGGAAATACCAAGGTGAGTTGGATCTCACCCAATGGTCATTGGGATAATAAATCACCCATGCAGAGATGCAACACATCATCAAGCAGGGTGGCATTAAGGCTCACATAGATGAGAAATGGTTGCGGGATACGATGGGAAAGTATTCGTCCCGGATTTTTTCTTTGAGAATGCATCCATGAAAAATGCTTAAGGAAGGGTCAGGATGACTCGACACGAGGGTGGCATGGCAGGAGTGGGATCAGGTGTGCCACCAATACTACATGTTGCAAGAGGACATGTGGAGTGGAATTTTCGGATCCATTAAGTAAGAGAGGGAGTAGTGGACCAATCATGAGGTGCTTGTAGTGCATAGGACTGGACCCACAGAGCCATGTAAGCCTAGAGGTTGGTTCATGGTAGTGTAAGGAAATGCTCACTTCAAATGGGTGTGGAGTACGATAATGTTGGGACACGATGGCATACATGTCATCCTGACTATATTTTTAATGGTGGAGACCAAGAAAAATTCAAGGAATAATATAGTAAAAGGGGTCGGGGTAACGAAACTAGGAAATAGGGGCATTTCCTCCATATAGACACGTGAGTGTGGGGGGGTGGGGGGGAGCTGTGAGTGAGTGTGTGAATTTATTTATTTATAAGTTGTAGTTATGAAAAATTCAAGGTTTTAAATATATGTGTGCACATTATATGTGGTGAACCATTCCATGAACATGTTGGAAGCTAATTCATCAATTCCAAGTGGCATCAAAAGGTTGGATAGGATAGCCACATGGGTGCCACGCGAAGGGTTGATGATGCGGCATCATGTGATTTGGTAAAATTTAAATGGTCATATCTCTCAATCTGGAAGTGAGATTAAGATAAAATTTATGTCACTAGAATCATCCTCGATGAGACCAATGTAATCAAAGCATCCATATGAATTTTTAAGTATGTTGGAAAAGACCTAAATTTTTACAGCCCATTTCCATAATGCTACCTTGGATCTTGGGTTAGCATAGTAACCACCTCCTTCTAAATTTTGTTTCATGGGACTTCAAGGGAATGTGTTACAAAGTGGTATCAAAGCATCTAGGTTCAACACTTGGATCAACACTTGGACTGGATGGTCTCTATCATGGGAAAACAATGGCAAGGTGACTACAAAGAGGGGTTTTCATGTTGAATATTTAGAAAATAGATTAAAAAAAAAATGTTTAGGTGTTAAAATTTTCTCTCTATCGATTGATTGCATATTAATTGCAATGATGTTTGACATGTTATTTTGACAAATTCCTTGGAAATGCATGTGCCTCTTGGATTTCATCTTAAAGGTTTGGAGAACCAGTGGTTATGACCTTGGAATATTTGTCATTTTCTTTAAGTTTATTAAAATTCTTGAAAGCCGATGAGTATGGTTATATGTAGCATACCATCATCACTCATTGAGAGATGCGATTTTGCATACTTGGAACTATTATGCATGTGACTATCCTTATGATATGAGGGATGCGGGGAAAATAGTTATGTTGTTATATTCTAGGTAACATGGCTTATTCTAAATGAATGTAAGTATATATATATATATATATATATATATATATATATATATATATATATATATATAAATATATATATATATATATATATATATATATATATATATATATGTATATATATGAATGAATGAATGGGATGGGAGAATCCCATAGTGTGATTATTATATGGAAAATAATCTCAGTGGAGGTTGACTATTTCTTTATGATGTGTCATGTTTTCCCTGTAAATGGTTTTCTTCATGGTCAATACCTAGTGGTCAATACCTATTAGCAGGAAAACAGAGCGTTTAGGGCCTGTAATTGCAAATTTTGAGCCTTAATCCGATAATTTAAAGGCAGAGTACCAAATCAAAGACATCATGGATCGATCAGAAGGTCCTAGGGCACATAAAACAACACCAACAGGGTTTCACCATCAACAGAATGTTCTTTCCCGTGAAAGGACGAAGTGCCCATGCAGTTTTCATTCTATGCCGTTTTCTAGAGGAGTTTTCCACCCTGACAACAGTCCTGATGCTATCAGAGCATTTGATATGCAGTATGGTAGGCTTCACAATCATTTATTTACCTTTTTGTTTATTCACCAAAAGTACTACAGAGTAATGCAACCAAAGTACATCAGAGACATACCGGAGTAAATGGAAGCGTGGAGAAGACCACCCTTTCATCCAAAGAGTGCCATAGATAAATGCACAGAATTTAAACAGAATGGGCTTCAGCCCTCTTTATTTTCTGAGTTTTAATGCTTCATTTAGTTTTCCACCTACCTCCTCTGCTCTCTTCAGCTATAAAATTCATGAAGGAACTCATAGTAAAGGTTGTTGATCAGTTATCAGAGAATGACAAGCTGTTTCTTTTGAGACATAGTCTCTGTGTAAAGTTGTAAGATAGGCTGAGGAAGATGTTGTTAGACTGAGTATCTAGCTATTGGCAATGTTGTACTTGAATGGTATTGCTTTTTAATATGACAAGCACATTTCTTTGGATCCTGATCTAAAGCAGCGGTGATGTTTTTCTATCTTTGTATTTATATTTAACTTGCATTCCATTTCATTTCATTTCTACTGGCTTGCATCAGAAATATGGCATAGGATTTACCCTTGTTAGGTACCCTATGTCTCTGCTCTCCTTGCCTTTAATTTTTTCTACTAAATGTGTTATCTAAGGGTTGATTTCAGTTGATTTAACCAGTGTAGTGGATGTCATTTCCTGCTAGTTGATGTATGAATTAAATTAATATGTTCTTAGATGTTCTTGTTAGGATTTAATTGAATGAATTGGGAACACTGGGAGGTCTATAACTCTGTCTCTATCTCACTAGGATCCTTTTCAATTAATTGAACCATTCTAAGATCCTTCAAGCTGGAGGCCGAAGCATTGAGAGTTCAAAGTCTCTCTCTGATCTCAGGTATTTAACTTTGTGTTCTAAATCTTTACTGTTTCCTCCTCTCTTACCATTTCACCTTTAACATCCAATGCTTTAGATGACTAGCCCAATTGAAAGCCTACACATTGAACAGCAAGTAAACCCTTTCCTGACTCCATTTCCCAATGGTCTTGGATGTTCCCTGGAGTATCTCTCCTTTGCCTAAAACCCTCTTTGCTCACCCTTGTCTTATATCGAACCTTTCTTTCCTGATTCCCAACAACCAAACATACATCAAAAAAACCTCGAGCCTTATAACTAGCCTAATATCTTAACAATGAGCTTCAAAGACATAAACCTTTTCTTATATAGAGAGATCCCTCTTTGGACCCAGGAGGGCTAGATCCTGAGGTCTGAAAGTGGTTCTGATGTTGTCTCATCTTTTGGTCTTGCCAATCTGGCCAAAACATGGGAACCCCAACATAATGGTGACTCTGCTATGGAAATTTTGAGTATTTTCCACCTTACTACATCATAAGAGCCTCAGAAACCTACAATCTCTGGTTAGGTTGGCAGTTAAACACTCCTATTCACGGATCAACCTCTATACCTTTGTTGTGTTCTCCCACACTCTTAGACAGAGTCTGGAAAGGGCCAGGTAGCCTCCGGATCTCATCCTCTTTCAGAGGTGACATATCTGGTAAAAGCCCTCCCAGTCAATATCTGGTTAGAGTTTGCTGTATTTTCAGGATATCCTTGGAAAGGGACATCTCATAAGCACTGTGGTGGACAATGTACCCTTCAGAAGCATCCTAAACCTTCCACCTGGCGACTCCATAGCTCCTTAAAGATCAAAGACTCCACTGGTGATCAGTAGGCCTGCTGATTATCTTGGTTCACATAAGACTCCACTAGGAGGCCAGCCTTTATAACAACATTAGCCACAATAGGAAGAACAATTAGGGTTAGGCTCCTTTGTTGAAAACAACATTCTGGCTTCAAGAACTATTCACACAAGAGCTTACCCTAACCCAAACCCCCCTGAAATAGTTGACAACCTTGAGAGAATCCTCAAGAGGTCTCCTACACCTAAACAATCAACTATTTCTAGCCACATCCATAGAGCTAACTCTACATCGAGAGACTTCACAACTCTATTAGCCTCACCTTTTGACCTAGACCTACCAAACAGATTACCAAGAGCTGGGTCATTCAGTGTTCTAGACCAGCCTGAGTTTGAGATTCCTGGTTCGCCATCTCATAGTGGTCAACACAATAGGGACAGAGGAACCCCTCCATCAACAACTCTTCATATTCACTTCCTTCAAAACTTGGGGCTCTGCCACCCTAAATCTGCTCATCAGTCTTCTGCTAGTCCTAGTATCCCTGTCATCCATATACCAGCCGCTCAATCTAACCCTGTACCTCATCAAAACATCATCATGGCAGCCTGGTATGCCCCTCTGGATTTACCCCAGCCTCTAGTACCCTTACCCAATGATTATCAATCAAATATCCCACACTTCACTGCAAAGGAGTCCACCACAGCGCAGCACCATGTAGATAGGATGGAAGATTCTTTTGACTACATGGAGATAGATGATGATATAGTCAAAATGAGAATATTTGCCCAGAGCTTAGGAGGTGATGTGAAGAAATGGTTCAAAGGCCTACCTCCTAATATTATCCAAGACCTCCCAGCCTTATATCAGACCTTCATAAACAAATCGGAAGTTAAGGCCAACCCTCTCCAAATATTAGCAAAATACAAGAATCTTAAGAGAAACATCGGAGAGAGTGTCCAGGACTACTCTACAAGGTTTAATAGCATTTATAACGCTCTTCCTCCACACATGAAACCTCCCCAAGGTATGGTACTAGTGAAATACCCTGAAGGCTTGGATGCTGATATGGCCTACCAGCTTAGGGAGAGGGATTACAACACTTTGGAGGACATGAAAAAAGGAGCAGTGAGTGTAGAGGCTAATCTGATTGAGAAGAAAGCAAGATTGAGAGCTGAGAAGAGGGTAGCATATAGAGATGACAATATAGCTTCCACATTTGATCCTAATTATGACCGCCTATCTAAAAATATGGAAAAGCTACAGAAAATGATGGAAAAAATGGTTATCACGGTTAGTAATCAGAACAGGAATCAAAATCACAACTAGAACTAGAACTTTAGAAGAAACAACACCACTCCCAACAAACAAAGAGAATCAGATCAACAAGTTATTCCCCCATTCCAAGAGAACTTTCTTGATGAAGATGAGGGAATCATAGAAGAATCTGAGGGGAACACAATAAACATGTTGGAAGTAGAAAACTCAATCCACAGCTATTCCACAGAAGAAGATCAGCTCTCACACTCATAGTGGGATGAGGAAAGATTGGAATCTGAGGATAATAGGTTGGGATTCGAAAATGCCATTATGCAGGTCAAAGAACAATATGAACTTAGGAGCAAGAAAAGCCTAGATAATCCCAAACCCAAAGCTTCGAAGGTTAACATCAAGAAAAGGACTGAGAAATATTCTAAAGCAACTGCTGAAAGTAACAAATCAGTAGCTGAGAGTTTTGGAAAAAACAAAGAAAAAGACAAACAAAACACTGATAAACAAATTCAACCATCTAGTAACACTAGCAATGTAGTTAGTGCTCCTAATAAAACAATTTCTAACACTGTGCATAGTGAGAATCAGTCCACTGATTCTGCCACCAAGGTGGTGGCTAGCAAAACAGAGTTGAACATTCCAAAGAGTCAGTCCACTTTCAATTTGGAGAGTGAGATTGCAAAAATTAAAATCTCTGTCCCACTCTCTGAGCTGGCCACTCAGGATGTATATAAAGGCCAAATTTTGAAAGCATTAAATTTAGGCGAGAATAGTGATACTGCAAATCTGAGTGATGATCAACCAGCCCTTCTGTTTGGACCAAAGATAGAAGGAAAGTTTCAGGAAGGGGTAGTGCCCCCTTTTTATATCAATCTTAATATCCATGAAAAAATCCTTCACAATGCAATGCATGATTCTGGGGCATCTCACAACTTAATGCCTAAGGTGGTTATGGAAAGGCTAGGCCTAGAGATAACCCGCCCCTATAAAGATTTATATTCATTTGACTCTAGTAGATTAAAATGTCTAGGCCTAATCAAAGACCTGTGTGTAAGCCTTACCCAAATTCCAGCAAAATGTATGGTCATGGATGTTGTGGTGGTAGATGTGCCACCAAAGTATGGTATGCTATTTTCAAGGTCATGGGGAGCCAAGCTTCAGGGTACAATGCAGATGGATAGGGCATATGTCACAATCCCTGTTTTTAAACAACTTAGAAAACTGTATAGGGAGGCACAAATGAAATTCCTGGTTAGTAGCCCTGAAAAGCCTGAAAATCCTCCTCTGTACTCTGTACACACAGATCTGGACTCCTTTATCTTCTGCAACGATGAATCCTTCGGAGATTCAGAATCAGAAAACATAGATACAAACAAAGGGGTTGAGACCACATATTTTAACATAATGGCTACACTAGACTCGGGAGAAAACAATGTAGAAAACCTTGAACAGTTCACTGAAACAGAAACTCGGAGTGAGCCAGAAATAGGATGCAGTCAACTGATGAGTCACCCTTCACAAGCTCATACACCACACCAAGAACAAAACGATGATAAACCCTAGAACGAAACATTATGGGAAATGAATTTCGATGGGTCATGCACCAGGAGAACTGCTGGAGCAGGAGTGTGGATACATAACACAGAGAGTGACTACGCAGAGAGCCATGCCTGTAACCTGCACTTCAAATGCACAAACAATATTTCAGAGTATGAGGCTCTTATCCTAGGCCTGAATTTGTTGAAAAAACTAGGAGCCCGTAGGATAGCCATGCATGGGGACTCTGAGTTGATCATTAAACAAGTGAATGGTGAATACACAACGAAACATCCTAGGCTGAGATCGTATAGGAATGACGCTATGGATCTATTGAAAACCTTTGTAGAATACGATCTGGTGTTTGTCCCTAGGAGTCGGAACGCAATTTCAAATGGATTAGCCTGTGTGGCTAGTTCATATCACAAGCCTCCCAGTGACCAACAAATCATCATTCAGACCAAATTCAGACCTGCAGTGCCGAACAATGAAAAATATTGGCAGGTCTTTGAGGGCGATAAATAGATTGAAGATTTCCTGGTAGGCAGAGATGAGTTTGAATTTTCTGATTCAGATTCTAAATCTGACAGTAGCTGCCTAAGTGAAGAGTCCTTAGATGAGGAAGAACCACCCTGTAACATAGAGATAAACACTTTAAACGAACAGATTGGGAATCCAAACGAAAAATGTAAAAACAAAGATAGTGAAGAGGTAGAGGTGCTGCAGACCAAAAATAAGAACATACCTCGAGGTCTGGCACCTTTAGAGGACCTTTTTGACTTTGATGATGTAGCAAAAAATTCCACTATAGAACATGCAGACATTGATGTCGAGGAATGCAACATAGGCACTTAAAATAAACCCAAGATAATCAAATTGGCTAAGTCCCTGCCTGCAAACATGAAAAGGAAATACTTCGACCTATTCAAGGAATTCATTGATGTGTTTTCTTGGAGCTATAAGGACTTAAGGGCCTATGAAACAAACATCATACAACACAAAATACCTTTGAAAGAGGATCATAAACCCTTTAGACAAAAACTTCGCAGAATAAACCCAAAACAATTGCCTGCAGTGGAAAAAGAGATTAAGAAGATGTATGAGGCATGCATAATTGTGCCTGTGAGGTTCTCTGATTGGGTATCAAACCTAGTGGCTGTGAGAAAGAAAATAGGGGAGATCAGGCTGTGTATTGATTTCAGGAATCTCAATAGAGCCTCACTCAAAGACAATTACCCTTTGCCAAAAATGGAACACATCCTTCAGAGGGTAGTAGGCTCAAAAATGATCTCCCTGCTAGATGGTTTTTCAGGTTACAACCAAGTTTTAGTACTCCCAGAAGACCAACTCAAGACAGCTTTTACCACTCCATGGAGCACTTTTATGTATGTAAAAATGCCTTTTGGACTGATGAACGCTAGTGCAGCCTTCCAAAGAGAAATGGACATAGTTTTTTCAAATGAAATAGGACACTTCATTTTTATCTATCTAGATGACATAACATTCTATTCCAAGACTGAGGAAGAACACCTATAACACCTGAGAAGAGTGTTTGAAAAGTGTAGAAGGTTCGGTCTGTCATTGAATCCTAAAAAGAATGTATTTGGGTTACAAGAAGGAAAACTTCTTGGCCACATCATATCCGAGAAGGGGATTAGGATAGACCCACAAAGAGTTGAGGGAATGCTACAAATCACACACCCGAGGAATATCAAAGAGTTGCAGTACTTCATTGGGAAAATTAACTTCCTCGGAAGGTTTATTCCCAACTTATCTGAACACCTTAGGAATATGACAAACATGTTAAGGAAAGGTGTAGGATTTAAGTGGACTGTTGAGGCCAAGAAATCTTTTGAATCAGTGAAAATTTCTCTCACCCAAGCTCCTGTCCTAATCAGCCCTGATTTCTCAAAGGATTTCCTGATCTTTTCATTTGCCTCCGAGCATACAGCAGCTGCAGTTCTGCTGCAGAAAAATCTAGAGGGAATGGAACAGCCCATTTCTTTCTTCAGCAAAGCTTTGAGAGACGCACCCTTGAAATACAACATAATGGAAAAACATGCCTATGCTCTAGTTAAGGCCTTGAAAGAGTTTAGGGTGTACATACTGCATTCCCACACCATAGCCTACGTGCCAAATGTAGTGGTTAAAGACATCTTGTCCCAAGACCCAGATGGGAAGAGGGGCAAATCGATTGCTGTGATCTTAGAGTACGACCTTGAGATAAAACCCACCAAACTAATTAAAGGTCAGGGCTTAGCTCAACTAATGGCTGAATCAAATCTACAAGCCCTTTACATTAATATGGTAGATGTCTTGGATGAGCAGCAGGGATTGTCGGATCCCACTGTTGAGGAGAAGTTTCAGAGCTCTCCTTGGTATTCTGACATTATGTATGTGCTTACACACCTCAATGCCCCTCCCAAACTATCAAAGACCAAGGCCAAATTCTTAAAGCTAAAAGCCAGAAGCTATTGATTATACTAGAAAAATGCAAATGGCCTATTTCTTAAATGTTTGCCTGAGTCTGAAGTAGAAAGGATTAAACAAGAATTCCATGCAGGAGAGTGTGGAGGCCACCTGAACTGGAAAGCCACTGCAAAAAAAATACTCAGAGCTGGCTACTATTGGCCTACACTCTTCAATGATATCCATCAGATGATAATTGTTTGCCACAAGTGCTAGATTTTTGAAAGCAAAATAAAGCTCCTCCCCTTACCTCTACAACCCATCATTGTTGAAGGTCCCTTTATGCAATGGGACCTAGATTTCATAGGAGAAATTCACCCTGCTTCTTCTGCACAACACAAATGGATCTTAACAGCCACAAACTAGTTCACTAAGTGGATAGAGGCCATACCTACTAGGAATTCCATAGATTCAGTCATCATTAGGTTCCTAGAAGGTCATATCCTCTCTCGGTTTGGCTGCCCAAGGAATATAATCACTGATAATGCTGCTACTTTTGGATCCAAGAAAATGGTTGATTTTTGTCACAGGTATCAAATATCACTCGGTCATTCAACTGCCTATTACCCACAAGGTAATGGCTTAGCTGAATCATCAAACAAGAGCCTAGTGGTCATCATCAAAAAGCTGTTGGAAGAGAACAAAAATTCATGGCATAACAAGTTAGTGCATGCCCTGTGGGCCGACTGGCTTACAACAAAGAAATCCATTGGCATGTCACCATATCAGCTTGTCTATGGAACAGAAGCAGTGTTTCCTACCAGCCTTGGAGTACCAGTGATTAAACTTGTCCAAGACATTCAGACAGAAGAAGACGACATGGTAAGGAGAATAAACCAAATGATCCATCTCCAGCAAGCAAGGGAAGAGGTTTATAACAGAGCTGTGAAAGTTCAGGAAAACATAAAGAAGTTGTTTGACAAGAGAACCAAAGCTTTTGATTTCAAAATCGGAGATAAAGTTCTGAAGTGGGACTCAAGGAGAGAGGACAAAGGAAAGCACAGCAAGTTTGACAGTTCGTGGCAAGGTCCATACATCATCTAGGCCACTGTGGGTCCAAATGCGTTTTTTCTACAAGGACTATATGGTACTAAGATGTTTGGGGGTCCTGTCAATGGCAGGATGCTCAAACACTACTTTTCTGATTTCAAATTTCCAGTTTCCATTTCCATTGTACATACCATTGCAGTGTCTTGTTTTCAAAAAAAAAAAATTGTTTCAAAAAACAGAGAGAAAGGAGAGGTTCAGACATGCTCAAAACATGAACCTCTGAAGTGCAAAAAGATTGGCTCCAATATGATCAAAACCTGAGCCAAGGGAAGTAAATATAGTTGGTTCAAACATGCCCAAAACCTGGACCAGCAAAGAAGAAAAAAGAATCAGCTCTAACAAGTCCAAAATTAGAGCTGAAATGAAAAAAGAAAGTGACTCTAACAAGCCCAAAACTTGAGTCACAAAGAAAGGAAGGATACATCGAACTTCAGATTTCAAGCCTTCAAAATTTTGTTTTCAATTTTCTGCAATTTTCTGTCCATGTGCAATTGTCTTTATGCCTTGGATCCACAGCGAACTAGACTGTCTAATCCTAGTTTGACTATTTTTAAATTTCTGTTGTAGAATGTAGAGAAGAAATCTGTTGGACAGTTTAATCCCAGCAGATGTTAGATTAGGTAGAGAAACATATGAGACCAACAGTATAATCTGGTCTCATGGAGTGATAAGGGTAGAAATAGAATACGTTTATTTTCCTGTTTGTAAAAAATAAAAATGATGTAAAGGGTCTGCTAGTTCAAATGCACCCTAGAAGAAAAATGTTAGGATTGTAGGATGGGTAGGTAGATTGTTTAGGAAAAATACTCTGTTGATTTGGTGTCTTCATATTTTGTGGCAGTTGATCCAAGAAGGAACAGAATGTGTCAAGAAACAAGGCACCTGGCCTATACCAAAAACCATTTTCTAAATTCTTGACTCCTTCAAGAAGAAGCCATCCCCATGTGGAGCCATTGTTAGCCCCCTATAAATTCCTTGACAAGCAAGCAAGGGGCTATTTTATTTTATGAGACTTCAAGGAATGCATTTCTCTTGAAAATGCATCATCCTTGAAGCCTTTTCATGCTCCCTGCCCTTTGATTATTTCCTTCTATTTCTCTTGAGTCAATAAGCCTAACTGGTGATGATAAATTGTGCTCCTAAGGCCTTCATTTGCCCCTTGTATCCTTGCAGAATGTCCCATTTTACCCTTTTTTTCCCTTTGTCAAATTTCCCCTTTTACCCTCTAAATCCTCCCAAAATCCCCTTTAAATCCTACACGTACCCCTTGTTTGGCCTATTTTCCCCTTTTCCCCCCTACCGTTACCCTTTCCCTAGTCTCAAAATGCATTAAAAAGGGGCAAAAACCCACTTTTTAACTTATATCAGGCCTAGCCCCTTTTCCGCCAGCCCCGCAAACCACTTCCCCACGTGACCCCACGCCCAGGACCAAGTGCTAATGGTCTAGGCACTGATCGCAGTGCCACGCCGTGGTCCCCACCCCTTTCCACTGCCCAATCGCATCACAGCCATCCGATTAACCCGCCAATCCGACAGTCCGGAGTTCATCCGCCTCGGTGGTCCCCGCGCTCGAGTACTGTGCAAAAACCGACGGTTTCTATCACACCACCTTTGAAAGGTAGGTAGTAATTTTCATTTGGCCAGCGATTCCACTCACCGCCTGACACGTGGCACCGTCACTGTTTGAAAACCACCCCCCATCGCGCGTTATCATTCGGTAGAAAACCCAACGCGATATGCACGGACACCGTCCGATCTGGAGCCATCCATCCAACGGCTATCATGCCGCAAAGATGCACGGGAATTAAACCAAGGCAACCATACCCTTGGCCTACTGTCCATTGCCCTCCGCTGCATTTTTAGCCGTCGATCTCCTTCTGAGATCGAACGGTCCAGATTCAATGCATGACCCGTCGTTGACCGCATCCTGCCACGTCACCATTCCATGTGTTTTCATTGCTTGTTCGTCTGTCGTCCTATATAATTCATTCAAAGGGCAAATTTTAATGTTTTGCATTAAATTTTCCACCTCGCCGTCCTCCAAAGCGTCTCTCGTTGATCCACCGTGTTCCTCCACTAAATCCTCTACATTCATCGTCTCCACCCATGCCACATTGCCATTTCTTGCAGTAATCCAAGCCACCCTTCCCATGCATGTTTTTCTTAACAATTTTTTGTGCTTTGCAGGGTTACAGGGGGCGAAATCCGCCATGATGCACAGTCTCTATTATAGTGACAGAGAACGCAGGAAGGACCATTTTCAGGAGCTGAAATTATGGAGAAAGGCTTGGGAAGGTGCCACGACAAGACTTTCATTAAAGGAACAGGTTTAAACCCTGTAAAAACTTTCATAGAGACATTAAAGCGCAGTTTTCACTGGCAGAGACTAGAATGGAGTAGCAAAAGAGTATCAGTAGGAAAACAGAGCGTTTAGGGCCTGTAATTGCATATTTTGAGCCTTAATCCGATAATTTAAAGGCAGAGTACCAAATCAAAGTCATCATGGATCGATCAAAAGGTCCTAGGGCACATAAAACAATGCCAATAGGGTTTCACCATCAGCAGAATGTTCTTTCCCATGAAAGGATGAAGTGCCCATGCAGTTTTCATTTTATGTCGTGTTCTAGAGGAGTTTTCCACCCTGACAATAGTCCTGGTGCTATCGGAGCTTTTGATATGTAGTATGGCAGGATTCATAGTCCATTATTTACCTTTTTGTTTATTCACCAAAAGTACTATAGAGTACTGCAGCCAAAGTACATCAGAGACATACCAGAGTAAATGGAAGCCTGGAGAAGACCACCCTTTCATCCAAAGAGTGCCATAGATAAATGCACAGAATTTAAACAGAATGGGCTTCAGCCCTCTTTATTTTCTGAGTTTTAATGCTTCATTTAGTTTTCCACCTACCTCCTCTGCTCTCTTCAGCTATAAAATTCATGAAGGAACTCATAGTAAAGGTTGTTGATCAGTTATCAGAGAATGACAAGTTGTTTCTTTTGAGACATAGTCTCTGTGTAAAGTTGTAATATAGGCTGAGGAAGATGTTTTCAGACTAAGTATCCAGCTATTGGCAATGTTGTACTTGACTGGTATTGCTTTTTAATATGACAAGCACATTTCTTTGGATCCTGATCTAAAGCAGTGGTGATGTTTTTCTATCTCTGTATTTGTTTTTAACTTGCATTCCATTTCATTTCATTTCATTTCTACTGGCTTGTATCAGAAATCTGGCATAGAATTTACCCTTGTTAGGTACCCTATGTTTCTGTTCTCATTGCCTTTAATGTTTTCTACTAAATGTGTTATCTAAGGGTTGATTTCAGGTGATTTAACCAATGTAGTTGATGTCATTTCCTGCTAGCTAATGTATGAATTAAATGAATATGTTCTTAGATGTTCTTGTTAGGATTTAATTGAAAGAATTGGGAACACTGGGAGATCTAGAAATTTGTCTCTATCTCACTAGGATCCTTTTCAATTAATTGAACCTTTTTAAGATCCCTCAAGCTGGAGGCCAAAGCATTGAGAGTTCAAAGTCTCTCTCTGATCTCAGGTCTTTAACTTTTTGTTCTAAATCTTTATTGTTTCCTCCTCTCTTACCATTTCATGCCACACTATCATCTTTAAGATCCAATGATTTAGATGACTAGCCCAACTGAAAGCCTGCACATTGAGTAGCAAGTAAACCCTTTCCTGAATCCATTTCCCAATGGTCTTGGATGTTCCCTGGAGTATCTCTCCTTTGCCTAAAACCCTCTTTGCTCACCCTTGTCTTATATCGAACCTTTCTTTCCCGATTCCCAACAACCAAACATACATCAAACAAACCCCGAGCCTTATAACTAGCCTAATATCTTAACACTGAGCTTCAAAGACATAAACCTTTGCTTATATAGAGAGATCCCTCTCTGGACCCAGAAGGGCTAGATCCTGAGGTCTGAAAGTGGTTCTAATGTTGTCTCATCTTTTTGTCTTGCCAATCTGGCCAAAACATGGGAACCCCAACAGAAAGTACTTCTTAAAACTCTTTAGGCCCTTAAACTTGATAAAGAACACCCTCTGGACTTATCCCACCGCTCACACCAACATAATGGCGATCACGGTGGGACCTTGAGTAAAATCTTCAAAAAAAAACACACACTGTCTAGTATAACATAAGTAACCTCCCTCAAGCACTACCAATTAATGGTAATCATGATAGGATCTTTTGAATCAGTGAAAAACTAAGAAACCCTTAGGATTGTCATAAAGCCTTATCAAACCTTGAAGGATTTTAGTTACCAAGCCATAAGAGTGAACTCTGTACGATTTGACACCCTAGCTAAGTGTTAAATCAGATTTAGAACACTCTCATAACCTATAAGACCAGAATAACTCAGAAAAACCCAAAAACATTTCAGTTTGGCTTCACAAATAAACATGGTGGTGGAACCATCCAATATCTTACCTTCATAAAAGCTAAAATGTTTCCACCTGGTGACTCCACTAGCCCCAGTAGGCCTATTACTCATCTAGGTTCCCAGGTCTCTTTAGGACTATGTTAACCAACTTTGAAGAAGTTTAGGAGCCTAGTCCCTTACTAGGTAATACATCGTGAGAGGTAAAATTTCCAAAAAATAGCCCTTAAAACCTCAACCTCTCTCACTTTTGAAAAACAGTCTGGCTTCACATAGGATCAACACTAGATCCCATCCAGACCCAAATCCTCCTTTAATCATTGACAATCCTGAGAGAATTATGTGGCAGACTTCTAACTCTGGAAAATCAGATGCTAATAGGAGCCTCTTAAGAACAATTTCCGTCCCTGAAAACCTTGTTGTCCTAAAGGATTCACACCTTGATTTACATCATACACAGAACATCTTTAGAACTAGATCTCAAGGTGATTTAAACAAGACTGGCCTTAACTTTACAGATTTGAAACAGAGCTTTAGTAGAGAAGCCTCACCTTCCACTCCACCTGATTCCCAGCTTCTTTATCACTTTAGCCTTTTCCATAACAAATCTGCTCAAAATCAGTGTGCTGGCCCAAGTATTTCTTCCACTCCAATTCATACTACCACTATGCAAAACACTCCATTTCAGCCATTTTTTGTAAACCCACCTCTTGTAAATCCACCCTTATTTCCATCCATGGCAACATGGTATGCCCCATTAGTGTTACCACAACTTCTACTTCCCTTACCAAATGATTACCAATCCAAAATCCCTCACTTCACTGGAAAAGAGTCTACAACAGCTCACCATCATGTAGATAGGATGGAAGATGCATTTGATTACATGGAGATAGAATATGAGACTGTGAAGATGAGGATCTTCGCCCAAATTTTAGGAGGAGATGTAAAGAAATGGTTTAAAAACTTACCTCCTAATAACATAAATGATCTCCCTGCCTTGCATCAAACATTTATTAACAAATGGGAACTCAAAAGGAACCCTCTCCAAATACTAGCAGAGTATAGCAGCCTCAAGAGAAATAAAGGGGAGAGTGTCCATGATTACTCCACTAGGTTCAATAGCATTTACAATGCTCTCCCACCTCACATGAAACCTCCCCAAGGCATGGCCTTGGTAAGGTATCCCAAAGGCCTTGATGCTGAAATGACTTTTGAATTAAGATAGAGAGATACTTAACCTTGGAAGACATGCAGAAAGGAGCTTTGAGTGTAGAAGCAAACATAATCGAGAAAATAAATAGGTTGAGATTAGACAAGAGGGCAACTTATAATGATGACCTACTACCCTCAACCTCAGCTTCTGACACAAAAATTGACAACCTAGTGAAGGTGATGGAGAGGATGCTTGAAAAGATCAATTTAAATGAGAGACTTCCACCAAGAGAACCTCAAAACAATCAAAACATAAATAGAAATCAGAATTATAGAAGAGAAAACAATCAATACAAGCAAAAAAAAAGAGACCAACAGATTAGACCTCCCTTCCAACAGAACTATGTAGATCAATATGAGGAAGATAGGGAGT
Organism: Pinus albicaulis; assembly: GCA_034641835.2. Taxonomy (NCBI): domain Eukaryota; kingdom Viridiplantae; phylum Streptophyta; class Pinopsida; order Pinales; family Pinaceae; genus Pinus; species Pinus albicaulis. The sequence continues at coordinate 140,783,423 of CM076581.1, forward strand.
TGGAAAGGTTGGAAGAATCTCATGTAAAATTGATTGGATCAGAAAGTGGGGATGATGTTTTCCTCACTGAGGAAGAACAAGGTTTCTTCTCTTATGATCAAAATACGAACACCTATGAAGATTCTGATGACTATAAATTGGGTTTTGAAAATGCAATCATGGAGGTACACAAATAGTATGATCTTAGGAGCAAGGGAAGCATAGATAATTCAAAGGATAAGAACACTAGCACTGCTGTCAAGAAAAACGCAGAAAACCAGCCCAAAAGGACAGCAGAGAAAACCAAAATTTTGGCCAAGAAACCAGACTTAAACAAAGACAAAAGTGTCCAGCCAAATGTTGAACAGAGCACCCCTAGCACTTCAGCTACTGGTCCTAATAAAACTGTCCCAATTACCGGTCCAAACAGGGTTCAGCAAATCAAAGTTGCTGAAAAAAATTCAATTGAAAAGACAGATGTAAATATTAACAAGTCAATTATTCCTTTCAGCCTTGAGGGAGAGATTTCCAAGATAAAAATTGCCATTCCCCTAGCTGAACTTGTAACCCAAGAAGTGTACAAAAACCAAGTTTTGAAAGCTTTGAACTTAGGAAGTGATACTGACACCTTGAACTTGATAGATGACAAACCTGAGTTGTTTTTTGGTCCAGAAGTTGAAGGAAAATACCAAGAAGGGTTTGTCCCTCCCTTCTATGTTAGCTTTAACATACACGAGAAAATTTTACACAATGCCATGTTATATTCGGGAGCTTAACACAATATAATGCCCAAGGTGGTAATGGAAAGCTTAGGCTTAGAGATTACTAAACCATACAAAGATTTGTATTCCTTTGACTCAAGCAGAGTCAAATGTTTGGGTTTAATCAAATATTTATGTGTTAATCTAGCTCAAATCCCTGATAAGAGTCTAGTAATGGATATAGTTGTAGCTGACATTCTCCCTAAGTATGGCATGCTCTTATCAAGATCTTAGGGAGCCAAACTTCAGGGAAGCCTTCAAATGGACATGTCTTATGCCACCATCCCTGTTTTTAACCAAAACAGAAGACTATACAAGGAATTTCATATGAAGTACATGGTGAGCAACCTAGACAAACCAAAAAACACTCCATTCTATTCTATTCAATCAATTTTAGATTCCTTTATCTTATATAATGAAGACGAAATCACCCAACTAGATATGGAAAACATGCACCCAATCAATTCACCAGAACAATCAAATTTTCCCTTCAATCAAATTTAAAACATTGACAATCAACAGCCACAAGAAAATGAAAATGAGGCAAATGTACTTTGGACAATAAACTTTGATGGATCCTGTAACAAAACAAGTGCAGGGGCAGGTGTTTGGATTCAAAATACGAATCAAAGTTTTTCATATAAGTTAGATTTCCCATGCACTAACAATATTGTTGAGTATGAAGCCCTTCTCCTAGGCTTAAAATTGCTTAAACAATTAGAAGCCCAAAGGATATCCATCCTAGGGGATTCTGAACTTATCATAAAACAAATCAAAGGAGAATAATCAGCCAGAAATCCAAGGCTTAGGGAATATTGGAACGCTTACCTTGATTTATTGAAAACCTTCGAAAAATATGAACTCATTTTCATCCCTAGAGCACTGAATCATCTAGAAAATGAACTCACCTTCAATGCCAGAAACTTCCAAATACCTAAGATAAATGAACAACTCAGCGTAAAGGTAAAACACAGGCCTATTGTGCCTGATAACGAGGACCACTGGCAAGTTTTTGAATCTGACAAACACATAGATGATTTCTTGAGATCATAAAACGATTTCAACATACCCATTAGGGGAATTTTGAGGTCTAAAATGGGCCTCCTAAGGAAATTATAAAATAATAGTGGAAATAATAAAGTAAGATTTGATGACATCATCAAATTTTAAAGGGAAAAAAGAAAAAACTACTTTTTCAACTCATATTTTGAACTTATCTCCCAAAGTTTTTACACAAATTTCGAGTGGGAGCACTCGTTGGATGAAAAATTTAATTCCTCATCCAAGGAGTACCCATGTTGCATACTTTCGATGAGTCATGCTACACGAAAAATGAGAAATACATGAAAAATGTGATTGTAATCACGCTTTTTTATGTATTTTTCATTTTTCATGTAGTAGGGTCCATCGAAAGTATGCAACATGGGTACTCCTTGGATGAGGAATTAAATTTTGCATCCAACGAGTGGTCCCACTTGAAATTTGAGTAAAACCTTTGGGAGATAAGTTGAAAATACGAGTTGAAAAAGTTATTTTATTATTTTATTATTTTTTAATCTTTGTACCCTTTTACATAAAAAATGGTGAATCATCCCCCATGGTTGACATCATCATCTTGAATCCTATTGGCTCTTATAAAGTTTATTTTTGATATACAATTTTCTTAGGAGGCCCATTTTAGACCTCAAAATTCCCCTAATGAATATCAGAAACCAGCCATAAAGACAACTGTTTGAATATCGAACAAATCCCAGAAGTTGAAATAACATATTCTGCTGATATAAATCATTATGAGAATCATTTTGAAGCAAAGATAACTGACGACGCAGACCAAGAAGACTTGGAAGTTTTACAATGCAAAAATGACCAAATTCCGAGAGGTCTCACACCTTTAGAACACCTTTTCGATTTTAACTATGTAGACAAAGAACCGAGAATGGAGCCTGTGGAAACCAACGTGGAAGAGCATAACATAGGCAGTCTAGCAGAACCCAAGATGATCAAACTATCCAGCACTCTCCTAGCTCACATAAAATTGCAATACATAGAGTTGTTCAAAGAGTTTAAAGATGTTTTTGCTTGGGGATACAAAGACCTGAAATCTTATGATACCAGCATCATCCAACACAAGATTCCCCTAAAGGAAAATCAAAAGCCTTTCAAACAAAAACTAAGGCGAATAAATCCTCTCTTACTACTTTTAGTTAAGGCAGAAATTGAAAAAATGCATGATGCCGGAATCATAGTACCCATTAGATTTTCAAAGTGGGTATCAAACTTAGTTTCTGTTAGAAAGAAAACAGGGGAAATCAGGCTCTGTATTGACTTCAGAAATTTAAATAGAGCCTCTTTAAAAGACAACTACCCCCCATATACTTCCAAGGGTAGTTGGGTCAAGAAGGATTTCTCTCTTAGATGGGTTCTCGGGTTACAACCAAGTGTTAGTGCTCCCAAGTGATCAAATCAAAACTACTTTTACCACACCTTGGGGCACCTTTATGTATGTCAAAATGCCTTTCGGATTGATGAATTCAGGGGCCACCTTCCAAAGGGCCATGGACATAGCCTTTTCTGAAGACATTGGCTATTTCATAATCATTTACCTTGACGACATAACCGTTTTCTCACAAACTGATGAAGAACATTTGATTCACCTGAGAAAATTTTTTGAGAAGTGTAGGAAATTTGGCTTATCATTGAATCCCAAGAAGACACTCTTTGGTCTCCAAGAAGGTAAACTTCTTGGCCATATAATTTCAGAAGAGGGAATCAAAATAGACCCTACAAGGATAGATGGCATATTACAAATCAGTCATCTAAGAAGCCTCAAAGAGTTGCAATATTTCATCGGAAAGATTAATTTTCTGAGGAGGTTTATTCCTAATCTTGCTAAGCTATTAAAAAACATTACAAACATGCTTAAGAAAAATGTCGGTGTAAAATGGACTTTACCATCTAAATAATCATTTGAACTAGTCAAACAAGCTCTTACTCAAACACCAGTCCTGATTAGTCTAGATTTTACCAAAGACTTTTACATCTTTTGTTTTGCATCCGAACATACAATAGCTGCAGTTTTACTTCAAAAGAATGATTTGGGGCAAGAGCAACCAATATCTTTCTTTAGTAGGGCCTTAAGAGATGCTCCTCTCAAATATAATATCATGGAGAAGCAAGCCTTAGCATTAGTGAAAGCTTTAAAAGACTTTAGGGTCTATATTTTACACTCTCACATAATTGCTTTTGTTCCACATACTATTGTCAAGGACATCCTAAGTCAAGACCCTGATGGTAAAAGGGGAAAATGGATTGCTACTATTCTTGAGTATAACTTAGAGATCAGGCCCACCAAACTAGTTGAAGGGCAAGGATTAGCAAAAATTATGGCTGAGTCTAACTTCCAAGCACTAGACATGAATATGGTAGATGTGTTGGAACAAATGGAAGAATTTACTGCTCCTTTTATTGAACAAACATTTCTGAATTCTCCTTGGTATGCTGACATTATTTATGTGCTTTTATATTTAAATGCTCCTCCTTCTTTGTCTAAAACTAAAGCTAGATTCTTGAAATAAAAGGCTTTGAGTTTTTGCATCCTAGATGGGGTATTATATTGGAAAAATGTTGTTGGAATTCTACTTAAATTTTTACTTGAAGATGATGCAAGGAAAATCATGCATGAGTTGCATGACGGAGAATGTGGAGGACACCTCTACTGGAAGGCCATAGCAAACAAAATTCTCAGATCAGGTCACTATTGGCCTACCCTTTTCCCAAACACTCAGAATTTGATCATGTCTTGCCATAAGTGTGAAATCTTTGATGGCAAGAGAAAACTCCTTCCCTTACCCTTGCATCCTATCAGAGTTGTGGCACCTTTTCAACAATGGGGGCTGGACTTCTTTGGGGAAATCCACCCATCCTCCTCAGCTCAACATAAGTGGATCCTCACGGCCACTGACTTCTTTACCAAGTGGATAGAAGCTATACCCTCCAGAAATGCTAATGACTCTGTCATTATCAAGTTTCTTGAAACAAATATCCTGTCCAGATTTGGTTGTCCCCAAAAAATCATAACAGATAATGCTACTGATTTTAAATCTAAGAAGATGGTTGACTCCTGTTACAAATACCACATAACCTTGGGCCATTCCACTGCTTACTATCCCCAAGGAAATGGATTAGCCGAATCTTCCAATAAGAGCCTCATCAATAACATTAAAAAATTGTTGGAAAAAAATCAGAAATCGTGGCACAGTAAACTGGTTCATGCCTTATGGGCTGATAGGTTAACTACAAAGAAATCAATAAACATGTCCCCCTATCAGCTAGTTTATGGCATGGACGCAGTTTTTCCCACCTCGTTGGGAGTGCCAGTCATGAAGCTCCTTTAAGAATTGCGGGTTGAAGAGAATGATACGCAGAGGAGAATAAATCAAACCATCCATTTGCAGCAGACCAGAGAAGAAGTTTATGAAAGAACACAGTTAGTCCAAGAAAATATGAAGAAGCTATTTGATAAGAGGACTAAGGCAAACAATTTCCAAATTGAAAATGTTGTTCTTAAATGGGATTCAAGAAGAGAAGAGAAGGGAAAACATGGCAAGTTTGAGAACTTGTGGAAAGGGCCCTATATTATTCATGCTGAGAGGGGTCACAATGCATTTTTCCTGAAAGAATTGAATGGAGAAGACATATATGGAGATTCTGTCAATGGCAGGATGCTCAAGCATTACTTCTGCCAAGAGTCTTGAGTTTAAAGCATTTTATTTTTCATTATCAATATCATAGTCTAGACATTGCTTTTAAATTTGGAAAAATAAAAAATATAAAAACAAATAAAAGAAAGAAAAGAGGGCAGATTGTAAAAACAAGAAATGTATAGCCCCATACCAAAAAGAGAAACAAATCTAAAAGTGTGCAAGCTTAAATGCCACTCCTGAAAAACACACTTCTAGTTAGTCAAACAACCTAATCTTGACTAATTAGCTTTAAATTTTCTACTAATAGGTTAGTAAATTCGAATTGCCAAACCATTTAATCTTGGCTTATCAATAAATAGTTTAGGATAGAAATTAAATGTTCAAACATGCTCAAAATCTGAACCTGAGTTCTAAGGAGAAAATGACCCAAATCTGTTTCAAGTTCTGAGTCAAAGGATGTAAAATTCTGGTTCTAATCAATCCAAAGTCTAAACCAGTTAATAAAGGAAATACAGCTCAATAAAGAGTCAAAATAGAACTGAAGAAAGGAGGAAGGAAACGTTTTAAAATCTCAAATCTCAAACCTCCCATTTTTGTTTTAAATTTTCTGCAAAAATAAATGTCTATGTGCAACTTGTTTTTATGCCATAGATCACAGCAAGTCAAAACAGCTTAATCTTGACTTGACTGTTTTTAAATTTATGTTTTAGAATTTAGAGAAATAAATTTTGTTGGACAGTTTAATCCCAACAGATAATAGATTAGGTAGAGAATCATATGGGCTCAATTTTCTAATCTGAGTCCATGGAGAAATAAGAAGTAGAAATAGATTAGATTTCCTACTTTCAAAAAGAATAAAATGTTGTGAAAGAGTTTTCCAATCCAAGTGCACTCTAATGAAGAAAAAATGTTAGATCAGTAGGATTGGGTAGGTAGAAAGATTCTATTGATGAGGATCCATTGTTTTTATGGCTGCTAATATATTTTCAAAACCAGATCATCCCAGCAAAGGAAGGGCAGCCCAATGGATGAGGCACCTGATCAGCCTCCCAGAAAATCCAAGTCTGAAATTCTTGATGCCTTCAAAAAAGCACCATCCCCAAGTGGAGTCACTTTTAGCCACCTATAAATTCTATTATATCAAGTGGTGGCTAGATGATTTTGGATAGCCTTCAAGAAACAATTTCATTTGCTAAAAATTGTTGATGCTTAAATTATTTTGATAATATCCTATCCTTTGTATAAACGTCACTGCCTTTCCCCCTTTTCAACTCTATCCTTTGTAATTTCATTTGCTACCTTATGTTATTTTGAAACTTCGGGTTTTTTATTATTTCCTAAGGTTTTCTGCCGGTCCAAAATTCAAAGCTCTCTCCACCATCGATCTGATCTGCAGATCGATGGCACGCAATCCATCGCCTAGTGGTCCCCGTCGTCCACTCACTGTTGCAAAACCACGTGATATCCATCGCACCGCTTTTGAGTGCGGGGCGGTTTTTTTCCATTTCGCAGCGATTCCATATGCTGGCTGACATGTGTCTTGGGCACTGTTCACAAAACTGCTGTCCATTGTGTGCTAAAGATCGGACATGGACTCGGCGCGATATTGACGTCCACCGTCTGATCTGAGGCCGCCCATCGGATGGTGATCGCTCGACAAAGAAGACCGACAATTAACCAGGCTATGGCGTGGCATTTAAAAGATCTTTGTCGTCAATCTGATCTGCAGATCGATAGCCCACCATTCATCGCCCTGATTCCTCCGCTTTGAATTTTCGCCTCCACTCCCGACCGTCGATCTCTGCACGATCGATGGCTCCAATTCATATTCCTTTTCCGCCTTCCCTTTGAATTCCTCTGATCAATCCCGATTGTTGGATGATGCCATCCAACGACCACGCTCCCTCCACGTGCCTTCTGAAGCAGTTAACCTATACTTGCATGATTTTATAATAGTTGTTTGTATTTTTGCAGGGTTTTATGGTTTTTCCGCTATGTCTGAAGAAAATTTGAAGGCAGAGGGTGACGATCCTCCCGCCTTCGATTCATCAAAGAAAATCCTTTGCAAGGTTTAAAATTCACGTATCATCAGTGATTCACGAGGCATTGATGCCATATCATCCCTGCGCAACCCTGCATACCAGCAAAGCACAGTGAATTAGACACAAATCAAAGAGTATCAGTGCCGAAGACAAAAATATATCAAGACAGGAAATTAAAGACAGATCTATAGGGATTTTGGCTAAAATGGATTATCAGAATCCTAAAACACAGTTTAAAGAAAATCATGAGTGTTTTATCAGATAGAAAGCATATTCTGCCACATCAGGGGCTAATTAAATTCCCCAGCCATCACAAAGCCACCTACAGCCTCAAAATAATCAAAGGAAAATCAAATTTATTATCAGACCAGGAGATATTTTGCATCATACAGCTGAACAGTTATTTCAACCAAAGGAACTTATTGTAGCTGTCAGCAGAAGTTATTACAAGGATGACGAGGAGCCTCGAAGTCAACAAATTCTTTCCAGCAAACCTAATAGTTAATGTAAATGATTTTATACAGATGACACCTATGTAAGTTGCTTCATTGAGCCCCCAAAGGCCAAGAAGCCATTTAAGTCTGTATTAATTATTTTTTGAGATCTTTTATTAGATCTCACCTCCTCATTCTTCTATATATACTTCTAAAGAAGATGAGTGAGGGGTTGGTTGATCACTAGTTGTAATATTGGAACTTTCTGAAATAATACATAGTCTGTTGAATTTGAAGAAGAAATTGAAGTCTTGGACGCCCTGATGATGTTGTTGCATGCTTGTTACTGTGAAGGCTCTATCATTGGATCCATGAGCTTGGCTGTTGGTGAATTATTCTGAACTGTTTAATGTTTTCCCCTGTTTTCATTATGTTCCACAATTTCTTACTATAGTAGGTTGAAATTTTTAGGCTAAGAAATGACTCTTGGAAGCACCTTAGACATGTTCATCCTTCATTGTTTTATGTTTTCTTCTGCTGAGGTATTTTAGAGTCTTTAATATCTCTCTTTAGTCTTCATGCTTGTTTATTTCCTTAATAGTTCGAATAGTTGGTTTTAGCATGATTTATGGTTCTTCCTGCTTGTCTACTGCCACTTTAAAACTGTTATTGAAGTCTCCCTTTGAAGTTTTATGTTTACAGTGAGTCAAGGAGGTCTGTTCTAATCTTGACCTTTGTCCTTACTTAAAAAGTTCTCTCAAAGGTCTTTATAGTTGTAATCATAGATGTGTTAGGTGTTCCCTCTTCTATGACTGCAATTATCAGTGAATCTTTTATGTTTTCTAAGTCATTTGAAATAAAATCTTTGAGGAAATAGGGTGTTCCCCGAATCTTAGATTTCATTTTAAAAAAAAAATTGAAATCATTGTTTGCTTAAATGTGTGATTTGTAGAATTCATGGTTAGCCCTGTCTATCAAAAAGCTCTTTATTCTTCAAATTGTGTTTTCAAATTCCCTTTGTTGAGAATTAAACTTCTCTTTTCAAATCATTGATGTCCATCTCATTCCAAAGACCAAAGGATCATGTGGCCAAGTTAGATTTGCCCTCTGATATCCCATATCCATTGATAAGTATGTTATGACCTCTTTTTGACTCCATTGCCCATTGAACCAGATGTTCCTTCATTCTATATATCTTTCCTAGGCCTTTCATGTTCTAATGTATCAATCCAACCAAATAAACAATCAAACATCTGCACTTAATAACTAGTCTAAAATCCATACTCTGAGCACACAAGATAAACCTTTGTAAACAAACATTTGAGAGATCCCTCTCTGAGCACAGGAGGACTAGATCCTGTAACTCTAGATATTGGTTCTGATGTTGCCTTGTCTTTTGATTTGCCAAACTATCAAAACACAGGACCCCAACAGAGTGGAATTTTCAGAGCCATTTAAGTAAGAGAGGGAGTCGTGGACCAATCATGAGGTGCTTGTAGTGCATAGGATTGGACCCAGGGAGACATGTAAGCCTAGAGGTTGGTTCTTGGTAGTGTAAAGAAATGCTCACTTTAAATGGGTGTGGAGTACGGTAATGTTGGGACACGATGGCATACATGTCATCCTAACTATATTTTTAATGGTGGGGACTTAAAACAATTCAAGGAATAATATAATAAAAGGGGTTGGAGTAACGGAATTAGGAAATAGGGGCATTTCCACCATATAGACACATGAGTGTTGGGGGGGGGGGGGTGAGTGAGTGTGTGTATTTATTTATTTATAAGTTGCAGGTGTGAAAAAGTCAAGGTTTTAAATATATGTATGTGCACATTATATGTGGTGAACCATTCCATGAACATGTTGGAAGCTAATTCATCAATTCCAAGTGGCATCAGAAGGTTGGATAGGATAGCTACATGGGTGCCACGTGAAGGGTTGATGATGTGGCATAATGTGATTTGGTAAAATTTAAATGGTCATATATCTCAATCTGGAACTGAGATTAAGATAAAATTTATGTCACCAGAATCATTCTAGATGAGACCAATGCAATGGAAGCATCCATATCAATTTTTAAGTATGTTGGAAAAGACCTAAATTTTTAGACCCCATTTCCATAATGCTACCTTGGATCTTGGGTCAGTATAGTAACCACCTCCTTCTAAATTGTGTTTCATGGGACTTCAAGGGCATATGTTACAAAGTGGTATCAGAGCATCTAGGATCAACACTTGGACTCGATGGTATCTATCATGGGAAAGCAATGGAAAGGTTCCTACAAAGAGGGGTTTTCATGTTGAATATTTAGAAAATAGATAAAACAATTGTTTAGGTGTTAAAATTTTATTTGTATGGATTGATTGCATATTAACTACAATGATGTTTGACATGTTATTTTGACAAATTCCTTGGCAATTCATGTGCCTCTTGGATTTCATCTTAAGGTTTGGACAACCAGTGGTTATGACCTTGGAATATTTGTCATTTTCTTTAAATTTATTGAAATTCTTGCAAAGCGGTGAGTATGGTTATATGTAGCATACCATAATCACTCACTGAGATATGTGATCTTGCATACTTGGAACTATTATGCATGTGATTATCCTTATGATATGAGGGATGTGGGGAAAATAGTTATGTTGTTATATTCTAGATAGCATGGCTTATTCTAAGTGAATGTAAGTATATATATATATATATATATATATATATATATATATATATATATGAATGATTGGGATGAAGGTGTGAAATTCTGTTGCTGTGGATCTAGAGAGGGAGCGTACTTTTGTTGAATAGCCAACAGATACTCATCTAATGTATAACCACTAGGAATTGAAGTAGAAGCCATAGGCGCAGTACATGTAGGATGAATTTCCACAATGCCAAGCTGTGATCCACTCACAGTGAGCCCAACCAGTATCATGGGGTTGATAAATATAGACCTGCGAATAGAAAAAGATCTAGATGACGAAGTCGTACTAACAACTGGTGCAGATGAAGCCACACAAATGGTGGGTCAAACCGGGACAGATGTAACAATGGCTGATGAGCTAGGTGTCGAAGGCAACATTCCTAATGTAGGAAAGACCGAGCTCCTTAGAGGAGTCGATGTACTAGACGGTGCTATGGATGCAACACCAGAAATGATCTGACCCAAAGTACGATAACCGGGTGGAGGAGACATCGATTGAGGGAAGGTTGACTGGAGACATATGGGAATTCTTCTGGGAAAAGCTGATATTTCCCTATAGAAACATGCAGCTCTTCACTACCAACAGGATTGGAAGAATCCATATCTGACGAGGTTGTAAGATCATCGAAAATACAATGATGGTTCGGAGGTATAGTAGCATATAATAATAGTGATCCCGAAGTGAGAGGAGCGAATTCTTCCTCGCTCCAAAAACCAGACCAAGCACCCTGAGGTGGCCAATTGAACTCAACCAAATCTTCAAGAGGAGACTGGGTAGCAATAGGTAAGATACTCAGGAGAATAGGCTATTGAAACTTGGAAGACCTAGTGGATTGAGGCGTTCCCAAAGAAACTTCAGGAAAAGGACTACCACTAGGAGGGAGTGAAGAAGACGGTGAAATTGGTGGTTCCACCACTGTGACAATATTTCAATATAGGAAGGAAAACAAGATAGTCAATTCAAGGCTTTAAGATCAAACTCTAAGGAAATATGAAAACAAGCCAAGCAGAAAAAATTTAACGGGTATGTGATCGTAAGCAGTTAATTTTACGACATTGAAATGGAACTTTGTTGTTTCATGTAAGTTAAGAGTCAATAAATAGGTAAAAGATGACTCTAGTCACTTTCATATTTAAAAAAGCATGAAAGGACAAGTGATCGATGATATTTTCACTTTTTAAGGAGTCACAAAAAGATCGAAATGACTACTCAGGTAATCTAAGCAAGAGGGTGTACCAAGTTTCCGTGAACTTCCATATACACCTTGGTGATCAAATGAAATAGAAATTACCAAGGACTTGACGTACATGCAGGTAGTCTCCCTGAATGATGTGTTCGATGTACCACAGTTACAGGGCAGCAGCCTCAGCTTCCTATGGATAAAGGATTTGAACCTATGAGTGTCTCCCTTTATATGCGCGATGGTATGGAGAGCACAAATCTGTAATAGTGATGTCTAAAGCCAGGTGGCGAATGACAACTACTAGGTTTAACGATGCCAAAACACGTTACTAGCCTAGACCTCTAAAATTTTTGTGTTAGGTTCCAATGCTTCCTTATATTGATTGAATTTATTTTAAGGTTGATCCTGAATTAATGTTTTAGTTTCAAGGCCCTGTCAAATGAGATATCAAGTTCCTAAATGCATGCTATATGCAAAAGAACACCATTTTTCATTCGATGAATGCTAACCAAGAGAAGGATAGATATATTTAACAAAGTAGCAAACAATGAAATCATAAGAAGAAGTTCACTAATGCATCTAATACAACCAAAAAAGAAACAAAAAACTCTTTCCTAGTTCACTAAGAGCTAGTTATGCAAAAGAACTTTTCATTTTTTATGCAAACGAAAGAATGCATTTTTTTTATTTTTTGAATGAATGAAGCACACGATGCACTATTATATTAAAAGGAAAAGAAAACACTATTTTGGAGCACTGCGAATGTAGAGATCTTAAAATGAATAATTCAAAAGAAATACAGACATAAAAATGTACTCAAACCAATGATGTACTCTTTCAAACAAACAAAAAGCTTTCAAAATGACCCAAACGAGCAATGAGATCTATGCTGGAAGTGATGAGGAGGAGATTCAAATAGAAATCAAGTGATCATTCAACAAAAAAAAGACATGAAGGATCAAGAAAGACTAACACAATCGATTAGGGAATCTAACTGACAAAAATAAAAAAGACTCGGACTTCAATCAGAAGGCTCAGTGAGAAAAAGACACCTAGAAACCCTAGGGCTATGAACTTCACCGATGAGACAATGGACAAACATCTGAGAAGAACAAGCTTACAGTAGTCAAAAAATTCCAAGAGACCAATTGAAAATCAAAGAAACAACCCAGAGTCAAGCACAACTGACCAAAAACTCAGGAGGAAGGTCAAACCAAATCCTACAGGATTTGGTGTAACTGTCAGGCGGTAATCCGCGCGAAACAAGGGTTGATGCTACTACAACAAAGGCAACAAGGACCAATTGGCATGACTATTCAAATAAAAACCGCGCCAAGTCAGAAAACTATGGGAAAAGGGAAAAAGTAGTGAGCAGAGATCAACCCTGACACTATAGATCTGAACAGGAGGATTCCAAACAGTTAAGCAAGCCAAAAAAGACAGACAAGCAATCCAACGACTGAAGTCGACTCGACAAGGAAAATTCCCAATGAGAAACGAGCCGACAAACTCACATTGATCCCCAGTGGAGTCACCAACTTGTTGTGTAGGTAAATCCTTTCTACAGATAGAGACAATCCCTCTAGCCCTAGAGTGGGTCTAGCAACAAGGGAACAAGCTAATTTGTAGGTTCCTAGCTAACGAATGAAATAAGTTGGGATAGAGTGTCCTACCTGTAGTCCAACGCGATTGTCGCAGCTGTAGTAGTGGCAGGCTCTTGATCTCTGTCCTGACAGGTCATGGTCCTTTGGTAATGGTACTCAGATTCCTACACAAAGATCAAAGGACAAAAGCAGCATACAAGACAATAATTACATTCATAACTAGCTAATCAGTCAAGGAAGATTAAACATATTGTGTAAAATGAACCATATCAACACAAGATGGGAACCAGGCATTAGTCATGTATATATAAATAGAAAGAAAGAGATTACAACCGGACCCTTGACGTCGCAGCCTCCTTCAGTGGGTTCAATCGAAGCGTGTCTCGAAGGTTCGTCAGGGAATTGGGACGAGGTGAGGACACAAGCCTAAGCTTTCTCTCGACAAAGGTCTCTTTCTCTGCTCTATCTCACCAACAAAATGTTCAGCAATTCCTCTTTAACTATTTAGTTGTTTAGCTAATGTATTAATGGGAGATATCTTTATTTATAGAGGAAGAGGAGGAGGTTGAGATCCATACAGTGGTGGAATGGAGGCCTTATCCTTTGGGAGGTTCCCCCAAAAGGTGGAAACAAGAGGCCAAAGGAGGGTGTTCATGGTGATTCAGTCGAACCACCCAAGCTGACTTGCCCATGAATTTTTTAGCATGGAAACTTTTCCTGTTTATTTAAAAAACATTCCGAAAACATCTTGGCGCGGGTAGATCATTGGGACAAAGCACCAATGGGCACGGGGCTTAGTTCTAATTTTCCTCATTGGCGCGAGGCCATAACAGTCTTCTAGCGCCAACCAAAAAACATGTGTTTTTACTGATCTGCTCTGGGAATTGTCAATAGAGAAAGTGTTGTCCTTAGGGCAAGGGATGCAATGATGCTTGTTGCAAGGCATTACACTTCATATAAGTCACACTAATGGTCCTCCAATGTGCGAGATAGGGATTGCAGGGACGGTGACAAAATGTTGTGTAACACCCCTGAACATGGAACCCTCTCAGCGAATTCCTCTTTTGACAATTTTTCGTTGAACATTACCATCCTATGAGTTTAGCCTTGATACCTTGATGTCCCTGCATCCTTGTATCCTAACACTCTTTGGTGTTCTTGAGTCTAAGCTTCCTAGTAGCCTTGAGGTCGTGCCTTATATTGTTCATGGGAATTTCCAACTCTCTGCTTCCTGTAACAACCATACAATCATATTCCTATATTTCCCTCACTTATTTTACCCCATTACTCTAATATATCTCCAAAACAATAATTTTTGTCATGTTTCACGTCAACTAATGTAGGACACCTTATTCCCTACCTTTGACATATCTCTTCGTATCGACTTCAACATCATATCTAGGAAGCATATCAAGGAACATCTCAGTACCTTGGAACTTGCATTCCTTAGTGGCAGGTTACCCTATGTTTAATCGGGGGGTTTCATTATTAGCTCTTGGTTGAACGATTCTACGAGCGTTTTATGCCAAAAAAAATATTCACACTCGCTATATTGTATTATTAATCTTGGATACTATCATCCTTATCAGTGGCCAACCTCGCATCTATTGATAGTTTTAATCATTGACTTCAGGAAATTTCTCACATGTTTGACTTCAACTTCCTTATTCACATGTGCAAAAATATATTGTTCGTAGAAGCAACAACCAATACCTTGGGTGGAGGCTTACATCACTAATCCTTGTTTCCTCTCCTAAGTTGTGTATTGTTAATCAAGGTTGTCATTGATGTCAATATGGCATTAACAGAGATGTCAATACTCTTGAGATGCCTAGTTCATGATGATGATGTCATGCCATCAATAAAGATGTCAAATTATGAAGAAGTCAAACCAGTAATGACAGAAGCCCTAAGAAGTCCTTGATCTAATGTTGCATGCACTTGATGATCTAGACCATAACCCTTGATGTCATGATGATGCTATACACTTTGATACTTGATGATGACATTTGATGATCATGGTTGGAGATCATTTGAGGGTTGGAAGACTATTTTGGAGTTCTCCTAATAATGTTGCAGTATAACATATCACTGCACCATTATGTGATGACATGGATGATACACTCATTGCTAGACACTATCATGATGATGCGGATGTCCTGCATGTTCCTATGATGATGAAGAAGCCAAATAATGGAGAAGACAAACAATAAGCCAAACAAAGAAGCCATACTGTCCTAATCATTTTCTGCACTAAATAGTTTAGGGGAAGTCAAAGAAAAATGTTTTTCACCACATTAGAGGTAATTTTCAAGATGGGACCTAGACCATCTGAAAGAAGTTTTTTCCCTCTTTCTAACAAGCCCTTACTTGCCCCGAAACTCTAAATATTTTGGGAGATATTGATTTTTTAGGTTAAGGAAATTAACTCTGATATTGAGCCGACCTAAGCCGACTTGTGTAGGCTTGAAATGTCATTCAAGAGACGTGTCTCTTCGTCAAATGTCAAACAAGTAAAAATAGAAATCCGTACTCCTCATTTTAACCGCGATTTTTGGTCAAGATTTCAGAGAAGAATTACAGATGGTGAACTAAGGCTGAGGAGGATAGTTTGGGTAAATTTTGTGGTGGGTTGTCACTCAAAACTGAGCAAGAAACTCTAACAATTTTTGTGAAGTGTGGACCTCAAATCATAATTAAAGGGGCAGAGAACAGTCTTAACATACCCTCAAGTAGTACACAGTCATACACAAAATTCGGATTGTCAAACTGTAGAAAATTCTGGGAGAATTATTCCTATACCCTCCATACCTCAGAGCTGTTGGGTCACCATTACCTTGGACAAAAACACAGACCTCGATTTGATGTATATACTTGTCACCTGTGATAATTCTTCTCTCATATTTGTTAAAGAACTATGGGCAATTTCACTTCGTGCTTGAGCAGCTCCCTTGTGGAATGTTTAAACCTTAAGAAATGTTTATAACAGCCTGCAATTTTAGCTCTTTGGATAGTCAACTCGTATTAATATCTAACCTGTGGAGGATATAAATTATGTGGACAAACTCATATTGAAGCTCGGACCCTTGTGGCAGCAATCTATGGACAAAACTGTTACTTGTGAAGCTTAAATCAGTGTGTGGACAGTAGTTTGGATTTGTTAAATCTTGTGAAGACACAAGTCCTTTTTTGAGGAAATATTGAAGCATATGTTGAGTAAATATCCTAAAGTATAGCAGTCCTTAAGTGATTCTATATCAGCATTTTGGAAACATTCTTAAAATACCTTTTGAACAGCCCCTTTTTGGATGAATTCTTGAAGATTTTTAAAGCATCTTATTGAGAATTTTCTGAGACCTATTGAAGACCTTAGAGATCTCTCTTGGATGCATTTGTAAATATCATGATGCATTATTGAAGAGCCCCATGATGGAATAACCTTGGAGAAATTGTTTCAGTATAATGAAGAGTAGTGGAGGCACCTTCATGCGAAGAAAAGGTTGTCATTGATCATTTGGCGTGGAGACCAAGTGTGACAGGGCTCATTGTAGAAGACTTTGGGAGCCGTGAAGAATAATCAAACATATTTTGATGAAGTGAAGTTGAGGGTTGGGGCCCAAGAGGTTGGAGCCTCATAAAGACAAGGCTGGTGCCTTGGAAGATAGGGTTGGAGCCGTAGAGGATAGGAGTCCTTAAGAGACCAGGTTGGAGCCTGTACCAGATATAGGGTTGGATCCCTTGAGGTTGGTGCCTCAGAATTGACAAGGTTGGAGCCTTGGAAAGACCAAGTTGGTGCTTGGCACAATACAGGTTGGAGCCTGGAAGATTGGAGTCTTCATCTAGGGTTGGAGCCCTATATCATTATTTTACTTTACTTATTGTAAAGAAGAAATTAATAAAAGTATCTATTCCATCATTGTGCATTTTGTGTTCTAAATATAAGTGATCTAATTGGTAAAATTAACAATTGAAAAGAAATATTGATTCACCCCCCTCTCAGTATTTCCAACAATTGGTTTCAGATCCAGTACCTTCACTCAAAGCCTAACATCTTGAAGGTTGATCCTTAGAACACAAATGGAAAATCCAAGGAAGGAAGTCTCCAATCCTCCTAAATATGTGTCTATCTCAACCATAAAAATTGAAGTCAATCAATTTATGAAGGCCCCATTGTTAAATGGAAACTTTGATATATGAGAGGCAAGAATGAGGAATTTCTTAAAGACTCAAGGCATTGAAGTTTGGAAATCAGTGATTACTGATAGCATGATGGAATGAGAATCCAAGGAGTATAATACAAGAGCAATGAAAGAAATCTTGAATGGGTTACCTGATTCTATGAAGGCCAATTTGGAAAAATGTTCGTCAGCAGAAGGCATATGGGACAAACTTCATGATCTTCACTCAAAAGGAGCATTGACCATGACCCCTAGTCAAAAAGATGATGGAAAGCAAGAGGAAACCAAAATCCCATCAAGGAAGTTGAAAATAAGAATGATGACATCAATGCCAAAGAAGACCTAGAAGAAGAAGAAAGCAAAGAAGACTTTGAAGAAGATCTCCTGACTAAGCTTGTATATGTCATGGAAGAGATTAACAGTTTGAAAAAGGAAAATGAGGAACTTAAGAAGAGAGCGCAAGATGGTGACCACAAGACAAGGAATGAAGTTTACCTTCTCAAGCTTCAAGTACAAGAAAGAGATGAGGAGCTCACCAAACTTAGGTAGGAATTTCATCAAAACAATAGAAAGCATCATGAAGAAATCATATCTATGAAAAATCAATTGTATAAGGCAATTAAAAGGGAAAAAACTTTGTCAAGCCACCTTGAACAACGAGTTAATAGCTTGAAAAATCTTGAAGCAAAGATTGGTCAATACAAGGAAGAGGTCTCCTATCTTAGATCTCAACTAGAAGAAGCAAGGAAACAAGTGCAAGGAGCCGAGAAGGCAATGTAAACGTTGGCATTCATAGAAGGACAAGTTGATGAAGTAGAAAAGGAGAGAAACACCATGATATGCCAACTAGAAGAAAAGGATGAAGAAATCTTCAAACTAAAATCATACATCAATCTTCTCAAGGCCGAAACATGTGAAGTGAAAATAATAAAAGAAGAAATGGTGAGCAGTCTAGCAAAGGAGAATGAAGAAATCTTCATAATGAAATCAAATATCATCTCCCTTAAAATTGACGCATACGAAGCAACAAGGATGATGGAAGAAATGAAGAAGTAGCTAGTCATGAAAGATGAAGATTGTGAAAAGTTGAAAGGAGAAATTGCCTCTCTTAAAAAGGAAGTTGACTTGATGAATAAGAACTTGAAGAGTTCTCAAACCCTAGATGAAATCCTAAGTCATCAAAGATCCCCCCTTGATAAATCAAGTCTTGGTTATTCAGGTGAACCCTCAAACAAAAGTGATGGAAACCCTAATGCTTCAAACAACAAGGATGTGATGAAGCCAAAAAGAAATGACACTCCCAGTTCTAGAAAAGGCAAGAGTCAAGATGACATTAGAAGAAACCCTACTCCAAGGATATTTACAGATGATGTCAAGAATAAAAAAGAAAATGAATATCATCAAAGAATTCCAAGGCAAAAATACTTCAGACGTAGTTCAAGGAACTCTTCATCTCCCAGATACCAAAGTATATTTCTTGGTTATTTTTATTATTGTACAAACATTGGGCACATGGCAAAAGACTGTAGGGCATATCACAAATACAAATATATTACTCTTTGTCAATCTCCTAGAAGCAATTTTGCAAGAAGTCATCATGATTTCCTATTCATGAACAAGATAGAGTGCTTCAATTGCCATAACATTGGACATGTGGCATGTGATTGTAACTTTACTTGGGCCTCTACACAAGCTAGAATGATGCCAAAGAAGAAAGTTACAAAAGTATGGAGAAGGAAGCATGTTGAATCCAGAGGTCTCTTGAACACTCCAGCCAACAACGCATGTTGTTGACTTAATGAAGTCATCCTTGATATTCCAAGAATTTTATGGTGAGGTGCTGCCAAAAAGAGAGTGTGCATATAGTTAGGGGGAGTTTGTGATTATTGAGCATTGTTACAGAAGCTATACATCTCTCGGAAGTAACTCCATTAAAGAAAATCATGATATTATGATGATATATTCTACTTAATCACACAAGGAGAGCAATCCTTCATGAGCTAGAGGAATATGTGCAAACAAGGGGAGTTGGTTCATCACATGAAGAAATACAAACACATCTATCATGAACCACATTTCCAGAAGGAAGTGTACCATGACAGGGGGAGCAACATGAAGTACGATAATAGGGGGAGCACTTGGGTACCCCGTTTGCCATTTATGTCAAAGGGGAAGAAAATGTTGGAAGGGCAAGAATATTTCCATCAATGACAAAGGGGGAGATTTTTAATCAAGCTTGTCATTGATGTCAATATGGCATTAACGGATATGTCAATATTCTTGAGATGCCTGGTTCAAGATGATGATGCCATGCCATCAATAAAGATGTAAAATTATGAATAATTCAAACCAGTAATGAAAGAAGCCCTAAGAAGTCCTTGATCTATTGTTGCATGCACTTGATGATCTAGACCATAACCCTTGATGTCATGATGATGCCATACACTTTGATACTTGATGATGACATATGATGATCATGGTTGGAGATCATTTGAGGGTTGGAAGACTATTTTGGAGTTATCCTAATAATGTTGCACTATAACATATAACTGCACCATTATGTGATGGCATGGACGATACACTCATTTTTGGACACTATCATGATGATGCGGATGTCCTACATGTTCATATGATGATGAAGAAGCCAAATAATGGAAAATACAATCAATAAGCCAAACAAAGAAGCCATACTATCCTAATCATTTTCTACACTAAATAATTCAAGGGCAGTCAAAGAACAATGTTTTTCACCACCTTAGAGGAAACCTTTCAAGGGACCTAGACCATTTGAAAGAAGATTTTTCCCTCTTTCTAGTGAGCCCTTACTTGCCCCAAAACTCTAAATATTTTGGGAGATATTGATTCTTTTAGTTAAGGAAATTAAATCTAATATTGAGCCGACCTAAGCCAACTTGTGTAGGCTTGACATGTCGTTCAAGAGACGTGTCCCTTCATCAAATGTCAAACAAGTATAAATATAAATCCGTACTCCTCATTTTAACCATGATTTTCCGTCAAGATTTCATAGAAGAATTACAGAAGGTGAACTAAGGCTGAGGAGGACAGTTTGGGTAAATTTTGTGGTGGGTTGTCACTCAAAACTGAGTAAGAAACCCAAACACTTGTTGTGAAGTGTGGACCTCAAATCATACCCTCAAGTAGTACATAGTCATACACAGAATTCGGATTGTCAAACTGTAGAAAAGTCTGGGAGAATTATTCCTATACCCTCCATACCTCGGAGCTGTTGGGTCACCATTACCTTGGACAAAAATACAGACCTTGATTTTTTGTATATACTTGTCACCTATGATAATTCTGCTCTCATATTTGTTAAACAATTGTGGGAAGTGTTCACTTCGTGCTTGAGAAGCTCTCTTGTGGAAGGTTTAAACCTTGAGAAAGGTTTATAACAGCCTGCAATTTCGGCTCTTTGGATAGTCAGCTCAGATTAATAGCTAACCTGTGGAGGATATAAATTATGTGGACAAACTCAGATTGAAGCTCGGACCCTTGTGGCAGCAATCTGTGGACATAACTGTTACTTGTGAAGCTTAAATCAGTGTGTGGACAACAATTTGGATCTGATAAATCTTGTGAAGACACAAGTCCTTTTTCGAGGAAATCTTGAAGCATATGTTGAGTAAAGATAGTATAGCAGTCCTTAAGCAACTCTATATCATCATTTTGGAAACATTCTTAAAAGACCTTTTGAAAAACCCTTTTTTGGATGCATTCTTGAATATTTTTAAAGCAACTTATTAAAGATTTTTTAGACCTATTGAAGACCTTATAGAGCTCACTTGGATGCATTTGTAAAGATCATGATGCATTATTGAAGAGCCCCATGATGGAATAAGCTTGGAGAAATTGTTTCAATACAATGAAGAGTAGTGGAGACACCTTCATGCGAAGAAAAGGTTGTCATTGATTATGTGGCATGGAGACTAAGTGTGAAAGGGCTCATTGTAGAAGACTTTGGAAACCGTGAAGAATAATCAAACATATTTTGATGAAGTGAAGTTGAGGGTTGGTGCCTAAGAGGTTGGAGCCTCATAGAGGCAAGGTTGGTGCCATGGAAGATAGGGTTGGAGACCTAGAGGATAGGAGTCATCAAGAGACTAGGTTGGAGCCTATACAAGATATAGAGTTGGAGCCCTTGAGGTTGGTGCCTCAAAATTGACAAGTTTGGAGCCTTGGAAATACCAAGTTGGTGCTTGGCACAATACAGGTTAGAGCCTGGAATATTGGAGTCTTCATCTAGGGTTGGAGCCATATATCATTATTGTACTTTACTTATTGTAAAGAAGAAATTAATAAAAGTATCTATTCCATAATTTTTCATTTTTTGTTCTAAATATAATTGATCTAATTGGCAAAATTAAAAATTGAAAAGAAATACTGATTCACCCCCCTCTCAGTATTTTCGGCAGTAGCTCATTAGGTTGATCATGTTATGACAAGGCTTCCAAATTGTGCTTATCGGTGGACATGACAGTCATATCTCACCTAAGAATCACTCTGATTCAACTACTGAGCATGGAAATTCCCGAATCATGACATGTTCTTATATATTTTACATATTTTTTTGTTTTCAAGTCTCCCACAGTTCTAAAGCTCCAATCCTCTCTCTCTTCAGCAATAATTTATAAATCATTTCAGCCATCGTCTTCTTCTTTGACCTCGACCTTTAGGGGGAATATTTTACACACAAAATGGCATCCTCATCAGCTCAGAGGAGGACACTTTGAATAGAATAAAACCATAATCTACAGGCCCATTTTCCAGGGTAACATAGCCCAGAAACATGAAAAAGGTATTATAACATTGTCTATGACTTAGCAAGATGTGTTAGTCCCTAGGTTAACGCTTTTCTTTTCCTAAAGGAAAGTGTTACTGGACTTTTATGAGATTTTAGAGGTCAAAGCATGAGTTGACTGACTGAAACTCAAATTTTCACTCAAATGTCAGCTCAAAAAGAAGAAACAGCTGCCTCAGTCATGTCTAAGGAAATTGCTAATCCTAACTAGAACACAGAAAGTGGTAAAGAGTAATAAAGAGAGGTAGCATTTAGCTTTTTCTTCAAGGGAACTTATGAAGAAATTGTTAAGGATTAAGCCTCTCCTCATCTATAAATTACAGGCTTGGCCATTGAAACAAGGATCGGAATCTGGGCATTGTTATGTTGTCGAGAATTTGATTGAGAGAGAGAGCGAGAGGATATAGGGAGCTAAGGGAAGACTTGATTCAACAACCATGGTTGTAATCATTCTTCTCTCATAAGATAATATATATATGCTCTTTTTTTGTCTACTTGATGATGTTGACACCTTCTTTCTTTATATGTTGGTTCAATGGTGAAATTGATGATTATCTTAGATGCGTGCTAGATTTATATACTATGATATGTTAATGTTTTGAATCGTTAAAGTTGCATATATTGTGAAGGTTACTTCATGTCTTATCTATGTGTAGGTCCTGATCTAAGAGCTGGCGGAGGATATTTCCCTTGTCACACTAAGAACTCTAGTGGATCTACTCCAAGGACTGGAAGGTAATCCTTCTCTTTTTCTTTGTCGATTCTAGATTAACATGAGTATTTGCATGTATCTCTAAACAATTTCATGTCATCTCCTTTTGTCTGCCTTGGGTCCCCAGTGACCCGAGAGGGTTCTCTGTCCACAACCACCCATGCATTAATCCCTACAACAATATCCTTCAAAAATACCTATATTTCCTAAGGATTAGTGATGGAGAAATAGTGATAGAGCATATAAATTCCTTGAATTTATGGTAATTGTAGAAAATTTGAATAACTGATATATTATTCACCAAGATTCTCCTGATCACACACTATTTTATCTTCATGCACAATATAGAATCTCTTCTACCATTGATCATTAATTGCGGAAATAAAAATAATCGCATGCACACATTAAAACCATAAACATTCACACATATAAACACAGTATTTCATGGGAAAGCTTAAAGCTGAAAACCCCCAACTATCTATATATTATATGTCATAGAGATCATGTAGCAATAATTTTACAAAGCTCCTCATAAGATCTCAGCACAACCTCAAATTGCTACACACTAATCACGCTAGATCTAACAAAACACATGCTCCAATCTCTGCCACCTGATAGCCAGCCTCTATTGCGTAATCAATGTTGTAGGATGGCTCATTAAATAACATAAACCACCTAGCTTGTACTACGCAATCCTCATGGGCTCCTCCAATCACTGGTTGTTGCAAATATGCAACAGTATAGTCACAACTGATAGTTAACCTGCTCTTTCACCTATCTCTGCACTGGTCTCCACTGAAACTATCCATGCACTGAAGTTAACTGATGTATTCGTTAGTTGATTAATGAGTTTATAATTAGTGAATTAATTAATAATTAATTCACACCACTCTTCACTAGTGTATTAATCAGTTAAACTAGATACAAATAGCTCAACTATGTTTAGATTAGTTAAATTGAACATAACTCCATTAACTCCTCAATCAACTCCACCAAACTCTGTCACATGAGTTCTAACTCAAGTCTCCATGCAATAGCTCCACTTAACCCCTAGGAATAGCGTAATTCCTTCTGTCAGCTCCTGTGCCACAACTGTGCACTTAACTGAAGTGCTCCAAGAGAATAATATAATGTTTATAGTCCAAATATTATTAAGAGCTAATAATATTCGACATATCTATTTTTAGACTGACAATCTAAAAATAGATTCCGCCCAGTATGTCTAAAAATAGAAGTCCATATATTTTTCCCGACTTGACCAAACATCCACAAATAGCATCCTGCAACTCAAAATATGATTCATATGTCTAAAAATAGACTTGCGCCAAAAATAGCCTGCGGGCCCACTTAGTGAAGGCGAATTCTTTCCACTAAGCTCATCATCTTGTTGCAATCTCAACACTCCCTCTCAACAAGATAAGGTTTATCTGCCACCCCTATCCTGCCTCTGTGATATTCGAATTTGCTCTTGGTGAGCACCTTTGTCAAGATATCAACATCCTGATCCTTCGTGGGAATATATGAAAGTAAGATGATCTTCTGCTGCACACAATCTCTGATATGATGATACCGGTCCGTGAAGCCATGCCGCCTCAACTCATCCTCCTGTCTGTACCATGATCCATATCCCGATGCGCCTCTGAGATATCTCAATACATGCTTCCCCGCCTTCCAAAAGAGCTTGGTAGGCTTAACCATAGCTTGTGAAAGCTGGTTAACAGCATAGCATATTTCGGATCGTGTATTGACCAAATACATAAGTGACCCCACCAACTGTCGATAAACAGTGGCATCCACTACCTCCGTCAAAGTAGCATCCTCCTTCCTCCATCCTCCAGGAAGAGGAGTATCAACAGGCTTGCAGCCATGCATGTTGAACTTCTCCAGTATCTCCCGGGCATACTTACCCTAAGAAACAAACAGTCCACCACTGCGCTGCCAAATTTCCAATCCCAGGAAATAATGAAGGAGGCCCAAGTCCTTCATCTCAAACTCTTTTGCAAGATCAGCCTTCCATGAGAGTATCAACTGTTCATCACCGGTCAGTATCAAATCATCTATATAAAGTACAATGATCAAAAACTTACCCTCCACCACTATCTGGTATAGGTTCGGATCCGCCTCACTCTTGGAGAATCCAAGTTCGGTGAAATAATTGTTTATCCGTGTGTACCAAGCACGAGGTGCTTGTTTCAACTCATACAACGCTCTCTTGAGTCTGCACACATGCAACTCGCTATTGAAGATCTCGAAACCTTCGGGCTGCTCTATGTACACCTCCTCCTCAATCACTCCGTTGAGGAACGTAATCTTCACATCCATCTGATGAATGTGCCACCCCATCTGCGCTGAGAGAGCTAGGATGCTCTGTATGGAAGAATACCTTGCGACAGGTGCAAAGGTTTCCTCATAGTCGATCCCCTCAATCTATGAGAAGCCTCGGGCAAAAAATCTTGCCTTGTACTTCTCCACACTCTCGTCAGCTGCCTACTTCACTTTGTAGATCCATCTCAAACCCACCACTGATTTCCCTTCCGGCCTTGGGACAATCTCCCATGCATTGTTTCTGACAATTGAATCATACTCTACCACCATGGCATCTACCCATGTGGGATCCTCCATAGCTTCCTCGAA
Source organism: Pinus albicaulis (assembly GCA_034641835.2). NCBI lineage: Eukaryota > Viridiplantae > Streptophyta > Pinopsida > Pinales > Pinaceae > Pinus > Pinus albicaulis. The sequence continues at coordinate 140,809,171 of CM076581.1, forward strand.
AGAGGATGGCTCTGTCACGATACATTGACTCATGAGAGCCATGTATCCAGTGTACCGATTAGGTGATTGTCTCTGTCTGTGCTGTGATGTAGGTGCTCCTACAATCCTCTCTGCATCTTCAGCCAGTCGCTCAGCTTCTGTAGTGCGCTTCCGCCCTCTGATGGTTGGCGCTGCATGAGCGGTCTCTTCCACTCCATGAACTTACTCTTATGGCTGATCCACATCCTAAAGCTCATCCTTAGGAACTAATAGCTCTGCATCTGCATGCAAGTGTGGCTCCCTCTCAGGCGAACACTTCATGGCTTTATCCTCATGAAATTTGATATCCCATCGCACAACAGTCTTGCGACTGTCTGGAAAATACACACGATAGTTGTGGGGCGTATCAGTGTACCCCACAAATATCCCAACCTCTGCAGTCGGCTCGAGGTTCTTCCTGGCATCCTTCATCACATGAATGTAAACAGGTGAACCAAAAATCCTCAAATGGGAAATATCATGCCTCTTACCAGAAAATGCCTCCTCGGGTGTACTCATGCCAAGTATCTTGTGAGGACAACGGTTCTGCACATATATTGCAGTATTGCATGCCTCAGCCCACAAGTGTATGGGAAGGCCCTAATCATGCAACATCACCCATGCAGCACCCACGATCGTTTTGTTCTTCCGCTCAGTAACCCCATTCTTCTGTGGGTTATGAGGTGCTGTGAGCTCTCTTCGAATTCCTTCTGTGCTGCAAAAGTCCTTGAATTCACCAGAGATGAATTCACCACCATTGTCGATCCTGGGAGCCTTCACCTGCTTCCCCGATTCTTTCTCAACCAGTGCCTTGAACTCACAGAACTTTGAGTATGTCTCGCTCTTCTTCTGCATGAAGAAGATCCAGCACTTACGAGAAAAATCATCAACAAATATCACATAGTACCTATGCTTTGCTATCGAAGCTACTAAGAAAGGTCCACACACGTCTGTGTGAATTCTCTCAAGGATTGTCGTGGTGCGACTATCCTTCTCGTGAAAGGTGGCTTTCACAAATTTTCCCAAGGTACATCCCTTACACTGATCTGACTGCGCAAGAGTACCCTTAGGAAGCCCAGTAGAAATCTGCTACAGTATCTTCAAAGCTCCATGGTGAAGGTGGCCCAATCTCCAGTGCCACACCTCGCCATCATCCCAGCTCACCACTCCTTCTGCCTTTTCTGCCATTGTTGCGTAGCCATCTACCTGCAATTGATAAAGGTCCTTAACTCGAACCCCTATCCTCCAGGTCTCACCAGTTGCCTTACTATGCAGGAAAGCCTTTCCCTTGCTAAAGACAACATCATATCCCTTGTCTTCTAACATCGCCACAGAGATCGGATTCTTCTTCAATCCTGGAACATGCATCATTTCCTTCAATATGAAGGGTTTACCAGACTCCCTCTCAAAGGAAATGGTACCGATACCGTTCGCACTGTATCTACCATATTCGCCCATCTTGATGTGCACTCCAAGATCTTTCTCATCCAAATCAGTAAGCAAATCTCGATCTCCTGTCATGTGAAAAGATGCACCACTGTCAAGAAACCACACTGAACCCATCACACTTTAGACCAAGCATGCGATCAGCAAAAAATCTAGCTCAAACTAGGAGGCTAAGGCCTCTCCAGTTGTAGATCTAGCAGCCTGCTTAGTTTTCTTCTTCTGTGGACAACTAGTGGCGTAATGTCCACGTTGGTGACAGTGAAAGCACTTCACCTTGGACATGTCCTGCTTCTTTCCTTTCGCACCAGATTGAGAAGATTTCTTGCTCTTCCCCTTCTTTGCTTTGGCAGCCAAAGCGAAATTCTCTCCATCAGAGTTCTTTGATGAAGATCCATCCCTAGTACTTCGCCTTATCTCCTCTTGCACAAGATCCGACCAAAGTTTCTCCCATCCTGGAAATTTCTCCCGACCATTGACAGAGTCCTAATAGGAATGCCAACTCTTCGGAAGCCTAAGGAGAGCCAAGCTCACCAAGTCCTCGTCATCAATAGTAACCCCCACACTTCCCAGCTCATCCCTACATTGGATGAACTTCGTGAGGTACTTGGGCATATTGTCACCTTTCTCCATTTTTATTTTTTTGAGTTTATCCTTGAGCGCCAACTTCCGCTGGTCGCTCTTGCTTTGAAATAAATTTGTCAAAGCTTTCCACATCAAGAATGGAGAAGCATTACCATGAAGGCTGGACACTATGTGATCCTTTACACCTTCAAACAGAATTCTTCAACACTTTGTTGTCTTCTTTTGCCATGCGTCATGATCCAGGTGGATTAAACAGGTACAGGTACAGGTACAAGGCTCAAAAATAAAAGTGTTCGGATTGCTCTCGAACTAGGTTGAAGTTGTAGATCTCGAAATTCTGAATCCAACGGCGCAGACGGCACTCAATTCCGAGTCCGAATGAAGGAGTTAGGAGCGGTCAAAGTTTTGGGTTGACTTGGTGACTGGGCAGCCTTAAAGAAGACACAAATTGGACTTTTTCCGGCCACCGGATTCCGGCAAGCTCAGGCCAGATTCCGGGCGAAATTGTCGCCTGTTTAAAATGACACCTTCGGTCCAAAACCGAATTTTTCAAAAGGCATGGGTTGTTTTTAATAACAAAAATTATTTTAAAAAAAGGGGTGGCAGGCCACCACCCCCGGCATATCACATGGCACCATACATTAAATGGGCCGGCGGGAATCGAACCCGCCCGGCCACGTGGGCCGGCCCGCTCCACGGGCGGCCCAACACACAACTTAAAACAACAACCACACCACCATATTTAAAACACAACAAACGCATTCAATTTAAAACAACGGTTATACAATGTGAGATACGTTCAATGCATGCGGAGTTGGTGGGGCGGGCCGCCCAAGGCGGGCCCGACCCCAATTTAATTATTCGTTGGAACAAAACGTATGCCAAGTTGGGAGGGGCGGGATTTGACCCCCCCGACCTCTCCTCAACGATTACTAAATCTTACCACTGCGCCCAACTAATGACTTGGGTAAATCCGCCCACGATTTTGTATATAAACTCGTCTTTTACCAGTGCGCCCAAGCAAGGAGCAGCAGGGAGCGCGCACGGAGTTCGAGAGTTAATATTTTTTTAATGCAGGTCATGTGGAACCATGAGCCCAGAAAGAGGCAGGCGGAACCCTGATTGAGGCTCAATTTTCAGGAGGGTGAAATTTCGACTTTGTCCAAATGGGACAAATTTTATGTCGTTTCAGCACTACTCAGCGCCACGCGTCTGATGGCATGCTCAGTTTCTGCATCTGAGTTTTTGATTTTCCAGCCACTTTTGGAAGTGGACTATGCCGGTGTCAGATTTTTGCGTGTGAGCAGTCGTTTTCCACTTTCTCGACGCCACAAGATTGATGGTGTTTTCAGATTCTGCCGCAGAGCTGCTCAGCCTTCAGCAAATGGCAGCATGAGGTATATGAGGTGATTTCCATGTACTTCTTTCTTTATTTCTCGTTGAGATGCATTATGTCTTGCAGATCCCGGTTGATATATGAGTTGAGGGATCTTGCTTTGTGTTGTTATTGATGTACTTTTCAGCTATGGAATTGTGTCATGTATGAGCCCCTTTTATGCCACATTGGCGGGATGCTCTTATTTGCTGTGTATTGTTGAGATCCCTTGTTTGCCAGGATTGGCGGGATACTCTTGTTTGCTACATGTCAGCTATGGTCATACTGATAGGAGTCTTTCTTTATGTATGAGAGTTCCGCAGTGGAACATATCTTAAAGAAGTCAAGCCACTCCTGCGTGAGGGCGATTTTTCCTTGTATGTCATAGGAAAGCACATCCATGTACATCTCTTCTTACAACACATAATGCAGCGGCCTACACCATCTTGACACCGAGGCCCGGAGATGTAGTCCCTCCTGGACGAACTCCGTCATCAAACGACGTGTTCTTATGATTGTTGATCTTGTTCATTTATGTTCCTCTTATTTACAGCTACAGTGTTCAATTAAGTTCTTTAACGTCTTTAATTAAATGCAATTCTATTTATCAGCTGAATTAAAAGGTCTTGGTTAAGGGTATCAAGATTTTACCCTGGATCACGTCAAGTGCGGCAGCATCGCCAGAAGCAGGTTTTAGAATTTCTGCATCTATGAACTCCTTCAACCCATTGTCATCCAGCACCGCCTCCATCCTGTCCTTCCATGAAATATAATTCGAGCTGCTCTCAAGGGCATACTCCAATCGCAATCTGTTGAAAGATATCTCAACTTCGACACCAAGAAAACACTGCTGCAAATTCGAATTCCACCAACACAAAACTCAACCGCTTCAATGTTTTGCAATTGCTCCAATGATCAATATCGCTCTCATACCATGTAGAAAATTTGAATAACTGATATATTATTCACCAAGATTCTCCTGATCACACACTATTTTATCTTCATGCACAATACATAATCTCTTCTACCATTGATCATTAATTGCGGAAATAAAAACAATCGTATGCACAGATTAAAACCGTAAACATTCACACATATGAACACAGTATTTCATGGGAAAGCTTAAAGCTGAAAACCCCCAACTATTTGTATATTATATATCATAGAGATCATGTAACAATCATTGTACAAAGCTCCTCACAAGCTCTTAGCACAACCTCAAATTTCTACACACTAATCAAGCTAGATCTAGCAAAACACATGCTCCAATCTCTGCCACCTGATAGCCAGCCTCTATTGCATAATCAATGTTGTAGGATGGCTCATTAAATAACATAAACCACCTGTCTTGTACGGCGCAATCCTCATGGGCTCCTCCAATCACTGGTTGTTGCAAATATGCAACAGTATAGTCACAACTGATAGTTAACATGCTCTTTCACCTATCTCTGCACTGGTCTCCAATGAAACTATCCATGCACTAAAGTTAACGGATGTATTATTTAGTTGATTAATGAATTTATAATTAGTGAATTAATTAATAATTAATTCACACCACTCTTCACCAGTGTATTAATTAATTAAACTAGATACAAATAGCTCAACTATGTTTAGATTAGTTAAACTGAACACAACTCCATTAACTCCTCAATCAACTCCACCAAACTCTGTCACATGAGTTCTAACTGAAGTCTCCATGCAATAGCTCCACTTAACCCCTAGGAATAGCGTAATTCCTTCTGTCAGCTCATGTGCCACATCTATGCACTTAACTGAAGTGCTCCAAGAGAATAAGATAATGTTTAGAGTCCAAATATTATTAAGAGCTAATAATATTCGACATATCTATTTTTAGACTGGCAATCTAAAAATAGATTCCACCCAGTATGTCTAAAAATAGAAGTCCATCTATTTTTCCCGACTTGACCAACCATCCACAAATAGCATCCTGCAACTCATAGAATATGATCCATATGTCTAAAAATAGAATTGCGCCAAAAATAGCCTACGGGCCCACTTAGCGAAGGCGACTTCTTTCCACTAAGCTCATCATCTTGTTGCAATCTCAACAGTAATTTTATTATCATCAATAAATATTAAAACTTAAAATGAAGATAATCACATTAGTTTAATCAATTTTTTCTAGATTCATTAGATAGAATGATTGCAGCTATTGAAACTAATGAAACCACTATAAAGTTTGATGATGTAGTCTCGTCCTCATTATAGAAAAAAATGAGGTGGACAACCATGCATATCCATAGCATACGTGCTTTATTTATAAAATAACATTTCCTATTCATAAATATAAATAATTCCTCAAGTGGGATATCTAAATAACCACATAAATCCTTGAGGGCATCCTATAAATGTGGTAATTTGGGGTATTACAAAATGATTATACATTTAAAAGTGTTGATAAACAAAATAGATCTCATGATGTTCCTCCCATGGAAGGGAATATTTTCTCAAAGGAAGGAGACTATGTGTACTTAGATTCTTTAAGCACACATTCAAATCATGATATATGGTTTATCAAGTTAGGTGCTTATTTTCATGTGACTCCACAAAGGAGTTCTTTTATGGATATGAGTAGTTTGATGGAGGTGATGTTTTCCTAGGAGAGGACTCAATATCCAAAATCATGGGATGAAGAAAATTCAATTTGTTTCCCATGTATGGAAGGATTAGAAAAATCCTTCGATTTTTTCACATCCTTGTCATACAAAATTCCATACTTTCCTAGGGTGGGTTAAGCCACAATATATCAATGAAGGAAGAAGACACCTATTCGCTTTTTTAGAAAAACATAAAAATTATAACTAAATAATGGATGCAAGAATCACACTTTGAATGAATGAATATTGATGAATATCTTCCATCCTTGGTCTTCTATTCATGCCTTTCACTCATATCAACACCTTGAAAACATACACATTATTGAAATACAATCTACAAGTACTGGGAACAAGAGATGCATAATTATTCTAACTACCTCCAATTTAGATAATATTAGTCTCCTACTAATAATAAAAATATGAAATGACGTGACATATCATACATGTAATTATAGAATGAAAATATCATAGTTATTTTATTGAATGAATGAACAATGATTTTAATTACATATACCTAACCTTGTGTTATTGGGACCATCTTAGAGCAACAAATTAGTTCTCTCCTCCCAAACCACCAATAGCATTTCCTTAATGATGGTTTTTGTTCCAAATATAGGGAAAGGAATAGAAGCAGTTTCTTTCCTTAAAAGGGAAATGGAAAATACTTATGCAAATAGGAGTTCCAAGCCAAAGGGAAAAACTTAAAAACCACACAAATACAACAATTGTAGATACTTACATAATTTTGTTAGCATATATATGCATTATTCATTCCTCCACTTAAGGCCTCATTATAAAGAAGCACTTTGGTGGTTACGGTGCGAATGGAGGCCATAAATAGGAAATAATAGGTGATGAACCTGAAAAGCCCATAAACTCTATTTGAAAATGAAAATTTTTGCACACATTTCTATCTTTTAAGTCAATTTTGAGCATGGAAATTTTGAGTGGATAATTTTCACAAATGGCCTAATTTTCCATTCTCTTTAAAAAAAAAACTACTTCTGATTTCCATTTTTTCTAAACTTGATTTGCCCAAATTTTAGAGTATAAAATTATTTTACCTTAAAAATCACCAAAATTTTATAGAGACTATATAAAATTATTATAAATTTGAATAGTTTTAAAAAAAATATTTACAAGTATTTTAAAATTTGCATATTAGGATTAGTAATATTTGCAAAGGTTTCTAAAATTTAAGATAAATTTCCATTCATAAAACTTTCCCTGATTTTGAGGCATATGCACCCCTATTAAAAGAAAGGAGTGTATAATATGCTTGTTTCTAGATGAAGAGAAACTTATGGCTCATAATTTTATTTTTTTTTCAATTATTTCTATCTACAACTAATGGGAATCATAATTGAAGGAAACCCTATGAAATTTATGCATGTAGAGTGGCAAACAATCCTACAACATATGCCCCCTAATGTGTGATATCAAAGGGGAATATCATGGCCAAAATACATTATATAAATTAGAATGGAGTTGAAGTGGACACAGGGAAGAGTGACTAAAAATTCAACCATCCAAGTACACTAAAAATGCCTAAATGTAAATGCATGGCCACGAGATCAAATACACTACAAACCCATGAAATATATAAAATATGAAAAAATGGCCATGAAATATGAATACATAGTGGATCCATGTCAAAATAGCATATCCATTATTAAACACATAATGGATCTTTGTCTCAATATATAAAGTAGAAAAATGACTAGAATGAACGAATGAACAAACTAATCATTCTAAAGTACCAAAGTCATGAGAGTTGAAGTAGTATTGTCAAAAATTTAAAAAAAAAACATTATAGATGATGCTAATAAAATGGAGAGAAGTATAATAAAGAAGATGCTACTAGCAGAAAAAAGGTGATGTTGCTAGCACAACAAATACCATGATATCATGGGACCAAGGTATTTAAACCAACTACTGAATGCATAAGTACACAACATGTGAATAAATGAGTCGACGACAAATGTCAAAAACAATTGTTGGCCATTGATAAATATTATTAAATAACATAGGACAAACCATGATTAATATAATGGAGTCAAGGTACTTAATGCATTATAACTAGTGATAATGAATGAGATGATGTCTATATTATTATAAACTATCAATAAGGGGAAACTGATGTATTCCCATTTTCTATAGCAAGGTAATGTGCCACCTATGACTAGAAACCACAATGAACTAAATAAAACTCTAGATCTTACTCTTAGAGAAAATGAGTCAATTTTTATGGAAAAAGGTTTGATGGAATGAGGGAATTAATGCATCCCCCATAATCTAACACAAGTGAATCTAAAAGTTCAATTATTTGGAAGCACTTGTATAAAAAAATTGTAAGAACACCACTAAGTATGTCATTGCATAGAAATAATGCTTTCGAAACACCATCTAATTAATGACAAATAGTCATAATCATTGAAAGAGGCCGCTCATTCAACCAATGATGATAATGGAACCCAAGGTATAGTATAAATCCCAATATATGATAAATTCTTGTTATCAACCATAAGGGAAATTTTTTAGTCAATAACCATTAATGAATCCCACTATTGAGTGCAATGACACCTATTTATGATGGAAATATGGTCAAGATGCTAATCTAGGTCACACTCTTAAAGTAATGTGTCATAATCAATAAGAAGTTGAAGGTGAATTTATATATTGACATGAATACATAAAAAATACACCTGATACTGATGAAGACTTGACAAATGAGAATTTCAACATAGTGAGTCAAGAGACTTGGGTAGAATGGCTGGCATGGGGTTAACTTCCCTTGAACAAAAGCACGACACCATGGTGACTTGAGAGAATATACTCAAGAATGAACAATGATATAATTCTATTGCATATATGTATCAACAAAATATTCATACAACTCGAATTTTAACCAGCCAAAGTAGTTAAAAACTCAAAAACGAGGTTTAACTTCTTAAGTTCATACTATAACCCAAGTTGAAAAGATAGAGACTCGTAAATGGGTGCTTTGTTTAAGGAAAACCTCAATCAATAATGTTACCAATCACAACTAAGAACTTAAATATTTCTCTCCCCTCTCTTTTTGGGGTATATTTTATTTTTTTGTATCTATCAGATTATCAATACTTGAAAAAAATAAAATAATGCTAAAATACATTGGAGGAAATGAGTGTCATAGGAAAACAAAATAATTCTAGTGCTTGGAATATACCTCTATTCAATCCAAAAAACACATGTAGGATAGAAACACTAAAGGAATGTTTCCTATAGGGATAAATATATCAAGTATCAAAGTAAATAGATACAATATGTAGCATCTAAGGATAATTCATAAGAAACAAGATAATCAATAGCAATTTGAAGCCAACATTAGGCTCAAAAGAACAAGAATAAAAGATGATATGGAATGTTAGAACTCAAAATTTGGATCTCCATCAAGGATTGGCCAAAAAAATAATGACAAAAATTCATGAGTCTTAATCATATAGTCACTGGTGAGAGTAAATATAGCTCCTAAGTTGATCAGAGTGGATATAAATGGACACCAACCTCTTCCATTGACACAATGGTTCTCTATTTTCTTGGTAGTTTTTCTATGTTATTTTGGGTCCCAAACTTCCAAAGTCATTTTGAGGCCCTAAAAGATAGTTTTTGGAAATTTATGGAGGCCAATGGTTGCAATGGCAGACATTGTCTCCAATCAAAACTTTTGATCCTCAAATATTTCTTTCCAATGAGCTATTTTTCACTCCAATATTGCATGAAAAAATTGCACCGTAGGGAAGTAATGTACCAACTAATCATCTCAAGTTCCACAAACCTTTTAGTACTTTATATTCTAGGGTTGGGGTTTTGCCTCTAATTTTTTTTTTCTATGTTAAAAGGATGTTATTTCTAACTCTTGTAATAACATTTATGAATGTGTATAGCTTCCATATCTTTCTCTCTTCAGAGATAACTATGGCCATTATATCATGTTTGTGTTCTACAATATTATACTATATTATTTACTAATATAAGTTGGGTTTTCACTATATTAGTGTGATCCCTATTATATATCTCTATGTATGTGTTTCATTTCCTTTATTTCATTTCATTTCATTTCTTTGTACAACTCAAATAAGAAGACTATCAAATAAAGTATCATGGGATCCAAATGGAAATGAGGTATTATCTAGAGCACCCATGAAAAGGTAGTCTATTCCAACATATTACATCAATCATAAGATGTAAGAAAGGATTATTCCATAAGATATTGGGGTGTTCCTATGGAAAATTTTAATCAGGACTGATGATGCAAAATGATAAAACAATTTAAATATACCCTATATGCCAATTGTAAGAACAATACATATTATTTGGATCAATTGTGGACCACAACGAGAAAAAATGATTATTTCAATCACAACATATCATAACACTATGTAATAGAATTAGTTCATTAAATCCAAACAATCACTTAACGCCATAGAAAGGGGTTAAAAAACTTTTACATATAGTGAAAAATTTTTTTTAACTATATAATTTGACATTTTAACCAAATATTTATGACTTAAGTGGAAGAAATGCCTATAGCTCAATTATTTATTTTGGTAGTGTCATGTAACAAATTTTGGTATCATCTGAACGAGGTACTACTCAACCATTTTCTCTTTCCTTTAATTCAACTCTTTAAATTCATGGTGGAAAATGTAGTTAGAGCTTGAAACAATAATGGGTCCATGCATAAGTAGGTTCCAATTCATGGGTAGCATATGGGAGACCCTATAAGAACCTTTTTGGATCAAGGGTTGCATTTGCATAGTTCATGATTTAAAAACATAAAGTGACTAGTAAATTATGGTCCCTAGGAATAATGGTGATTGTACAGAGAGAAAGGGAGCACGAAGTTGTTACAACTTAGTGATGAATGAAAAGGATTCCATAGATGCCCTCCAAACTTGATGGTTTATCAAATTATTTCTTCCCAAAAAAAATAGAAAACAAAAATGTTGCTACAAATTTTTATTGACTATTGGAGCTTAGAGGATGATGTTTTATGATTAATGAACAACCCCTCAATATAGAAATTAAAGATATATATTTCTTGACTAGAATATTCAACAAGTCGAAATAATAAATATTAAAGGATACATTGGAAGTGACATGACCATTGATGAGTATATTAATTCCTATTGCATTGTGGCAACCTAAATAGTTGAAACCCAAATAGCTATCAACAATGTTGAGAGCATAAGTTTTAAAATAATCTTATTTACCATTGCATGAGTTGTAGTGTCAACATTATTACACCAATCCTCACACCTTGTATATGTATTATCGAGTAGAATGCCTTTAGATAGTGGTGTTTTATTGGTGCAAAACACTTTTAGGATCCATGAAGACATAATTAACAAAAGTCAATAGGGAAAAATGAAGAAATTTGGCTACGAGAGCATTCTATGCTCCTTTTTTTAGCAGGTACCTGCCCTTTGCCCATGAGTGTTACTTGGCTTACCAAAGCTAAGATAGCCTTGTATGGTATGTTGGGATAATTTTATGGTGATATTGGGAGGGAGAGCCACTACTACATTTCATGATGAGTTTTTGGAGTGGTGGTTCCATAACATTATCACCATAGATGACTATACCTACAGTAGGATGTAAATCCATGGAGATCCCCACCATTAAACATTACTAGTTGATGCAACTTGGGGCATGTTTAGTAAAAAAATTTACTTTTATCATATACTAAATTTTATTTATTTTTAAAATTTGATAACTTGAGAGAAACAATAATATTTTTGGTGTGAAAAATAAATGACTAGAATATTCTGAGTGTGTGTATATTGGACTAGTATAACTAGGGGGATGACCTTTCCATGGGTGTTAAGGTTGATGATATGAGTATCCTAATGGAGAAATCAAGAAGAACCTATAGTACATCCAACAAAACCTCGAGAGTTTGACCCACTAGATCTTGATGACTCAAATAGAGGATCTTCCAGAGAACTACGAGAGACATGTGGTTAGTTTGTTATACATCAATATGTCTATTTTTCCCCCAATTTTTGGCTCTATTGCTAGATAATATATTCCATTTTCCTTCCCACTAGCATGTGACAAACAATAGATATCCATCTAATAACTCATATTTAATCATGCACATGCAATTTCAACACAAATAATACAAGGAGTGGGGACACACATTATCTTGAAGGTGGGTCCTAAATTGTTCTTGGCTAGTAGGGTTCTCCAAAGATCCCATACTTAGCTCCCAACACATACACCTACAAGCTAGCATACACCATAAAGCATCCAAATTATCCTATACTACACAAGTGTTAACAACATAAATCAAGTTGTCTTCATGTAGAATAAATACACATGCAATTACATATAACAATTTACATAATAGCATACTAGAATTTATTGGAATTTTATTATATAATTCCATTGTTACCACAAAATATTGCAAGCCTATTGGAAAGCTTCATTAGGAAACCTAGGTTTATGGTAACAAAATATAAACGACCACTATCACCTCAATGACTTTTCTCCAACTATTTAGTGGGGGGCATTATCGCAACAAGGGAGCCTTCCCTAAAAATATCAACAACAAGATGTCCCACTAAGGAGAAATCAAGGGTGATGTAAAGTTTAATAATTGAAGAAAAAGGTACTATCCAAGCCTTGAAAGGATTATATAAGAGTTTCCAAGAGTTCATGTACACTTTCCTAAGACCTTTTATGGATTATAAGACGGCTTCTATAAGTTAAGGTTTGTATGATACGAATATTTAGGGCATACAATGGTATTTAGTAGTTTGAGAAAATAACCTGAGTGATAGTATCAAGAAGAAGGAAAGGATATGGAGGAGGAAAGCAAGTGTTAAGTATACAATAATTTTTAATTCCTGAAAGTGCATATGAAAATAATGTTTAGCTAGACATAAGCCCTAGTTTTGGGTGAAAAAATGAAATTAATGTTGGCTTGTGTGTTTTATTTGATGACAACTAATGTAATTGATGTAAAAGGATGGATGGAAGGGCATGAGTATAGTTGTGCTTTTATTGATACAACACCCTCCAAAATTTCACCACATTCAAATTTTTGAGCCTACTAAATCATCGTATCACATGTTGCCTTGGTCGTCAAGTGTTCTTGAGTGTTCTCAAGTGTCGTCACATTGACTAGAACATCTTTAGTGAATTTCATGGTCCTAACATCCTTGTAGTCCTAAAACGACATTTTTGGGTTGCAATCACACACACTTCATTAGTTTTACAAGGGGAATGCATGAAAAGTGGAATTTTTACGTCTACTTATCATCATTCAAGCTTTAGTTAGTATGTTTTGCACATAATTTTATGTCTAAAACTCATCATGTCCACCCTGTGTCCTATCTACCAGACTTAGACAAATTTTGGTTTCAAAGATTACCCATTGAGGCAAAAAGCAGATGAGCGCACTCCGAAGCCCTGGTCAGGAATCCTTCGTTGTTTGTAATTGCACCATGCGCCCTCTAAGAGTGCAAAGTGCACTCCTTAAGCCCTTTCCCATTCCTTGTTCTAAAGTTATGATTTAATCTTGTAATCATTATAAATGCAAATAAGTAGAAGTCCAAGAGTCATGTATGGACAAAAGAGCCATGGAAGTCAAAAATACATGTAACACCAAGAGCCATATGTAATTCCAAAAGTCATTTGGGAGTCTGAAGGTTGTAGAATTCCAAAGTAATTGGAATTTAGAAAGTAAATATTCACTCGGATGTGAAAGTTCATGACTCAAGTTATAAAAAGAACCTCATTTCTCATGTAAAGGAATTTTAACCTTGGCTTCTCGGAGAAGGCATTAGAGATACATAGTTAGTACTTTTGGGGAGCAAGTAGTGGCTCTAACACTCCACTATTGAATCTAGTGATGTTCATTGTATTTATGTATCTCGGAACTTTTGTTTAATATTGAAGCATTTCATGCCAACTATTGGGGTCTTGTGATTTGGCAGATTGGCATACCAAATGACAAGGTAACATGGAACCAATATTTATAGTTCTAGGACCTAGCCTTCCTAGACTCAGAGATGGATCTCCCAGGTTTTTTGCAAATGATGTATGCTTGTTTGCTTTTAAGGGTTGATTTTAGGCTAGTTATAAAGTACAAGGTTTGTTTGATTGTTTTGGTTGGGTGTAATGATCAAAGAGCATAGATAGAATGGGAAATCTCTAAGCCATTGGGCAATTGAGTCAAATAAAAGTCATGATAAGTTCATAAATGGATCGGGTAGTATCATAGGGAATATCTAACTTGGCCAGTGGATCTTCAATTTTTTGGAATAATGAGGTGAACATTAAGGAGAAGAATGAAAAGTAGGACAAAGAGCAATTAAGAATTCATTATCATGTACTTTAAACAAGAAACATCTTTCAATGTATCTGTTTTGAAGCAAGCCAAAGGACAGGGCAAACCATAGACTTCTTTGGACATACTTTTAATAAGCAAACCTTTCAAACAACAATCCAACAATCAAAAGACTACTTTTAGATAAGAAAACATATAAGAAAACAGTAAGAGAAGCCTAAGATCAAACATAAATAATCTAATATGCTTTTGACCAACTCTTTAGGAATATTTAAAGCAACCTTTTGAGGCAGTCCAGAGGACAGGGCACACCATAGACTTCCCTGGTTTAGACTCTACTAAGCATACTTTGAAAAGATCTTTAAAAACAATCCTCAAGTTGTACTCAAAGGAGCATGGACTCACCACTTAATTTCCTAGTATCACTCTATTGAAATCATTCCTAAAAACAACCTCTCAAGTCGTACTCAAAGGAACATGGACTTACCAAAAGGGAGACACCTTGGTTATACGCTATTGAATTATTTCTAAAATCACAAGCTAGGTGGAACTAGAGGGAAATTAAGAATCCTCCACTTAGACCTTGCAGAAGAAAACATTAAGACAGTGAAGAGTAAACAGAACTAAGGTGCTTTCAAAAGATTTTTCTTAGCCTAAAACTTTTACTCTACTGTAACAAAGAAATATGGAAACATAATGAAAATAGGAAATAACAATAATAGATAGAAGCACTTCACCAACAGGCAAGCTCAAGGATCCAGTGATCTACCCTCCTCCATCAACAAACAAATTAGGGCATCCACAAGATCCAATACATCAATTTTCCTTCAACTTCCAAAAGAATATGTATTACTTCAAAGAGTCATCAAATTCCAACAATACAATGAGTTTAGATGCAGTATTTATGCTACAAATGAGGAGGTGAGGTTAAGATAGGGTTTGAGTGTCATTTATTATAGAGTAAGTGCATTCCTGACCTTTAAAACCATGAAAGGCCTAAGGCAGGAATATCTGCAGCTAGTTCTCTGTTTCAATAACTCTATTTTAACTTCTAGGGAAGAATAGGTGAAAAGTTTGACTTTAAGACTTATCCTTAGCTATTACAATAACTACCTTGACAGATAAAATATCTTCTAACTGTGCAATAACTGCCAATTGCCTTTATGAAAGGAAATCAGGCTATAGGTGGCAATTTTGATCTTTAGGAGGAGTAACTGCTTCCCTTTTGAGTTATTCAAGGTTGTCTTTGGGTATATTTGTCTTTGTTTTAATCATAAAACTCAGTAATAGGCCTTTAACCTTGATTTTACTTTAATAATTTGTCTTATTGTCTTTTCTTTGTTTCTGCTTAAATAATTGTTTTATTCATTTATCTTTTATCCTTTAACCCTTAGCCTTTATCCTTTAATCACTGTCTTTAAAGGGATAATATATGTTTTATCCTTTGATCTGTAATTAGCCCTTTAAGCCTTCTATTCTTTGTTCCTTCATCATTTCTTCTTTTGTTTGTTTGTTTGTGTGCAGGAAGGGTTTCTTTGTATGTTGGAGGGTTTTATAACCCATCGATGATCATGTTTCATCGAGGGTATAACCATATGCAAGCCCTCCTGGCCCTTCTTAGGTGATTTTTACCTCTGGATCGTCATTCAGAGGTTAAAATATCATTGGAATGCCCCTCTAGGAAATTGCTGCCATTAAAACCTGCAAACACACCAACACATATTAGTTTAAAGCCTACGGAAGGGGCTAAAACTTCCTTTTTGGGGTTTTGGAGCTGTTTGGGGCAGTATGTAGAGGAAAAGAGGGTGCAAGGGAGTGATATTGGAGGCGAAATCATATGGAAATTCAAATGAGGGCGATGAACTTTGAATTCTGGTGCGGGAAGGGAAAAATGGTTTTGGGAAACCATCATGGTTTTTTACATAGGGTATGGGCGATGGCGATTTAGCTGGGGTTGTCTTACCCATCCACCTCCCCGACATCAAATTATGCACGATATGTGATTTAGATCAGTAGATCTAGAGGAGCAAGATTGACGGCGCAAGTGGAGCCCAAAGATGGGGTGTATGTTTTGAGTGGAGAGTGGGGCTAGGGTGGTGACGTGAGAATTCTTTCCGAGTAGTGTGGGGTCGGTTTGTAGACGGGATGAAGGATGGGGTTGTGACAACCGTTGGATCAGGTTTGATCAACAGTGGAGATGGACAGGGGAAGGGTGAAGCGTGGTGGAGGAGAGATAGGGAAGGGGTTTAGGATAGGCAGAGGGAAATGGTATTGTAGGGGTATAAGGGACCAGGGATTGGGAAGGAAAGGGGCTTAGGAGAATAGTGGAAGGTTGGGGTCAGGGTTGTATGAGTGAGGGGGCAGGGCTTAAGCGGAAAGGGGCTTAAGGGCCTGTCTTGTGCAAAGGGTGTCTTTAGCATAAAAACAGGGTTTTTATGAAAAAATGAAGGGTCTGATAGGCCCAAAAGTTAAGTTTAAACAATGTAAAAAAGAATTTTTACATTGTTTAAGGATTTTTAGGCAATAATGATGACTGAAGGGGGTTTATGAGGTTTTGAGAATGGAAAAAGAGGATGAATGAGGGTGTAAGCGAGGTAATGAAAATGAGGCAAGCAGGCCCAGAAAAATAGAGTTTTCCTTGCAGCAGGGTAAACTTTGAGAAGGCAAAAGATAAGCTTATAGTGGAACCAGTTAGGTGCAGAATGATGAAGGCAGTGAGATTTCTAGAACACACAATTTTTCTTCAAATATTGTTTCTAGAAATCTAGGATTAGAATCTAGTCATCTTTTGATATCAACAAAAATTACTGATGAATAACAGTGGCTCCACTTGGGGAGGGAAAATTTCCTTTCAAGGTGTCCAGAACCTCAGTTTATCAAATCTCTGGGTTTCAACAGACCAGTACCTTATCCATTGGGTAGATTTCCCTTCTTTTTCACTTGCTGATATTCTTTTGAAGTGACAGGTCTTAACCATCTGCAACATACAGTTTTTCCTAGCAACACTTCTACCTACCCAATCCTTCTTGTCCTAACATTTTTTCTTCCTTTCTGAGTGCATTTGAACTAGCAAACTCTTTGACATCTTATTTTTGAAAACAGAAATAAACTATATATTCCTATCCTTTTTTCTTCCAAGAGTTCAAATTAAGTTGTTGAACTCTTTTATTTTCTACCTAAACTACTTGACAGCCAAGATTAAGCTGTTTGGCAGTCTTTATTCTCTATCTATTGACATGAAATTTAAAACATGGTTCAAATTAGGTTTAGACAGTCTGATTAACCATGGTTGTGGCATTTAGAACAGTTGCACACAACATTATTTTGCAGAAAAAGTAAATTAGAAAGATAAGGTTGTGATTTGTCATTAGTAATGCATCCTTATCCATCTCTTTGGTTTTGTTTTGAGCATGTGGAACCAGAATATTTAAAGTTTCCTAATCTATCATTTTTGATAAGTCAAGTCTGAAATAATCTTGACAATTTTTGTTTCTACTAACTTATCTACATAAATTTAAAGCATGTTCATCCATCATTAGGCTAGATGACTGAACAAGATATCATTTTGAATCAGCAGTGGCATTTATACATGCACAATTTTAGCAGTATTTGTGTTTTGGGTATGGGTTTGTACCTCTTTTGATTTGCCCTCTTTTTCCTTTTCCTTTCTTTCATTGTTTTTGTATTTTATTTGATTTTTCTCATGCTATGTTATGTATAATGAGTGAAAATTTTTAAACTAGGATTATTGACATAAATAATGTTTAAGCATCCTGTCATTCATAGGACCTCAAAATAATTCTTCTCCATCCAACCCTTGTAAGAAGAAAAGCATTATGACCCCTGATTGAATGAATGATATAAGGCCCTTTCCATAAATTCTCAAACTTGCTATGTTTACTTTTATCTTCTCTCCTTGAATCCCATTTTAGGACTGTATCTCCAACTTGAAAGTTCTTTGATTTGGTCCTTCTGTCAAAGATCTTCTTGATGTTTTCTTGAACTGCCTGTGTCCTTTTGTATACTTCTTCTCTTGCCTGTTGTAGATGAATGGTTTGATTTAGTCTTCTCTATCATGTCATTTTCTTCTGTTTGTACTTCTTGGAGAATCTTTATGACAGGAATTTCCAAAGATGTAGGGAAAACTGCATCTAGGCCATATACCAGCTGATAGGGGGACATATTTATTGATTTCTTGGTGGTTAGCTTATCAGCCCATAATGCATGAATCAGCTTACTATGCCATGATTTTTTATTCTGATCCAACAGTTTTTTGATAATGTTGACCAGACTTTTGTTGGAAGATTCAGCTAATCCATTACCCTGGGGGTAGTAATCTGTGGAATGGTCTAATTTGATATGATATTTGTAGTATAAATCAATCATTCTTTTGGATTTAAAAGCAGCAGCATTGTCTATGATAATTTTTCTAGGACAACCAAAACGGGATAGTATATTGGTTTCAAGGAACTTGATAATGATAGAGTCAGAAGCATTCCTAGAGTGTATAGCTTTTATCCATCTGGTAAAATAATCAGTGGTAGTTAGGATCCACTTATGTTGGGCAGATGAAGTTGGGTGAATTTCTCCAATAAATTCTAAACCCCATTGTTGAAAGGGAGCCTCAAAACTGATGGGATGCAAGGGTAACGGAAAGATTTTTCTCTTGCCATCAAAAATTTGACACTTATGGCAAGTCATGACTATTTTTTGAGTATCTGAGAAAAGGGTGGGCCAATAATATCCAGCTCTAAGGATCTTGTTCGCTGTTTTCTTCCAGTAAAGGTGACCTCCACATTCTCCTTCATGCAGTTCATGCATAATTTTTCCTGCATCATCCTAATGCAAACATTTAAGAAATATGCCAACAACATTTTTCCAATATAATACTCTATCTAAAATGTAGTAATTTAAAGCTTTCTGTTTAAGAATCTAGCTTTAGTCTTTGATAGAGAAGGAGGAGTATTAAGATAGAGAAGCACATAAATGATATCAACATACCAAGAGGAATTCAAAAATATTTCTTCAATGTATGGAGCTGTGAATTCTTCTGTTTCTTCCAAAACATCAACCATGTTTATATCTAATACTTGGAAATTTGATTCTGCCATGAGTTTTGCTAATCCCTATCCTTTAATCAGTTTGGTAAGCCTAATTTCTAAATCATATTCTAAGATAATTGCAATCCATTTTTCCCTTTTACCATCAGGGTCTTGATTTAGAATGTCCTTGACAACTGTATGTGGGACAAAAGCAATGATATAAGAGTGTAAAAATTAGACTCAGAAATCTTTCAATGTTTTTACCAAGGCTAAGGCTTATTTCTCCATGATGTTATATTTGAGTGGAGCATCTCTTCAGGTTCGACTAAAAAAGGATATTGGTTGTTCTTGGCCCATGTCATTCTTTTGCAACAAGACTACGACAATAGTGTGTTAAGAGGAAAATGAGAAAATGTAGAAATCCTTAGTAAAATCAGGACTAATAAGAACTGGTGTTTGAGTAAGAGATTGTTTAACCAGTTCAAATGATTGTTTCGATTTTAAGGTCCATTTAATCCCTGTTTCCTTTTTGAGCATATTTGTGATATTCCTCAAAAGTTCCGCAAGGTTGGGGATGAACATTCTCAAAAAAATGATCTTCCCAATGAAAGATTGCAATTCTTTGAGGTTTCTAGGATGGCTGATTTTCAATATGCCTTCAATCCTTTACGGTCTACTTTGATTCCCTCTTCAGAAATTATGTGGCCAAGAATTTTTCCTTCTTGGAGACCAAAGAGTGTCTTTTTGGGATTCAAAGGTAAGCCATATTTTCTACATTCTTCAAAAACCTTTCTCAAATGAATCAAATGTTATTTATGAGTTTTGGAGAAAACAATTATGTCATCAAGGTAAATGATTATAAAATAGCCTATGTCTTTTAAAAAAACTATGTCCATGTCTCTTTGGAATGTGGCCCCTGTGTTCATTAAACCAAATGGAATTTTAACATACATGAATGTACCCCAAGGTGTAGTGAAATCAGTTTTATGTTCATCACTTGAGAGTACTAATACTTGGTTGTAGCCTGAAAAACCATCTAGCAGTGATATTCTTTTAGATCCAACCACCTTTTGAACTATGTGGTCCATTTTAGGCAAAGGATAATTATCTTTCATGGAGGCTCTGTTCAGATTTCTAAAGTCAATTCAAAGCCTAATTTCCCTGGTATTCTTCCTAACAGACACAAGGTTGGACACCCACTGTGAGTATCTAAGGGGAACTATGATCCCAGCATCATACATCTTCTTGATCTCTTTCTCAACTAAAGGCAATAAAACAGGGTTTATCCTTATTTTTTGCTTGAAAGGTTTCTGATTTTCCTTAAGAGGAATTTTGTGTTGAATGATACTAGTATCATATGATTTCATATCTTTGTACCCCCTTGCAAACACATCTCCAAACTCTTTAAAAAGTTCAATGTATTCTTTTTTGATATGAATAGGGAGAGTGCTAGATAACTTGATCATTTTGGGTTCATCTATGATGCCTATGTTATGTTCCTCTACATTGGTTTCTGTAGGCTCCATATTTGGTTTTTTAGCTACATCATTGAAATCAAATAGCTGCTCTAATGGTGTAAGACCTCTTGGTATTGAATCAATTTTACATTGTAAAACTTCAAGTTCCTTTTAGGCTATTTTGTTTGATGATTCTATTGTATAAAGATATTCACATTGGTTTATATCAGTAGTAGAGGATAGATCTGTTTTATAGGTTTGTTTTTCATCAGAACATTCTTCTTCAACGCTTAAGCTAGGTGTTAATTCAGCAAAATCATTTTCAGTTTGCAGAAAATCATCAATGTGTTTATCACCCTCAAACACTTGCCAATAGTCTCCATTGTCAGGCACTGTGGGCCTATTTTTCACTTTGATATTGAATTGTTCATTTATCTATGGTATTTGGCAATTGTTGGCAGCAAAAGCAAGTTCATTTGCAAGGTTATTTTGAGCTCTAGGGATGAAAGTGAGTTCACATTTTTCAAAGGTTTTTAGGAGCTCTAGGACAACATTTCTGTATTCTCTTAATCTTGGGTTTTTGGCTGAATACTCCCCTTTTATTTTCCTAATAAATAGCTCTGAATCTCCTTGGACTGATATTTTTTTGGCTCCTAAATATTTGAGCAAATGTAGGCCAAGTAGTAGAGCTTCATATTCTGCAATGTTATTTGTGCATTGGAAATCAAGTTTATAAGAATGTCCTTGGTTTGTATTATGTATCCATACACCAGCTCTAGAACTTGTTTTGCTACAAGAGCCATCAAATTCCATTTCCAAAAGTGTTTCTGTCTCTTATTCATTTTTATTTGGTTGTTCAAGGCTGCTAAGGTTAAGGTTGTCAGATTGTTCTTTTAGGGACAAATTTGACTATTTTAGGAGGTTCAATCCTATCTTATTTTCCTTTTCTTATTGGTTGATTTCATCTTCATTATACAAGATAAAGGAGTATAAATCTGAATGGATAGAATAAAAAGAAGTGTTGTTTGGCCTATATATGTTGCTTACCGTAAATTTCATATGAGATTCTCTGTATAATCTTCTAGTTTGGTTTAAAATAGGTATGGTAGCATAATACATGTCCATTTGAAGGCTTCCTTTAAGTTTTTCTCCCCATGATCTAGATAGAAGCATGCCATACTTTTGGGGGATGTCAGCAACCACTATGTCCATAACTAGACCCTTAGCAGGAATTTGTGCCAAATTGACACATAAATCCTTGATTAGGCCTAAACACTTGACTCTGCTTGAATCAAAGGAATACAGGTTCTTGTAAGGTTTAGTAATCTCTAGGCCTAACCTCTCCATCACTACTTTTGGCATAAGGTTGTGAGAGGCACCAGAGTCTAGCATGGCATTGTGTAAAATCTTATCATGTATATTTAGGCTGACATAAAAGGGATGAATGGTCCCTTCTTGGTATTTTCCTTCTACTTTAGGACCAAACAACAGTTTTGGTTTATCATCTGTCAAGTTTAATGTATCAGTATCATTTCCTATGTTCAAAGCTTTCAAAACTTGGTTTTTATATACATCCTGGGTTACTAGTTCAGCTAAGGGTATGTTAATTTTGATCTTGGCAATCTCACCCTCCAGGCTGAAAGGGAATAATTTTTTTGACATTTTTATATCTGTTTTGTCAATCGTAGTCTTTTCAGTAATTCTGATTTGTTGAGTTTTATTAGGACTGTTTTTTAGGACAGATTTGTCAGGGCCACTAGCAGAGGTACTAGGGTAGCTTTGGTTTGTACTTGGCTGACCTATTTTGTCTTTATCTGAGTCAACTCTCTTAATCAAAGTGTTACTACTATTTGTTGTCTTCTTAAGAAGATTTTTTTAATTTTTCCTAACATCTGTATCTATGTTTTCATCATTGGAAAATTATGGTTTCCTTTTGCTTCTAAGATCATATTGTCTGTGTACTTCCATTATTGCATTTTCAAACCCCAATTGGTAATCTTCAGAATCCTCATGATTATTTTAAATTTGTTCTGAGGAGAAGAAACCTTATTCTTCTTCAGTGAGGAAGACATCTGCCTCACTGTCAGATCCTATCAGATTTACATGATTTTCTTCTAATCTTTCAGTTTCCCTTTCTTCTTCTTGATCTACATAGTTTTGTTGAAAGGGAGGCCTAATTTTCTGGTCATTCTCTCTTTGTCTATCTTGGATAGAGTCTCTTCTGAAATTTGGATTTCTATTTTTGTTTTGGGGATAGATTTGGTTTTCTCTTGGAGGCACTCTATCATTTAAGCTTATCTTTTCAAGCATTCTTTCCATCACCCTCACTAAGTTATCAATTTTTGCATCAGATGATGAGGTTGATGCCATTGTTTCATCTTTGTATGTAACTATTTTCTCTTATTTTAATCTAGCACTTTTCTCAATCAGATTTGCTTCTACACTAATAGCCCCCCTCTGCATATTTTCTAAAGTCCAGGGGTCTCTTTCTCTTAGCTGGTAGGCCATGTCTGAATCAAATCCTTCAGGAAACTTAGCTAAGGCTAGGCCTAGTGGAGGTTTTATGTTTGGGGGAAGTGCATTATAAACACTATTGAATCTAGTGCAATAATATTGGACACTTTCCCCAATGTTTCTTTTGAGGTTGCTATATTCTGAAAGGATTTGGAGAGGGTTATTTTTAACTTCCCACTTGTTTATGAATGTTTGGTATAAAGAAGGGAGATCATTTATGCTATTAGGAGTTAAGCTTTTAAACCATTCCTTGTCTTCTCCTCCTAAAATTTGGGCAAACATTCTCATCTTAATGGTCTCTTCTTCTATTTCCATGTAGTCAAAGGCATCATCCATTTTATCCACATGTTTTTGGGCAGTAGTAGATTCATTTTCGGTGAAATGGGGAATTATAGATTGATAATCAGTTGGTAAAGGAACCAAGGGTTGAGGTAACACTAATGGGGCATACCATACTGCCATGGTGGGAACAAATGGGGGATTTACAAGAGGTGGAGTTGTAAAAGGAAGAGTGGGATGAAAAGGAGTGTTTTGAACAGTGGATGTTTGAATGAGAATAGTGGAAGCACTTGGACCAGCAGGCTGATTATGAGCAGATTTGTTATGGAAAGAACTGCAGTGGTGAAGAAGATAAAAATCAGGAGGAGTGGAAGGAGAGGCTTCTCTGCCAAAGTTCTGCTGCAAATCTGTGAGCTCAAGGTCAGATTGGTCAATGTCACTATGAGACTTGGTTCTAAATAGGTTCTTTGTGTGAGACAAGTCAAAGTGAGGATCTTTCAAGACTGTAAGGTTTTCAGGGACATATCTTGTTCTTTGAATGGTCCTATCAGTAGTTAAATTTCCAACTTTAGAAGTTTTCCACAAAATATTTTCTGGATCATCAACTATTGGAGGAGGATTAGGGTCTGGATGAGATCTGGTATTGATCCTATGTGAAGCTAGATTTCAAGTTCAAAAAATTAGAGAGGCTAAAAGCTTTAGGACTGTTTTCAAATGTTTTGACCTCTCCTAGTGTTTAGTACTCTTCTAAGACATGGAACTAGGACTCTTAAACTTCTTAGGACTGATTTGAAACAATCTTAAGGGAATCTAAGAGAACTAGTGGATAAATAGACCTACTAGGGCTAGTGGAGTCGCCAGGTAGAAATTTTTTATCTTTTTTGAAGATAAAATATGTAATGGTCCACCACCAAATTAGTAACAAAACCAATCAAGGGATGTTTTTGGGGTTTTCTGAGTTTTTGTGTGGTTCTTATGGTTTCTAGAGTCCTAAGGAGTACTTAGTTTGTCACCGAATTAGAATTTCCCACCATGATTGCCAGAATGTTGGGGTCATGTGATTTGGAAGATTGGCATACCAAATGACAAGGCAACATGGAACCAATCTTTAGAGTTCTAGGACCTAGCCTTCTTAAACTTAGAGAGGGATCTCTCAGTTTTTTTGCAAAGGATGTGTGCTTGTTTGCGTTTAAGGGTTGATTTTAGGATAGTTATTAAGTACAAGGTTTGTTTGATTGTTTTGGTTGGGCATAATGATCAAAGAGCATAGATAGAATGGGAAATCTCTAAGTCATTGGGAAATGGAGTCAAATGAAAGTCATGATAAGTTCATAAATGGATTGGGGAGTATCATAGGGAAAATCTAACTTGGCCAGTGGATCTTCAAAGTTTTTGGAATAATGAGGTGAACATTAAGGAGAAGAATGAAAAGTAGGACAAAGATAAATTAAGAATTATTTATCATGTACTTTAAACAAGAAACATATTTCAAGGTATCTGTTTTGAAGCAAGCCAAAGGATAGGGCAAACCATTGACCTCTTTGGACATACTTTTAATAAAAAAACCTTTCAGACAACAATCCAACAATTAAAAGACTACTTTTAGATAAGAAAACAGTAAGAGCGGCATAAGATCAAACATAAATAATCTAATTTGTTTTTTACCAACTCTTTAGGAACCTTTAAAGAAACCTTTTGACGCAATTCAGAGGACAGGGCACACCATAGACTTCCCTAGTTTAGACTCTACTAAGCATACTTTGAAAATATCTTTAAAAACAAACCTCAAGTTGTACTCAAAGGAGCATGGACTCACCACTTAATTTCCTGGTTTCACTCTATTTAAATCATTCCTAAAAACAACCTCTCAAGCCGTACTCAAAGGAACATGGACTTACCAAAAGGGAGACTCCTTGGTTATACTCTATTGAATTATTTTTAAAATCAAAAGCTAGGTGGAACTAGAGGGCAATTAAGAATCCTCCACCTAGACCTTGCAGAAGAAAACATTAAGATAGTGAAGAGTAAACAAAACTAAGGTGCTTTCAAAAGACATTTCTTAGCCTAAAACTTTTACTTTACTGTAAAAAAGAAATATGGAAACATAACGAAAACAGGAAATAACAATAACAGATAGAAGCACTTCACCAACAGCCAAGCTCAGGGATCCAGTGATCTATCCTCCTCCATCAACAAAAAAATCAAGGCATCCACAAGATCCAAGATATCAATTTTCCTTCAACTTCCAAGAGACTATGTATTACTTAAAAGAGTCATCAAATGCCAACAATACAATGAGTTCAGATGCAGTATTTATGCTGCAAATGAGGAGGTGAGGTTAAGATAGGGTTTGAGTGTTATTTATTAAAGAGTAAGTGCATTACTAACCTTGAAAACCATGCAAGGCCTAAGGCAAGAATATCTGCATCTACTTCTCTATTTCAATAACTCTGTTTTAACTTCTAGGGAAGAATAGGTGAAAATTTTGACTTTAAGGCTTATCCTTAACTATTACAATAATTGCCTTGACAAATAAAATATCTTCTGACTGTGCAATAACTGAAAATTGCCTTTATGAAAGGAAATCAAGCTGTAGGTGGCAATTTTGATCTTTTGGAGGAGTAACTGCTTCTCTTTTGAGTTATTCGAGGTTGTCTTTGGGTATATTTGTCTTTGTTTTAATCATAAAACTTGGTAATAGGCCTTTAACCTTAATTTTACTTCAATAATTTGTCTTACTATCTTTTCTCTTTTTCTGCTTAAATAAATGTTTTATTCATTTATCTTTTATCCTTTAAGCTTTAGCCTTTATCCTTTAATCATTGTCTTTAAAGGGCTAATCTATGTTTTATCCTTTGATCTATAATTAGCCCTTTAAGCCTTTTGTTCTTCGTTCCTTCTTTTGTTTGTTTGTCTGTGTGCAGGAAGGGTTTCTTTGTACGTTGGAGGGTTTTATAACCCATCGATGATCATGATTCATCGAGGGTATAACCATATGCAAGTCCTTCTGGGCCTTGTTAGGTGATTTTTACCTCTGGATCATCATTCAAAGGTTAAAATATCATTGGAATGCCCCTCTGGGAAATCGCTGCCATTAAAACTTCCAAACACACAAACACATATTAGTTTAAAGCCTGCAGAAGGGGGTAAAACTGCCTTTTCGGGGTTTTGGAGCTGTTTGGAGCGGTATGCAGAGGAAAAGAGGGTGCAAGGGAGTGATATCGAAGGCGAAATCATAAGGAAATTCAAATGAGGGCGAAGAACTTTGAATTCTAGTGTAGGAAGGGAAAAGCAGTTTTGGAAACCATCGTGGTTTTTCGCGTAGGGTATGGGCGGTAAGCGGTTTCGTCCAAGGGTTGCGCGATATCACTAGGCGATTACCGCGTGTCCTGGGCAAAATTGCCCATTTCGCGCGGGTTGGGGCCTTTAAACACCAACATCAAATTTTGCGCAATATGCGATTTAGACCGCCAGATCTAGAGGAGCGAGATCGATGGCGCAGGTGGAGCCCGAAGATCAGGTGTATGTTTTGAGTGGAGAGTGGGGTCGGGGTGGTGACATGAGCATTCTTGTCAGGTATTACAGGGTCGGGTTGTAGATGAGACGAAGGATGGGGTTGCGAAAACCGTTGGATCAGGGTTGATCAACGGTGGAGATGGCTTGGGGAAGGGTGAAGCATGGTGGAGGAGAGATAGGGAAGGGGCTTAGGATAGGTGGAGGGAAATGGTCCTGTGGGCGTAGAAGGGACCGGGGATCGAGAAGGAAAGGGGCTTAGGAGAATAGCGGAAGGTCGAGGTCAGGGTTGTATGAGTGAGGGGGCTAGCGCTTAAGCAGAAAAGGGCTTAAGGGCCTGTGTTGTGCAAAGGGCACCTTTAGCATAAAAACATGGTTTTTATGAAAAAATGAAGGGCCTGATAGGCCCAAAAGTTAAGTTTAAACAATGTAAAAAATGATTTTTACATTGTTTAATGATTTTTAAGAAATAATGATGAGTGAAGGGGGTTTATGAGGTTTTAAGAAGGGAAAAAGAGGATGAATGAGGGTGTAAGTGAGGTAATGAAAATGAGGCAAATAGGCCCAAAAAAATGGATCTTTCCTTGCAGTAGGGTAAACTTTGAGAAGGGAAAAGATAAGTTTATAGTGGAACCAGATAGGTGCAGGATGATGAAAGCACTGAGATTTCTAGAACACACAATGTTTCTTCAAATATTGTTTCTAGAAATCTAGGATTAGAATCTAATCATCTTTTGATATCAGCAAAATTTATTGATGACTAACACCAGCAAAATTTTACACATGGATAGTGAATGTTTCTAATACTATTCTTTAAATTTTTATGGTTCATGTTCACTTTCACCCATACTGGATTAATTGAACTATTTTGGTGACTTCGATGCTTAACATATTGGAATTGTGTTGTAATGTTGACAATGATCGCCGCATTTGTGTGAACTATTTCACTTGAGATTATGGAGGTCAAAGTGCGAGTTGACTAACTGACACTCCACTTTTCACTTAAAGTCAGCTCCAAAAATCTAGAAACATCTGCCTAAAACTTGTCAAAGGAAATTGTTAATCCTAACAAGAGCAGAGAAATCAGGAAAGAGTAATAAAGAAAGGAAACATCTATGTTTTTCCTCAATGGGACTTATGAAGAAATTGGCAAGGATTGAGCCTCTCATTATCTATAAATTATAGGCTAGTCCATTGTTATAAGGATCAGAATTTGAGAATTTTTATGTAGTCGAGAATTTGATCATTTGATAGAGAGAGAGGAGCTAAGGAGCTAAGGGAATACTTGATTCAACACCCAAGGTTTTAATAATTCTTCTCACATATGATAATATAGAACTTCTCTTATTTTGTCTATGTGATGTTATTAATACATTCTTTCTGTATATGTTGTCTCAATGGTGAGATTGATATTTATTTTATGCATGCTAGCTATATATATTTTTATGGGTTTATGTTTTTGAATCATTAAGTTTTCTATGTTGTGAAGGTTAATTCATGTCTTTTCTATGTGAAGGTCCTGATCTGAGAGCCGATAGAGGATATTTCTCTTTTACTTTGTTGATTCCTAGATTAACATGATTGTTTTCATGTATCTCTGAACAATTGTAGGTTACTACATTTTTTCTGCCTTAAGGTCCCGGTAAACCTGAGAGGGTTTTTTATCCACAACTGTAATATTCCAAATTGGAAAAGACAGTAATACAAAACACAATAAACTGGAAACTATAGCAATATGAAAATAAACTGAAAACACCATAAAAATAGATAGAACAGCTAAGCCATTGTATTAATCTGGAGGTGAAAAAAATACAATATTGCTTTAAGATACATAGCACTCAAGCCGGCAAAAGCGAGCTGGAATGGCCTCAATCTCTCCCACTGAAAACACTACTCTCTGTTGCGTTGTTGGAGCTCTTCCTCTACATTGCCCTGCTGGAAATTCTACTGCTGGGTAAATAGGACCGCGTAGATGAGGGTGCTCTGGTGCTCAGAAAAAATTTTGGTTTTAGAATCCGGACTCTATGCCGAAAACCCTGAATAACCCAAAATGGATTTCCAGATTGGCTTACCTCAGAAAATCACCCTCCTAGGGTTTGGAATGCATAACTGTTGGGTATGCAAAACTATGGGCTAAACTGAAAGATAGAATAGTTGCAAGTACTCCCAAGCCCAATTATTGAAGGGTTGATCCCTTCAATGGATTCCAAGCGGAAACTCTATGGAATTTCACCCTCTTCTTATGAACTCAGCTATTGGACTACGTAATTCACTGAGTGATTGCATAGCACTAGAGGGTCTGCAACTGGCTTGAATGTTAGATGATGAGATCATCTCACATGGAAAACAAGAATCCTCTTCTGAGTAGGCACTCAAAGTACCTGAGGATGAGGTTGGGATCTCCGCTCGGAGACACCCTCGTGCTAAACAGCACTACAAACTCAGCTAAACAGCTCAAGCGTGCTCAAGTCGTGAAAAACAAGAAAATAATAATAATACATAATTCTCTCTATGATTTTCCTCACCCCTTTATTATACTTGTGGATCCCTCACACCCCTAGGCCCGCATCATAATTGAGATGATCTCTTAGTCCTTTCCTTCGCCTTGACTGCGTTTTTCACTTGACCTCTTGGCCCTTTCCACTACTGTGTTGTTCCACTTTCACACTGGTGAAGTGGTTTTATTCTAATAAAGGGATTTATGGGTCCCTCTACCCTCTTATTCATCTATTTAATTAAGGAAGGAAAAAATTAATATTCTAGTTAGCTAAAATATATATTAGGAATATTACAGTCCTCCCCACCAAAATGTTGCTTGTCCTCAAGTAACTGCAAATATGTAGGCCACCCTGTTGGCCCAATGCAACTGAGACCCAATGCTCAGATTCCATACAAACCCTTGAGTGCGGCTATGCCCCTGTGTTAGGCTACCCGTAACAAACCCCTCAATGCCTGGATCCCAAGCTAATCTCTCACCACACCTATCATCAATCAATCCTCTCGGATCCCAATGCCACCATGGCCAATCATCGCTCAAGTCAATCTAGCCATATCCACTACACCATGAGGTGAAGACATCCAACATGCATCAATGCTCCATCACTCCTACTATATCGTAGCTCTAACTGTATAAGCTGCCCCACCAACTACGTAACAACTCATCACCTCTCTCCAATCCAACGCCTGACAAAATCCAATGTTGATCCTGCTCTCCCTAAGTCGAGATGGAACATTGAAGAGCTATCGACATGTTCCCCACTCCCAACTGGAAACTGTAGTATCTGTCATGTCTACGTGTCCCTGCTCTGCTATGCTCCTGACTAAGAATATCATACCATCAATAGGATACCAGCTCATGATATCCCACCAGTCTATCATGGTTGAAGAATCCAATGTGGTGATATCTGCATATGGAACATGTCTAGAGTGTGGTTGCCAAATCATACTCGACTCATGCTGCTCTATCCTACCTTTCAATGAGAACTGCCTGAAAAAGAAGGTGTTAGCATAGTTCTTTGCTAAGTCATGAGTCCATTCTATAGTTTTATTTTTAGGATTAAAGTTTAAAAAATTTCAAGATTAAAAAAAGAAAAAATAAAAAAATAAAATAAAATAAAAATAAAAAATTGAGCACTACTGGAATTTCTGGAAGCACCAATTTTTTAAGCTTTTCGGATAGTATGTTATTTCTGGTTTCTGTCTTTTTATTTTTATTTCTGATGCTACCGAAATTTCCGGAAGCATACTCTGTTTTTAAAATAAAATGAAAAAGCGCGCCCACTTTAGTTATACCACGTGTCGTAGGGTTAATATGCATCAAATATTTTTTAAATCCTTTAGGATCTAATGCTAGGTGTCATATTATAGTCAGTTAGCTAAGGTCAAGTCATTGTACATTGAGTCACATGTGTCATCCATAGTTAGTGATTGAATCATCACCCGTCATGCCTATCTACGCCAATTCAGTTATCCATATGATAAGGTACGTGTTTTTCTGAATCTAAGGGATAATGGTGATCACACCACACACCATAACTATTCGACTGGCTACACAACAATGCTGCCAGAAATTCTAGCCAATCAACAGCACAGTTTGCGGAGGTGACTACAAGTCATAAAAACACTTGCCATAAGCCATCTGGAGCTTCCATACGGAAAACGCAGCCAACTAAAGGTGTTTATGGTGTGTCACATGGTGCACATCATGATCATGAATATTTTCAATGATGGAGGGTGGTTTGCATGGGTTGGTGAACCAAGATTTAGTTTTAAAACCACCTAAAAAATAGGAATTATGTCATTCAAAGTTTTAGCTGCAGGATTAGAATTTGCTGAGAGTCATAGTTGGAGAAGAAGTCTAAATTTCAGACAAGATTCCAGAGGAGAATACATGCCACACTGTAAGGTAAAACTCTTCCTATTCTTCCACCTATTATTTGCAGGAGACAGTTATTTATTTTTCTGAATATGACTAAAATAGGTGGCAAGATAAATCGAATAGAGCCACAGGGTGAAAATTTGGTTGATGTTAATTCAAGGGTGTTGTCGCACAGATTGTCCAGGCACCGCGACAATGGCTCAGATTGGGGGTTGTCACCTTTATCCCCAATCTCTCTATTTAAACTGTCTCCTTGCAAGTTAAGGGAGGTAGACCCTATTATAAATGAGGATGCTAAATCCAGGAGACACAGCTAAAACACCAAATACTTGATAAAATTAACAGGATTTCACAGATCTAGATTAGATTTCACGCTTATGATCAGTGCCTTATGGAGTCATACAAAATCCCATTATGCAATTATAAACAAGTAAGTAATGCTTAACTGCTGCTTATTAAACCACGATTGATCACAATGATATTTTCTTGAGAATGCCACAACCATGAAGCAATAAGATGAAAATGCCAGAATTTAAGATGTTTCAAGATTTATGATGCTCCAATTAATCTCGATCCAGAAAATGTTTCTATAGTCAAAACTCTAGATAAAAAATTTCAAAAGCCCATTTGACTATGGAAAAATTAACAAATTTTTATATTTTTATATTTTATATTTTTTAAAGATTTTTTTATTTTTTTATTTTTTTATTTTAAAAAAAAAATCTAAATCTAAATTAAACCAAAGTTAAAGAACTAAGAAATCAAAATCCTAATCTAAAACTAACTAAATTTAAAAGCTAAAACTAAACAAATATTAAACTAAACTCAAATTAAGATCTAAAACTATTCTAAGAATTAAAATCTAAAAATACAAATCGAATCCTAAAATATATACGACCTAACATTACAATCTAAAAAATCTAAAATTTAAACTTAATTAAAGCTAAAAATTAAACAACCAAAAAAAATTGAAATGAATATAATGCTAACCTACGCTATGAAATAAAACAAAAAAAATGAAAAATCAAATCTACGTCTAAGACTAAAGCCTGCATAAACAAATAAAATCGACTACAGTCATAGCCCTACGCTACCACAACGCATCAAAACCTAAGACGAAATCGTTTAAAAATAAAAAATTTGGCGTAAAAAAAAAAAATCTAACGCAGATTGTGTTTCTTGTTGTCGTTTGCAGCTCGACTGGTCAGATGGCAGAGACGGCGTGAAGATTGGAGGTCGAGGGTTTTTATTTTTTGAATGTGTTTATCATTTGCAGCTTCTGTGTGTAGGTTGGAGCGGAAGGAGGCACAATGGCGTGAAATCTCAAGGCTGGACGTCTGCGTGAATTGTTTTATATATGCAGATTGATGAGGAGCAGGCACGAGAAGAAGCAGACCACGGGATTGGAGGGCTCGACGGGAAGAGGAAAGGCGTGAGAATTTGGACGGATATGCAGGATGGAGAAATCGCAGAGGAGATATGCATGCGGAGGGCAGAGGTGATGCAGATCGATGGGAGATAATGCTGGATAGCAAAGGTTGGTCGATGAAATTCGAAATCAGCGTGGAGATGGAGGACGGCTCGAAAAGAGGAAAGGACGCAGAGATGAGGGAAAAACGCAGGTGTTAACTTTGTAGGATTGTTGGCTTGAATGGTAATGCAAATGGAAGAAATGGGATAGCAGAATGAACGCTGGGCAGCTTAAGGAAATCGATGGCAGTGATTTAAAATAAACCCACTACACAGATTCGCCCAGCAAATTTTTAGAATTATTCTCAATTTAGCTCAGATTTCATATGCTCCTTGAACTCAATAACGTCTAGATCTTGCTCACAGTAGCAATTTGAGGCCAGATCTGGCCTTTGGAGGCTAGATCTCCCTCAGATCTAAAAAAAAATCGAATTGAACCCTGAATCTGCAAGAAACCAACCAGATCTGAAGATACACCAGAAAACGATTAAACCCTTACAGAAAAATTACAAATTTACAACTAGTTTACAATTTAAAAGCCTCATGGTCAAATTTGAAATCCATTTTAGCTCAATTTTCAGAGATTAAGATTTTAGTGAGAGGCACAAGCCTTTGAAACCCTGCAAAATCACAAATATCGTAAGATAGACCTGGAATTTAACAAATAAAGAGCTTATCAGATTTATGTTTATTGGGAGTTAGCTGGTCCAACCGAAGACTTCCCCAGACGCCCAATCTTTAAAAAAAAAAATTCCCTGCACACTTAGATCTGAACTTTAGACTGATAGAGATTTAAGAAAACAACATGAGACCTTTGCAGAAAAATCAGAATGTTATTTTATAAACCTAGAAAACTGCATAAGATACCTATATGCAGATTAATCCATGAAGGCCATCAACCATAAAATACAAGAAACAAAGTAGCAGAGTTTAGAGACAATTCACCACATAGATCTGAGAAGGAACATCCAGATTTGAAACCCCAAAGTCTTTATGCTTTATTCCTCAAAAAATTTTACAAGAGCTTCTAAGAGCCAGTGCACGATCCTGAGATCGGATGATTCAAGAATGACAAAGACCTCTAAATTTATAGGACCAGATCTCTAACGGCTAGTTTGGATGATCCTCGTCAAAATAATCTCAACCGTCCAAAAGATTTAATTATCTTTTAATCTGGAGCGTTGAAATTAAAATTTTGGGGAAAAAACGAATTTATCATTTAATTCAATTTTAATTAACTCAAAAATATTATTTTTGAGTTAATTACCCCAAAATTTTGACCTTGACTTAACCACCAAAGCCCAAGGGTCCAATATTTCTTAAAATTCTCAATATTCCCTTGGCTTGGGGCTTTCAAAATCATTTTCCAAGGACCCACAAATTTTGCCTTTAAAGATTTAATCCTAACTTAGGACCCTAAATTAATTAAATTTCCGGTTTAAGATTTTATTAATTAATTGACCAGAAAATTTAATTAATTGACTAAGAGGGGATTATAATTATTTTTCCAACCCTCTTTTACATGAGATAATACATTTACATACATGAAGGAGGAAAACCCATTCGTATAGACCCTCAAATAAATACCCAATTTTGCGACTCAAAACATGATCTAGTAGACCAAGTAGTTGAATCTACTTTTACAAGGACTCGATAGAACACTAGCACTCACTTAGTATGCTGATGATAAAATCCACCCTAGCTTTGGGGTGAGGCTGAAGGGAAAAACTCTGCCTATCACTTTCGTGAATCAGTGAGACAAAAAACCTCCTAGGATAGAGATCATCAACAACATACTAGGCTTACCTAGGTTGTTACATACATTGACGGTCTTACTTAGATCATTTACATCATAAAATGCAGAATGGGTTTACATCATTATAAAAACTGTCGATCGGCGATGAAAACTGGATGACACGAGTCTCGAACATGATAAGTCCCATTTGAAAAAAATGGGGGTGTACTGCTATGGGGTCGTTGACAAAGTGTGGTCAAGATCTGGCTCTACTTGGGGACACGTTGTTTCATCAAAGGAATGTGAGAATCCAGAATCTGCATCCAAGCAACACACAATATTACATAAGTAGCGTCCATCCAAATATCATCATATAACATTAATCTCATGAAAAATAGAAGCTCTTCTTTTATTTATTATTCTACTTAACATGAAAAGTAAATCTACTCTAACTGCAAAATGAAATGCTGAAATAACATGGAGTAGGGTTAGAAATACGATACAGAGGATGCCTTGTGGCATCAAATGTGCTCAATATAGTGTATGCTGAGGATTTGCCTGCTTTCAGGCAAGTCTGTTGGCTGCTTTTTAGATGTGCCATGTCCAATCTTGCATAATGTAGGACTTTGTCTTATCCAAATGTCAAGTTGTTCTCGACCATCAGACGAATCAGACCACTTACTTCTTCTTTGCTTCTTTCTCTTCTTCTGAGTGGGTTGTGATGTCAGCAATGAGATCACTGTATATTTCTTGTCCTCATCTTGAAGATTTTTGTACAAAATATTTGAAGAACCTGGAGCATGACCAATATTATTCTGGATATACTCTGTCAATGGTGATACATAAGCTTGGCCTTTCTCAACATCCTTTGAAGCCATAGTTAAATCCTCCATGTGATGAGACGGGAATGGCTTTAGCAGACAAGAAGTCTTATGATATGTTGATGAATCTTCATAATCAAATTTCGGTTGAAATTTTTGTATATGTAATTTTTCCATTTTTTCCAACCTTTCCTGTATGGTATTCATTTCCAACAAGTGATTTTCCTTCATGGTATTCATTTCCTGGGTGTGTCTTGCTTCCATGATGGACATCTGATTAGAATGATTAACTTCCATTATCTTTAACCTATTTTCCATGACATTTATTTCCTTAACATGTTTTTCTTCCATGGAAATTATTTGATTGGAGTGATTAAATTCCATGATCATTAATCTGTTTTCCATGCTTTGAATTATTTGCATATGATTGGGTTGCACATCCTTAATTATCTGAGTTGGTTCCTTAACCTGACCTTCATGATCTTCTATATGCATGTGATAGTCCTTACCAACAACATTAATTTGATGACCTGGCCTTGCCATTCTACTACCTATGATCCTTTTGACAATGGGACAAGTAGCCTCTTCATGAAGAGCATCACAAACTCTACAATAAGGCAGAGCTTCATCCACAAGATTTGCAAACTCAAATTGATTTTTTGGTCTCTGCTCATAAGATAGGTCTCTTTTCTGCAAAGCATTATTATTTCTAGATTGGGAATTCTGCGTTCGAGCTCGTTCCATTTGGACCAATCTAGCCTGTAAGACACTTATTTCTTTAGCATGGTCAGAGATTAATTTTGCTTGATTAAGCTCCATGCTTTCAAGTTTCTGCATTAACCTTTTCACAGGGTGATCATCATCTTCTAGAGGTTCTTTTAACTTAGTATCTCTCAAAGATCTATCAAAATCTGGAGTTTTGGACATTCCAGATGCTTTCTTATCCTTTTCAATCTCCTCAGCTAAAGATTGACAAGCTTTATAATTTGCAGTTTTAGCCCGCCTTAACTCATATGAAGTATCAGAATCAAAAGCATCAATGTAAAAATTCAGAAGAGATCCATCAGGAGGTTTATGAGTTTGAGATATTTCTCTGAGGATGCCATTAAATCTCCTGTTAAATTCTTCAGTCGTTTCATTTTCTTTCTTTTTTATGGTACTGATTTCTATTACCAAATGTCGATCTTCCCTTTTATCACCATACTTTTCCTTAAAAGCAGTTACAATGGATTCAAAAGTATTGAATGAATTATCAGGCTTTTCCATAAACCATTCAGCAACATCCTCGCCGAAAGTAAGAACAAAAGTTTTCATCTTTACATCATCGAAATTATTACTTGCAACTGCAAATCTATTCCACCAGTTAGTGAAAGCAAACAAATGAGATTTAACACTAACTGCATCATTTCCTTGAAAGATAGGTAATTTATCCATTTGAGGGAGATCATGGGGATAACCCTGAATATTAGCAAAATTACACGGGGCAAAAATATCCATGATGTCGTTTTTAAGATTTTAGAAACAGATCCGTGTTCAAGAATAGTTAAAATGTCCTCAAGAAGCGAACTTCTTAGCAGTAACACTTGTAAGAAATGAAAGAATTGGAGTCGACACTTGAACATGAAACTAATTCTAAAACAGAAGAAATAATCGAGAGATAGCAGATGGATATCAGGGGGGGATTCTTGTCTCGGAATAAAAAGATGAATAAGTGGAGTCGCCACCCAAACAAGAAGCCAACCGAAATGTCCAGGTGCTAAAGATGTGATGATGAAATGATTAGTGATATGACGAAAGATAAGAAAATATGAAGAGATGAAAGACGCCAGAAAATGTGATCCCTTGCGACAGGCTAATGAATGGCGATGAAAGATCAGAAGATTATAAAATGTCGTTAAGACCAAGGACAGAAAAATTCTATCCCCGGCAACGGCGCCAAAAAATGTTGTCGCACAGATTGTCCAGGCACCGCAACAACGACTCAGATTGGGGGTTGTCACCTTTATCCCCAATCTCTCTATTTAAATTGTCTCCTTGCAAGTTAAGGGAGGTAGACCCTATTATAAATGAGGATGCTAAATCCAAGAGACACAGCTAAAACACCAAATACTTGATAAAATTAATAGGATTTCACAGATCTAGATTAGATTTCACACTTATGATCAGTGCCTTATGGAGTCATACAAAATCCCATTATGCAATTATAAACAAGTAAGTAATGCTTAACTGCTGCTTATTAAACCACGATTGATCACAATGATATTTTCTTGAGAATGCCACAACCATGAAGCAATAAGATGA
Source organism: Pinus albicaulis (assembly GCA_034641835.2). Taxonomy (NCBI): domain Eukaryota; kingdom Viridiplantae; phylum Streptophyta; class Pinopsida; order Pinales; family Pinaceae; genus Pinus; species Pinus albicaulis. The sequence goes on from CM076581.1 coordinate 140,847,058, forward strand.
AAATGCCAGAATTTAAGATGTTTCAAGATTTATGATGCTCCAATTAATCTCGATCCAGAAAATGTTTCTATAGTCAAAACTCTAGATAAAAAATTTCAAAAGCCCATTTGACTATGGAAAAATTAACAAATCTTTTTATTTTTTTATTTTTTTATTTTTTAAAGATTTTGAAATTTTTATTTTTTTTTTATTTTAAAAAAAAAATCTAAATCTAAATTAAACCAAAGTTAAAGAACTAAGAAATCAAAATCCTAATCTAAAACTAACTAAATTTAAAAGCTAAAACTAAACAAATATTAAACTAAACTCAAATTAAGATCTAAAACTATTCTAAGAATTAAAATCTAAAAATACAAATCGAATCCTAAAATATATACAACCTAACATTACAATCTAAAAAATCTAAAATGTAAACTTAATTAAAGCTAAAAATTAAACAACCAAAAAAAATCGAAATGAATATAATGCTAACCTACGCTATGAAATAAAACAAAAAAATGAAAAATCAAATCTACGTCTAAGACTAAAGCCTGCAGAAACAAATAAAATCGACTACAGTCATAGCCCTACGCTACCATAACGCATCAAAACCTAAGACGAAATCGTTTAAAAATAAAAATGTCGGCGTAAAAAAAAAATCTAACGCAGTTTGTGTTTCTTGTTGTCATTTGCAGCTCGACTGGTCGGATGGCAGAGACAGCGTGAAGATTGGAGGTCGAGGGTTTTTATTTTTTGAATGCGTTTATCGTTTGCGGCTTCTGTGTTCAGGTTGGAGCGGAAGGAGGCACGATGGCGTGAAATCTCAAGGCTGGACGTCTGCGTGAATTTTTTTATATATGCAGATTGATGAGGAGCAGGCACGAGAAGAAGCAGACCACGGGATTGGAGGGCTCGATGGGCAGAGGAAAGGCGTGAGAATTTGGACGGATATGCAGGATGGACTATGACCCAGGTGTTCCCAAAGTATGACCTTCTTGGACTATTTTTCTCTTGGGTAGCTAGCCCTAAAAGAATATTGGTCCTCGACTACTCTTATCTTGAATGTTTGATCACATTCTCAAAGAGTATCGAATGCGAGATGATTACCCAATCCTCCATTCTGTCTTCCCAAGACCAGAATGATGTGTCTGTCTCTCCCTCCCAGGGAGGACATATTCCACAAGGGAATGTACTCATTCTTATACACTGAATGTACCTAAGCTCATCCTTAGTAATTACCAAGTTTCTTCCAAGTAAGAAACTTACCATCATGCTCCCTCTTAACTAGGGACCTCCAGCAGCAATGGTGAGACACCCAGCTACTCATGAAGAATTCCTGTCCTTGATGTCATGGATTTCAATATTGAGGAATCTCCATCTTTTAGCCTCATAGGGCACAGATCATTCATTACTTCCATCTTGAGTCTTGTAAGCTATTAGAGTGATTCACCAGACTTCCTTATCTGGTCCAATATTGTGCCATGCTGCTTTCCTTCGAATAATCTCCCAGGATCATACATCCTTTCTCATGATTAGCAGCCCTACACAAATTCATCTAGATAAACATTTACATATGAACCTTTTAAAACAAAATTTACCTCAGTGATGATCTTTCACCATGACATCTTCCTGTAAGCATCGGCATCCTTCATACAAATTGACACATCTCCTAATGATATGTTTTTCCAAGGGTCTTCTTCTTTAGCAGACTTCCATCAGAGTCTACATATCTTTATAGGAGATCTCCTAGTCACATATTATTGGCCTCCGGATGATAACTGCCTCTTGACATGGTTGCTTTTCATGATTTCTGCCTCTCTGCACATTCTTGATTCCCAGGAACGTACAAATTTCCTAGTTTCCTGTTCACATGAAACCACCTCATATTCTATGAGGACATATTATGTTGATTTCATATGTCTGTGCATTGAGAGATACTCCTCCATAGATCATACTTCTAAGTAAGAAGTCCATTACCTGCAACCACATGACATGACTTCAAAACATCCATTGTCATCATATAAATATACACATACCTCATACCTTTTTCCCTTGAGTCATCCTATAGCAATTTCTCAAGAATGAAGAGCTTCATTCCCTTGGCCTGCTTCATCAATATGTCATCACATCCAGAAATATGTTTCCATGATGACCCTTGCCCTGGATGACTGCTTTACATTAGTAATGTTTTTCAGAGAGGTTTTCCCAGAGCTGATTCACCGAGAGCTCCTGCCATGCTTAGATTAGGATGCTACATTATCACATAACCAACAGAAATCAATTTCTTATTCATAATTTTGTGATATTTTCTTTGAATCTTATTTTTCTTTCTCCTATTGAGATTGTCCCTTTAGGACCAAATTTCTTGTAGTGTCCATAAGTCTCCCACTTAAACTTTCCTTTTTCTTCTGTGAATGTTTGAGTCTTTTATCCTTCAACATTTTTTCCCTAGATTTGTCTTTTTCCATCTAGCATAGAGATCACAAGTTGAATGAGATAATTTTCTTGTCTATTTGTTATGTTGTCCATCTTATCATCTTTTCCAAATCGCACAGTTGATATCCCTTCATTCTTTGATACCTCAATTTTGTGTAAATCGAGTCTAAGTGACATAACCTTATTTATGGCATATAATAGTTCTTTCAGCTTATCATTTATTCTCTTGATGTAACCAATTCTTCATAGATAGAGGGATGTGAGAAATTTAACTGATTCCATAAGAATCCTTTGATCCCTTCTATCCCTTTCCATGTATTCAGATAAATCTTGACCTATATAGTCTTTCCATGACTTTACTTTCTTCGAGGACTGTGACTATCCTCCTTATGCAAGGATTCTTGGTAGCCCAACCAGCTCATAGAACTCCCTACAAAAACAAAGTCATTTAACCAAATTTGATTATAGAATGAAAATACTTACTTGATAAGTGACGAGTCTTCAGCTTGATTTCTTTAGTTGTAATAGCACTGAGAGTGAATGGTTTTTCATCGAACTGTGGTCTTCATCATATCACCGAATTTTATCTATTGTTCGAACTGTGTGTGCACTTAAAACAATAGAGATACCATCGAGACATAGAGACTTTTGTTCAAAGCTTCAGTTACTGCAATTGCACCAAATTTGAGATGATGTTTGAGCTGTATGTAAGTGATCTGAGAATGTATCACCGAGACTGCAATTTCTGAACTGTGTTCTTAGGACTGTAATTGATCTCTGAAAATTTTGGGAATTCGATCTGTATTAACCCATCCAAATTATACCTAGGAAACTTCACTATGTTATAGTGTTGAAACAGTGAGGATATTTCACTGTGGTGTTGAAACTTTTCCCAGGTTCTAAGCTTCAATTAGCACCCAGATCTACAGTAGATAATGGCACCATACATTCTTTTTGAAGGTATTTGAATTGTAGTCGAATGCAGTGATCAGAAAATTTGATGCTTGTTGCTTTGACACCTTTTACCTTGCTTAAATGCCATCTTGAAAACTAATCCTTGAGTGTATCTTTGATTAGATGCCCTTCTTTAGCACCATAGCTCTGAAACCATGTTGAGAATTTGTAGGGCTAGTGATTAACTCAAATTCTCTTCTTGATAATTACTTGTGAGCTTGCTTATGTATTCTTATTTCACTTAATTAATCTTTCATCAAGTCAATTATCAAAGCACTAGTCAAATGTAGAGACAAAATAGTTTTCACTTGTAACTGAACATCTTGAAATGTAGTTAGGAAGGTAAATCTCGATGATTGCCTTACATTAGTAATGTTTTTCAGAGAGGTTTTCCCAGAGCCGATTCACCGAGAGCTCTTGCCATGCTTAGATTAGGATGCTACATTATCACATAACCAACAGAAGTCAATTTCTTATTCATAATTTTGTGATATTTTCTTTGAATCTTATTTTTCTTTCTCCTATTGAGATTGTCCCTTTAGGACCAAATTTGTTTTAGTGTCCATAAGTCTCCCACTTAAAATTTCCTTTTTCTTCTGTGAATGTTTGAGTCTTTTATCCTTCAACATTTTTTCCCTAGATTTGTATTTTTCCATCTAGCATAGAGATCACAAGTTGAATGAGATAATTTTCTTGTCTATTTGTTATGTTGTCCATCTTATCATCTTTTCCAAATCGCACAGTTGATATCCCTTCATTCTTTGATACCTCAATTTTGTGTAAATCGATTCTAAGTGACATAACCTTATTTATGGCATAGAATAGTTCTTTCAACTTATCATTTATTCTCTTGATGTCACCAATTCTTCATAGACAGAGGGATGTGAGAACTTTAACTGATTCCATAAGAATCCTTTGAGCCCTTCTATCCCTTTCCATGTATTCAGATAAATCTTGACCTATATAGTCTTTCCATGACTTTACTTTCTTCGAGGACTGTGACTATCCTCCTTATGCAAGGATTCTTGGTAGCCCAACCACCTCATAGAACTCCCTAAAAAAACAAAGTCATTTAACCAAATTTGATTATAGAATGAAAATACTTACTTGATAAGTGACGAGTCTTCAGCTTGATTTATTTAGTTGTAATAGCACTGAGAGTGAATGGTTTTTCATCGAACTGTGGTCTTCATTGTAAAAATGTATAGTTTCCACCGTGGTTTTCAGTTTCACCTTATTTCTCCAAAATAGTTAAATGCCCTTTCCCATATCCATACATTTAACAAGTTGGAAAATAATTTTTTCTGAAAACACAAATTCTGGAAAATTTTCAGAATGCTGGAAAATGCAGAATTAAAAATCAGCAAGCATAAAAATATTCATTCACACATTTTGACACAGATATTTTTGGTCAACATGACCTTGGAAAAACCCCCTACAACTCTTGGGGAAAACTAGTTTGAAAGCTCCTTCTTATTTCTGGAAAATGCTTTTTACAGTGAGAGAAATATTCAGCAAAAAAATCAGCAAACAGACTTTTACAACTTATCTCGTTTTCTGTGCTTAACCACCGCCTCGGAAAATGTGCAAATAGCAAGAATCAAAACAACAATAAATGTTGTACGTCCTCCTCGATTTTTGTGCCAAATTTCAGCCTTAAATGCTGCTGTACGGCCTGCCTGGAAATGCGTGCAAGCTGCCACAGAATCTGTTGTATGATTTCTGCCTCGAAATGCGTGCCAAAGGTACAGCCACTTGCTGTACGGCCTCCCTCAAATTTCTGCTCCTTGAAATCTGTGCAAATCTGATGTACGGTCTTGTTGTACAGCTCTGCTGTACGGCCTTCCTTCCTCAAAAATCGTGCCAAAAATCTGCCTCATTGTGTGCTAAATCAACTGTACAGTCTTGTTGAAATGCTACCTTGGAATGTGTGCCAAGCTGCTGCCTCCTTCTCCTCACTGCCCAGAAATCTCCCTTGCTCTCTTGCTCTCCTTCTCTCAATCTGCTCATGAAAGAATGAATGACCTTTTCCTCCTTTTCCTCCTTTAACCTAACCCTAAGTGACTTTTGGGGAATCCCTAAATCCAATAGCTGAAATAGATTGAGATCTAGGGTTGAGATTAAATGCTCATTTAAATCTCACTTTCTATTTTTTAATTCACCCCACTTTAATAAAGACCCACTTAGTCATTTATTTCCAAAGTCACTTTTCCTTTCTAATTTTACATTGAATTTATTAAAGTCACTTTAAAATTAGACTTTAATAACTTTATCACTTAAAGTCACTTTTAAATTAGATTTGACTTTATAAAAATTATAAAGTCACTTTAGGAGAAAAATTAAATCTTTTGGACACTTTTCCCTAGGCCAAAGATCAAAGCCTTAGGGAACCACCTGTCCTCCGGTACCAAATTTCAACACTCCCTCTTACCGAGGAAGGTGTTCCTTACCACACCCATCTTGTCTCTGAAGTAGACATGCTTGCCCCGTGGTAAGGCTTTGGTAAGAATATCTGCAACCTGCTCATCAGTGGGAATATACTCAAGCTTCACAGCTCCTTTCTGAACATAGTCTCTGATGAAATGATATTTGATCCCGATATGCTTTGACCCGTCATGAAATACTGGATTCTCCGTGAGTTTAATGCAACTCTGATTATCACAGTAAATCACTGAAGGTCTCAACGGCTGACCAAATAAGCCAAACAACATCTTGCGAAGCTAGATGGCCTCACAACTAGCTAGACTGGCTGCCATATACTCTGCTTCCGCTGAACTCAATGCTACTGACTGCTGCTTTCGGCTGAACCATGACACTACTGCCGAACCCAACCCAAAACAGCACCCTGAAGTGCTCTTCCTATCAGAAGCACAACCTGCCCAATCAAACTCAGTGTAACCTGCCAATCTCACTCCATCCCCCTGCCTGTAGTCCAGACCATAATCCACTGTCCCCTGCAAGTACCGCAAAATGTGTTTTGTAGCCACCCAGTGAACCTTCCTAGGTTCACACATAAACTGACTCATCGTGTTGACTGCAAAACAAATATCTGGCCTAGTGTTGACCAAATACATCAAGGAACCAATCAGCTGTCTGTACAATGTGGGATCCACCAACTCGGAATCCGAAGCATGAAGCTTCTTCCAGTTGGTGATCATCGGTGTCGACATGGGTCTACAATCCTCCATGTGGAATCTGCCAAAGATGTCCACAATATACTTCCCCTGTCCCAGGAAGAAATGCCCCTCCTCCTGCCACACCTCCAAACCCAAAAAGTAATGCATCAAGCCGATGTCCTTCATCTCAAACTCCGCCGCAAGATCTCTCATGCAGTGCTCTATGAGTCTCTCTGCACCTGTAATGACTAAGTCATCCACATACAGCACCAGAATGAGAGGCTCCTCACCTATCACAATATAGTAAAGGTTCGGATCTGCCTCACTCTTTGTGAAACCCATCTTCTGCAAGTAAGTATCTATCCCGGAGTACCAAGCTCTGGGAGCTTGCTTCAGGCCATAAAGGGCCTTCTTCAGTCTGCACACATGGGACTCCTTCCCATGCACCTCAAAGCCCTGTGGCTGCTCAATGTACACCTCCTCCTGTATGAAGCCATTGAGAAATGCGGTCTTCACATCCATCTCGTGGATCTTCCAACCCATCTCTGCTGCTATCGATATAATGGAGCGGATCGAAGTATATCGAGCCACGGGAGCGAAGGTCTCCTCATAATCAACTCCCTCTACCTGGGAGAACCCTCTAGCCACAACCCTTGCTTTGAATTTCTCAATGCTGCCATCTGCAGCATGCTTTACCTTGTAAAGCCATCTGGAAGTAACCACGGATTTGCCCTCAGGCCTCGGCACCACCTCCCAAACATCATTCCTCATGATAGAAGAATACTCCTCCTGCATGGCCTCTCTCCAGACCTGCTGGCTAGCTGCCTCCTCATAGCTAGAAGGCTCAGAGTCAAGGATGCTGGTAGCCATTGCCATATAGCTACAAAACGTCTCAGGTGGTCTGCTCTCTCTGACCGGCCTCTTAGGCTCAGCAACAGATGTGGCAACTCTCAAGGTGTCCTTAAGCCACTTGGGCTTCCTCTTCCCTGAGCACACTTCTCCCGCCGGAGAATAAAACTCCTCCTCCTCAACATCAGGAGCCTGAACTCCTGACTGTCTGTATGCTGTCCTCCTGCCTGCACCTAAACCTGTAGATGCTGAGGTACCGTGTGAACTGTCCATCAGTGGACTCCCCAGTGAACTGCTCTGTGGACTGCTCTGCATGCTGCCCGTAGCACCACCTCTCTGACTCGATGAGCCACTCCCCACTGACGGAGCTGACATCGTCATAGATGTACCTCCGGATCCTCCTGATCCCTTCCCACTGGATCCCTGTGACTGACTCAATAGCTGCTGAGGGTCTGGCTGATCCAGATACTCTAACTCCCATGACCTCCTAAAGGCCCTGTCCTCCTCGAACTACACATCCCGCCTGACAACAACTTTCCTCTGCGCAGGAATGTAAATCCGAAAGGCCTTTGAGGTCTCACTGTAGCCCACAAAGATACCCTTCTCTGCGGTGGGCTCTAGTTTGGTCCTCTTCTCCTTGGGTATGTAGGAGTATGTAATGCACCCAAAGATACGAAGATGACCAATATCAGGCTTCTTCCCAGAAAAAGCCTCCTCCAGAGTCATGTGCCCCAAGGCACGATGCGGACTCCTGTTCTGCAAGTAAACAGCTGTGTTGCAGGCCTCTGCCCACAAAAACAATGGCAACCCCCGATCATGTAACATGGCTTTGGCAGCCCCTCCGATGGATCTGTTCTTCCTCTCCGCAACCCCGTTCTGCTGGGGGTTGTAAGGAACAGTGAGCTCCCTCCTAATGCCCGCCTCCGCACAATAGTCAACAAACTCTCCAAGGGTGTACTCTCCTCCATTGTCCGACCTCAGGGACTTGATCTTCCGACCTGTCTGTGTCTCCACAAGAGCTCTAAACTCCTGAAACCGCTTGAAGACCTCACTCTTGGTCTTCAAGAAATAAATCCAAGTCCTCCTAGAGTGATCATCAATGAATAAAACATAGTACTCATATCCACTCAAGGAAACATGAGACATCCGACCACTCACATCGGAATGAATCAAATCAAGTATCCCAGTCGCTCTGTTGTCACTGCTGGGAAAAGGGGATTTGGAAAACTTGCCCATCGCACATCCTCTGCAAGTATCAAAGGATCAGTACTGAAATCTGGCACACCTGTAGTGATCTCCCGCAAAGTCCTCAAGGCTCCATGATACATGTGCCCCATCCTGCGGTGCCAAATCTCACACAGCTCAGAACTGCTAGCTCTGCTGTCAGTGCTACTGCTCAATGCCAAAAGGGGCTGGAATGCAAACCTGTACACCTTTGCATGGCGTACACCTATCACTCTAGCTGAATCAGCTGGAGTGCCCCTGGGATACATCAACACCTGTCCTCCCCTGAACAGTACCTCATATCCTCTGTCCTCTAAAACTAAGACAGATATGAGGTTCTTCCTCATCCCTGGCACATAAAGAACATCTGACACTTTCAAGGGAGGTTTAGACTCCCTCTGAAATGTCAATGTTCCCACACCGACTGCTCTAACAACTCTGTCATCCCCGAGTACTACCTCTATATCAGTGCCACTCTCTGAAAGCTCTGAGAAGTACTCACGGACTCCTATCATGTGACGTGAAGCCCCACTGTCCACATACCAGATACCCGAAGATGCTCCGCTAGTCGAGGGAAATGCATGCTCCCTCTGAACCTCTGTGGCAGGTAATCCTGCACTAGAGGACTCACACGCAATGAACCCAAACTCCTGGTCAAAGCGATCTGCAAAGTCCTCAACCTCTGCTGAAGCTGCCATGCTCTGGTTCTTCCCCTTCTTCTTCTTCTTCTCCGGACACACAACTGCATAGTGTCCCATCTTCTGACAATTCCAACACTTCACCTTGGAATAGTCCGTCTGTGTGTTATCCTGTTTACCTTTACCTTTGCCTTTGCCCCCACCATTGCTTGTGGAAGCCTGCTTCTTCCCTTTGCCTTTATTGTGTCCTGCCAACAGTGCTACATTCTCATCCTGCTCAACTGGCTTGGCTGCCCCAAGCTGACCTTTCCTGATCTCTGTCTGAATGTAATCATCCCAAAACCTCTCCCATGTGGGAAGGGTCTCACGTGCACAAACCCCATCAGCAAAGTTCATCCATGAACGGGGGAGGCCATTCACTGCAATCCGCACCAACTCAGTGGGTGGAATGGCCTCTCCAATCGCCGCCAACTCATCTCTCACATTAGTAATCTTTGTGAGATATCCAGCTGCACTATCATTGCCCATCTTAATGGTCTTAACTTTCCTTCAGACCATTTGGTAGTTCTCATTGGCGGTAGATTTGAGAGATTGGACAATGCCGTCCACATCTCATGAGCATTTCTCTTTCCTCTGACATGAGGAATGAATGGTCTAGGATCTCGTATAGAATCAGTCTTACCCTTGTTGTTCTTTTTATTATATGCTGCCAACTGAGTAGCATCAGTAGGCACATTTACAGGGTTCTGTGTGGTATGCACCATAATGTCCCAGACTTCTGCCTCCTCAAATATACTCTGCATTCTCTCCTTCCAAATGTTGTAATTGGAATGCCCATCCAACCTATCCTCCACCCTCAGTCCCAAAGACATCCTGCTATCCTAAAACTGAAAAATAGCACTGTTGTAGTAAAGGTAAAAATTATGTTTGTGAAAAAATCAGCTTGCTAGAATTTTCTGAGTGAAAAATCAGCAGGCTGTAATTTTCCTCCTTGCTGTCGCAAACTGCTATTTCAGCACTCAAGCTCTGATACCATGTAGAAATTTATAGTTTCCACCCCGGTTTTCAGTTTCACCTTATTTCTCCAAAATAGTTAAATGCCCTTTCCCATATCCATACATTTAACAAGCTGGAAAATAAATTTTGTTGAAAACACAAATTCTGGAAATTTTTCAGAATGCTGGAAAATGCAGAATTAAAAATCAGCAAGCATAAAAACAGTAATTCACACATTTTGACACATATATTTTTGGTCAACATGACCCTGGAAAAACCCCCTACAACTCTTGGGGAAAACCAGTTCGAAAGCTCCTTATTATTTCTGGAAAATGATTTTTACAGTGAGAGAAATATTCAGCAAAAAAATCAGCAAACAGACTTTTACAACTTATCTCGTTTTCCGTGCTTAACCACCGCCTCGAAAAATGTGCAAACAACGAAAATCAAAACAACAATAAATGTTGTACGGCCTCCTCGATTTTTGTGCCAAATTTTAGCCTTAAATGCTGCAGTACGGCCTGCCTGGAAATGCGTGCAAGCTGCCACAGAATCTGTTGTACGATTTCTGCCCCGAAATGCGTGCCAAAGGTACAGCCACTTGCTGTACGGCCTCCCTCAAATTTCTTCTCCTCGAAATCTGTACAAATCTGCTGTACGGCCTGCTGTACGGCCCTGCTATACGGCCCTGCTGTACGGCCTGCCTTCCTCAAAACTCGTGCCAAAAATCTGCCTCACTGTGTGCTAAATCAGCTATACGGTCTTGCTGAAATGTCTTGCTGAAATGCTGCCTTGGAATGTGTGCCAAGCTGCTGCCTCCTTCTCCTCACTGCCTAGAAATCTCCCTTGCTCTCTTGCTCTCCTTCTCTCAATCTTCTCATGAAAGAATGAATGACCTTTTCCTCCTTTTCCTCCTTTAACCTAACCTTAAGTGACTTTTGGGGAATCCCTAAATCCAATGGCTGAGATAGATTGAGATCTAGGGCTGAGATTAAATGCTCATTTAAATCTCACTTTCTATTTTTTTATTCACCCCACTTTAATAAAGACCCACTTAGTCATTTATTTCCAAAGTCACTTTTTCCTTTCTAATTTTACATTGACTTTATTAAAAGTCACTTTAAAATTAGACTTTAGTAACTTTATCACTTAAGTCACTTTTAAATTATATTTGACTTTATAAAAATTATAAAGTCACTTTAGGAGAAAAATTAAATTCTTTTGGACACTTTTCCCTAGGCCAAAGATCAAAGCCATAGGGAACCACCTGTCCTCTGGTAACCAAATTTCAACATTCATCATATCACCGAATTTTATCTATTGTCTGAACTGTGTGTGCACTTAAAACAATAGAGATACCATCGAGACATAGAGACTTTTGTTCAAAGCTTCAGTTACTGCAATTGCACCAAATCTGAGATGATGTTTGAGCTGTATGTAAGTGATCCGAGAATGTATCACCGAGACTGTAATTTCTGAACTGTGTTCTTAGGACTGTAATTGATCTCTGAAAATTCTGGGAATTCGATCTGTATTAACCCATCCAAATTATACCTAGGAAACTTCACTGTGTTATAGTGTTGAAACAGTGAGGATATTTCACTGTGGTGTCGAAACTTTTCCCAGGTTCTAAGCTTCAATTAGCACTCAGATCTACAGTAGAGAATGGCACCATACATTCTTTTTGAAGGTATCTGAATTGTAGTCGAATTCAGTGATCAGAAAATTTGATGCTTGTTGCTTTGACACCTTTTACCTTGCTTAAATGCCATCCTTGAAAACTGATCCTTGAGTGTATCTTTGATTAGATGCCCTTCTTTAGCACCATAGCTCTGAAACCATGTTGAGAATTTGTAGGGCTAGTGATTAACTCAAATTCTCTTCTTGATAACTACTTGTGAGCTTGCTTATGTATTCTTATTTCACTTAATTAATCTTTCATCAAGTCAATTATCAAAGCACTAGTCAAATGTAGAGACAAAATAGTTTTCACTTGTAACTGAACATCTTGAAATGTAGTTAGGAAGGTAAATCTCTGATTTACCTTCCTCACTTCCTACCACCTTTAGATCACTATTTTGACAAGTTCTTTCCTTTGATACTTTACAATCAGTGATGTTCTTACTATACTCTTTCTGCACCTTCAATCATTGTGTACCTTTAGTCATCATCATCGTACCTGCAGTCATCATCAAACCTTCAGTCATTGTGTACCTTCAGTAATCATCGAACCTTCAGTCATCATCATCGTACCTTCAGTAAGTTATACTTCAAGTTGTACTGAACTTGTCCTTATGTCTGCATCCTTTTAGATGTTATATAACCTTAGATAGATCCACACTAGCTGCTCCCTTTTCCACGTTGTCAACCTCAATCTTGTCCGCAAAAACTTAGGTGATTCGCATTCTTTTATCTTCTGTACAACCTTAGACAAGTTTGCAATTCTCATTGACCAAAAATCTCAGGCATATCTATGTTATTTTCACTGTCATTTATGCGAATTTTTCTGGCATATTTATAGTTATTCGACCCTATAATTAGCCGACCTATTAAGTGAACTGTTGGGACATAATTTGAGCCGACCTTTCCAGCATTTTTCAAGCCGAATTTACAAGGTTTATCTCTAGCATCTTGTCCACTGTTTATAGGTTGTTTATCTTTGTCTCCTTCTTTTCATAATTACATAGTCAACATGAAGACCGACCTAGTTACATTTTACAACATGACTTAGGATAGGAATATTTCCTAGAATAGGTACCAACTATCCATCTTCTTCCACTTGTGTGCTATGCTCCCTATACTACCTTTTACCCACACAATTTATACCTACCACAGCTTGCGAAATGCATGAAAGTATTAAAGAACATAAAATCATTTCAAAATATTTAATAAAGCCATCCCACCACTCAAACAACCCATTTAAAATTTGAAATGAACTATGATGTGTAAGGCTTACTCTTAAGCAGTCAAGGAGTGACTTCTTACGCTAACATATTTGGCGCCATTTCCGGGGAGGCCAATTGAAGTTTATCCTTGGGTGAATGACAAAGTTATAAGTCTGGTTTTGAGGTGTATAGTTTCAGTTGTCTTTTTAGACTTCTTTACACTTGGCGATTCCATTGAGAAGTTATGGCTCCTAGAAGGAATATAACCAGGGCAAACCCATCTTCCCCTTTGATAATCCCAGTTTTTACCGTGAAAATCTAATCAAGAAAAAGATTAAACAAAATTTTGATTCTTCTACCACTTTTTTCTCAAAATTTGTTCCTAAAGAAGTCCTACAATCTTTATCCCCTGATTTTGCAGAAAATCTTGTACCTCCCTTATTTTCCAACCAAAAAACAGTCTCTACATCACAATTTGGTGCTTCATCATCTTCTGTTCACAATCCACCAATTGTTGTTCCAAAAATCCCAACAAATCACACCATGGCAGGTCCAAACCCACCTCCTAACCGAATGGATGCAATTGTTCTTGCTTGGTATGCCCCTTTGGTTTTACCTCTGCCTATGAATGCATTACCTGTAGGAGATTATCTCAAGTACATTCCTAAGTTTAGTGGTGAGGGAGAAGTAACAGTTGAAGAACACCTTGCTTATTTTTATGCCTATGCTAACTATTTGAATATTGTGCATGAAGATGTCTGGATGAGAGTTTTTTTTCAGAGTCTTGAGGGTGATGTAAGGAAATGGTTTAGATCTTTGAAAGCTATAGCATCACTGGAATTAAAACCCTAGATGATACATTTTTAAGAAAATGAGGTGATAAGAAAGACTTTCTGTATTATATCACTGAATTTGGTGCAATAAAAAGAAAAGAAGGAGAATCAATTTTTTATTTTTCTAAGAGATTCAATAAGATGTATAGCAAAATACCTTCTGAAATCAAGCCTACTGAAGCTTCAGCCAAAATTACTTATGTTGGTGCCTTTAATCCTGATTTTTGTTTATTATTGAGAGAAAAAAGATCTACAACACTAACACAAATGCACGACAATGACTTGAGGTAGAATCTAATGTGTTAGCAGCTGATAGACTTAGAGGAGGGATTGATAGAGAAAAAAGAAAGAAAAAAGATGAAGTTTCTACTTCCAGAACTTCAGACATTGATCCTAAGTTAGATGAGATGACCAAGATGGTAAAGTAATTGACTACTAAAATTTCCAAGTTCAAGATGGAAGCAAGACCAGCTACTACCAGAAATGTTTCATTTGATCTGCCTAATAGGCAACAATTTAGAAGACCTATTATTCCTCAAATTTTGCAGCGAGAAAGGAGAGAGGTTGATGATAAAAAAGTTCAACCTCCTTTGCAGAATGCTATATTTCAAGATGAAGAGGAAGATGAAAGATTGGAAATGGCTACTGATATCAATTTTCAGAGAGAAAAAGAAGGGCTCATGCATCTTACACAAGCAAAGTATGAAGATTTCATGTCATATACTTAGAATAATGAAGTGGTTCCTAATCATTACATGATTTTAGCTGATCATCAAAGTCGATATAATCTCAAATCAAATAAGATTGATGATAATCCAAAGCCTGTTGCACAACCCAAGAAGAATAAGGACGTAGAAATAATTCGACCAGAAAAACAAGTTGAAAAACAGAGATTAAAGGAATTTCTGGTAGTAGTCAATAATCCTTCACTAGAGGTAAAAATTGCTCACAAACTGCCCCATGTTTTCAATTTTGAGAATGAAATACAAAAGATAAAGATTCATGTTCCTCTTGTAGAGCTCATGAAAAATGATGATTTCAAAAAGACCTTTATGAAATCTCTTCAACCTCCACCTACTGAAGTAGCTTTTGATTTTTTAAATAAACTGTACAGATTCTAGAGAATATAGGGAGCACCTCATTTTACTGCAGAGGATTCCCAAACTGATGTTAATACTGAAACACTTATAGAAGATATTGGTGTAGATGGAAAGAATGATTCTCATATAACTGAAAATATGGAAATAATTTTTTCTTTTCCCACTACAAAGATAGTCCTTAAAATTGAATAAATCCCACCTTTGTACGTATTATATAGTCCAAAGCACAAGGATGTGATGAGCAGGTCTAGAAAGAAAATAAAATTGGAACAAACTCAAATGTTGGTTCCTATTCAAACCTCAGTTCAAACTCTTTGGAAAGATGCTCAATCCACCCTAAAGGATGATCTAAATCGACTATCTCAATTTGCGAGAGCATATGTTAATGCGACCATGGATAAAGTTGTGGAAGTATAGTTATTGATGAGATAAAAGGATCAAAGAATTGATCTATTAGAGCAAATTCTCTAAATTGAGAATAAAGAAATAGAATAGCAATGGCAAGTAAACCTTGCTGATTTAAAAAATAATTTTGATAATCTAAAGGTGCAATATCAAGAAGAATTTATAGATAAGGATCAAAAGATACAACAGGAGAGTTTGATCAGTTGAAAGATAATCCTAAAATTAAAGAAGTTTGAAAGTAAGCATTAGATTTAGATATCGTTTTAACAAAGAAAAAATACATTTTTTGTCATAAGTTGTCTTCAATTCATGACCTGTATAAAAAAAATGATTCATTAGTCACCCAACTGTCAGAGTAGGGAACCTTCTATGAAGAGATCGATGAAAAGGTCTCTGCTTTCATAGATTGGTAGTATGGTATAGAGGGAAGACCAGCCAACCTTCCCATAATTGAATAAAAACATAAGGATATCGTATTCGTTTATTAGGATATTAAAATAAAAAGTGCAGAGATGGAAATCATCAAATTTGGGAATCTTGCATCAAATCTCACTAAATACATCACTGATTCTCTACTACAAGAAAGTATAATATGATATTTTCCAAAAGATACTTTTTCAAATGTCATCATCTTGAAGCAGTCTTGGCAATAAGCATCAAGAAGGACTAAAGAGATTCAAAGCTTATCCAAAGTAAAATTGGGGAAAGTTATTGATAGTTCCTAGTAAAATCGAATGGTCAGTGGCTCACACTAAGGTGTCTTTCAAATGCAGCAATGCAACTCCTTCGAGCACTTAATGATGCAGTATTCACGGGACAGATGCGTATGCATCTAATGCATCCCCCTCAACTGAAGCCAATGATAGATATTTACAACCTCAAAGAACAGAAGAAGAATGGACCTGGGAAGCAGTCTTGAATATTGTTGCAACTAATTACTATTTTTTTGTTGTTTATCTTAGATTAAGTTATTTGAGTCTTTATAGAAACTCCATTTACAATTTTTCTATTTTTGTAATATTAATAGACTATTTAAACCCCTCTCATGCATTTAGAAAGGGGTCCAAAATTTTGAGAAGATAAATTTATAACTTGCACTATTGTTTGATCAAGTATTATCTAATTGAAAAGTTGAGCCTAAAAGCTATCTCTTTCAGATACATAGCACTGATGCATCGGGTACTATTATATTTTTGTTATTGTTTTGTGTTATTTTTTTGTGTTAATGAAATAGATAGTTATTTTATCTTTATGTTCTTTCATTATCTAAATTACTTTGAAAACAATGTATCATTGTCGTTATTGATATGAAATATTGAATGATTTGTAATTATATATGAAATAACGATATATTTTAGGTGATTGAGTTTTAATCAACTAAATTAATTAACTATTTAATGAATTTATTTTGTTATGTATGTTTTATCTTCATTAAGGTATTGAATGATCTACATTGTTTTATACTTTGTGAAATATTTCTATTAGATCACATTAAAAGAGGTTCTTATCCTAGGAAATAGTTAGAGTAGATTTTAGTTTTATCATTAGTCTTAAAATCGCTCCATCATTTGATTTCATTTCTTTTTTTATTATTATTAAATCTCTTTAAATGGGAAACTCGTCCCTATATTCCCAGTTGGACCCACCAATTTCAACGGAAAAGGAGTTGTTTTAAGCTCCCGACCGTGTGGTATTCCCAGATGTTGAGGCAGTCAATTTCTAGCCTTCAACATTTTTGGCACTAAAATGAGGGCCCCCGACTATGAATGGAAACTAGATTTGATAAAACAAGTCATCCAAAGAGTCATTCGCCTTCAAAATCTCCCTATACTTCCAGGTCTCACCCAAAGTATCCTACTCCTAGACCAGAAGTAAGAACAATCGTAAAGTCTCCTAGTATTGGCTCAAAGGTAGTTGATAAACCTTATTTAATTGAATCACCCAAAGTTCAGACTTTAATTGAGAAATTAGAAGGGATTTCTATTTCTCAAGAAGAGACTCAACGTTCTGAGTTATCTCAAGGAAGCATATCACCTTCTTTTACATCGTCTCAGATTTTAACTCGATCTGAAAGTGAGAAGCTTGGGATTACTCCTTTTGAGTTCCCTCTGCTTCCTCATAGAAGAAAGACTCAGAAATCCAAAGCTCAGTCTTCTAATGGTGAGATTTTATCTTCATCACCTCCAAAAGCACCCTTTTTTCAATCCATTTCTCTGAAACTAAACCCTTCATTCATTCCCATCACTCATTCTCAAACAACAGGTTCTAGTACAAGTAATATTAGCACATGGGCTACTTCTTCCTCATAGCCAACCTATTCTAATACAACAACTTATTCTAGTCACATTCCCATAATGGCTAATAGAACATGGAAAAACGCAGGTGTTGTCAACATGCATGCACCACTTCATCCTTTGCCTAAGTACTGAGAGATATGGTTACCAAAGTTTAATCTAGATAAAGGAACCTAGGTAGAAGAACACCTGCATAATTCTATGTTAGCCATTATTCTTAAATAACTATCAGAAGAAGGTTGTGTATGTAGATTGTTTCCATATACATTTTTAGGATCAGTGTGATCCCTGTACTTTTCATTACCATCAGGTTCTATTACTAATTGGAATATATTTCAAGAGAAATTTCTGACAAAACCTAGAGATGATCGCACAACTGCGACATTGATCAATGATCTTTCCAACTTGAAGGCCAATTCAAATGAAAATATCAAAGATTTTAATTCTATATTCAATAAATTTCTTTAAAAAAATCCGCAAGTTTCTCAACCTAGTGTAGATGTTCATATAGAATGGTATATTTCTTGTTAAGCCCCTATATTAATAGTGTAGTCCCTTATTATGTTAGTCTAACCCCCATATTGTTATTATTGTGCCCTTACATTATTATTGTTAGGTCGGCTAGGATTACATTGTGGCCCCATGGACTCCTATATATAGAAAGGAGGTTTTGTAATTTGTATCATCCAAGAATTATGCATTTATGTAATGTATTGGAGGTTTCCCCCTTGAAGTGGCTTATTTCTAAGGCGTTGATATCTCTTTTCTTCTATTTTTTAAGCTGGTTACATAACATTTGGTATCAGAGCTTTGGATTCTAGGGTTTCGCTGCTCCAAACAGGTCATCGTGGCATTTGTGCTATAACTTTTTTTCTACAAAGCTTAAGAAGCTGAAATGTTTAGGGTGCGAAGCTGAAATCTTGAGGAAGTTTGTCTAAAAATTTCAGAGCTTGGTTCGCAATATTTTCGGAGATATGATATGTGGAAGTTAGGTCTCTTTTCAGGCTCCTAAACAGGTCATCGTGGAATTTGCGCTATAAAAAAGTTTCTACGAAGGTTCAGAAACTGAAATTCATATGGTGCGAAGCTGAAATCCTGAGGAAATTCGTCAAAAAATTTTAGAGCTTGGTTCGCAATAGTTTTGGAGATATGATCTATGGAAGGTAGTGCTTTTTCAGGGTCTTGAATTTCATCTCAAAGAGGTGATCGTGGGAAAAGTTCAATAACTCTCTCTATAGGCATCGGATTGGAGTGCCGTAAAAAGTGGTTGCAAGTACACGGATTGCAGTTTCTTGGCTATCAATTGCAGAGACAAAGGATGAAACAGTGACACGTGGCAAGTCGTACAAGTTCGCACTACTGAACCAGTCCATAATTAGGTCATTGTGGGAGATTGGACACAACTTTGCCTTGGAGAATCCAAATCAGGTCAGACCTATGGCATTCGAAAGATAATTCAGAGGGCTACATCGGTACCAAAATTTAGATATGGAAGTGCTACAATCACAGATATAATCCAATTTCAATATCGAGCTCCTCAAAAGCAAGAAAAAGGTGTGTATTGTTTTTTCCGAATTGCATAAGTCTTGTTTGAAGAATCAAGTTGAATTGATTCCAAGGGCATATTGAAGAATTTTTGTCGGTAATGGGTTCTATTATGCCTCCAAAAAATAATTCCATACCGATTAAGATCTCAGAAAGCTATACTATGACACATGAGGAGGAAGAATTGCAATATGTGATATCAAAATTACGGTACCAAGTGCAACAAATTTCGATCTTACGAAGAGCAACCGAAGATGACATAGATGGTTTAAAAGAAAAAATGGAGGCTAATTTGGATGGTTTGAAGGATCAAATAAATTCTATTATGGATGATAAAGTAGTGGAATATCACAATGAGCATCAACAACAAGTTCTCCAACTCTCAAAGGATAACCTAACTTTGGTGCAAAATCAAATGAAACAACCGGAAGATCAATATCACATCGAAAGAAGTTCTGAAGCAGTCACAGAAACAAGAAATCGACAAGTACAATCAATTTCAAATTATCTCAGCAAGTGGAAGAACTTTCCTGTAGAAGATTCCACATGGGACGATGAGAATTTTATACAAAAGCATCAAGAAATAATCAAGCGTTGAGGACAACACTTGTTTGAAGGAGAGGGGCATGTTAAGCCCCTATATTAATAGTGTAGTCCCTTATTATGTTAGTCTAACCCCCATATTGTTATTATTGTGCCCTTACATTAGTATTGTTAGGTCGGCTAGGATTACTTTGTGGCCCCATGGACTCCTATATATAGAAAGGAGGTTTTGTAATTTGTATCATCCAAGAATTGTGCATTTATGTAATGTATTGGAGGTTGCCCCCTCAAAGTGGCTTATTTCTAAGGCGTTGATATCTCTTTTCTTCTATTTTTGAAGCTGGTTACACAACATTTCTGCATTACCTTCAAACATTGCCATATTTGTAGATAAAGTTAAGCAAAAAACTCTAACAAATAACATGAAAGAATCTATATCTGTCGAAAAATGGATGTTAGCCTTAGAAAAGAAGACCATTCTAGAATAAATAAAAACTAAGAAAGTAACTTTCAAAGAAGAAATTAAAAAGAAGCCATCAAAATACCCTTTCGATTTAGAAGGACTATATAAATTTCTTAAAACATTGTCAAACTAAATGGTCGAAATTAAAACACATGTTTTAGATTTGCCTCGAAATACTTTTAGATATTTTAGGAAAACACAACCTTCGTCCTCTCAACCACATAATTTTATATCCAATGCAGAAGCAGATCAATAAGAATATGAATATCAATATTTTCTGCAGAAGAATCATAAGGAGAAGAAGAATTAGTCGAAGCACATGGCTTATGAGATTTTATTCTCACCCCATCTGAAAGTGAAGAAGAGAAAGAAGTGTTACCAGTCGAAACTAGGAGCAAAAAGGCTAATGATTCACCATCATTAAATTTAAAACAGAAATCAGCTACTCATGTTAACAAAGATAAAACTGCCTTGAAAAATTATTCTCCTAAGTTTCTGATCTCTTCTCCCAAATCACCCGAATCTTCGACATCCCCATCTAATTTGCCTTCTACATCCCAAATTCTTATCATTTCAGATAAGGACATAGAATATAACATCGTTGAATATATGAAGAAAGTGAAATCCAATATATCCATGTATGAGGTAAGTAAACTTAAGCAACAAAAAAAGTTTTTGCTTAAATAATTAAATGTTGTTCTTATGTACCCTTTGCCAATAGCAAAAGCCGCATTAGGGAAAGGAAAACCTCCAGAAGATACCCCTGATAATATAGATTCCTCAGATGCTATTCTAATTGGAGATCGATCTAATTCTCATACTCATCCTTTCTTATTAACCTTTGAAATTTTTAATAAGAATGTCCAGAATTGTCTAATAGACTCTGGAGCTTCTTCAAACATAATTCCATATTTAGTATGTCTCAAATTGAACATAACTCCTAAAAATTATGGTATACATATTGTGCAATTAGATAGATCCAATGTTAAAGTTTCAGGAGATTTAAACTCAGTCTTAATAAGACTATCCTCAAATCCAAGGGTTTGTCAAATAATCGATATCTTGATCATTGATATTCCTGACTTTTACAGTATTATTTTAAGTAGAGATTGGTCTCAGTAGTTACATGGGTATTTCACAACAGATTGGTCACATATTTGGCTTCCTCATATTGGTAAACCAAATCAAATTCGAGTAGATAGAGAAAAACATATGAAACACTTGGTTACTAATTTGGATGAGGAAAACAAACTCGTGGTTTTCACAAATAATATTCTTGGAAATTACTCTTCGGAATCCTTTTTTTTAATTTTTACAGCTCAGGAATCACCTTTTTTAGCGAATTATGTTTGTTCTCAAATTGAAAATTGTTCTCAAACATATTTTTATAAATGTATTAATATTGTAGATATTAATGTAGATAGATATGAATCTTTATTTTGGATACTTTATTTTGATGGTTCTAAATCTAGTGAAGGTATAGGAGTGGGATGTATATTAATCAGCTCAACTGGTGAAAATACCATGCTAGCATGTAGGCTAGAATTCGAATGTACCATCAATATTTCAGAATATGAAATGTCTGTATAGGGATTATATAAGGAAATAAATATTGGTGTCAAATATATTAAAATATTTGGTGATTTGGAAATCATGATAAAATAAGTTAGAAATAAAATTCATTGCGTATCAAATCACCTGAAACATTATCAATCCCTGGTTCAAAATCTTACTTCACATTTTTTAGCAAGAAATATCTCTCCAATACCTAGAATTCAAAATGCCAGCACTGAAATTTTAGCCAATGTCGCATCCAGGTTAATTCCACCTGAAGATTTTATTCCAAATCAATTTTGTATAGCATTGATTTTTCACCCATCCATTCTCGACAATATTACAAATTGGCGAGTATTCAATGATGATGGAGATATCCTAGATTTTTTTACATCGGAAGAATCTTATCTTGATGAAGTAATTGATGAAGATGAACACAATACTCAAATGAATAATTGTAATAAAAATAATTCCTTTCCAAAACCTGTACTTAAACTTGAGGATATATATGATTTGAAAGACATATTTAAAAAGGTCAACAACTACAAAATTTAAAGTCCAACTTTAAAGTTTGAATTAATTAACCTGTGATCTTATGAAAAAACCTAAAATATCAAATTATGACTTGGCCTTTCATCTAATGAAAGAAATTCATTTATTCATTTGTTAAAAAGATATAATGATGTATTTGCATGGAATTATCAACATATCAGAACATATGATTCTTCCATCATCCAACATATTATCCCAATGGTACTAGAGCTCAAACCAATTCAACAAAAGCTTCAAAAGATACATCCAAATTTGGAAACCCAAATTAAAAGCGAATTGAATAAGCTTATAAATGCTAAAGTCATTTTTCCAGTCCGATATTCAAAATGGGTTTCTAATCTTGTACCAGTTATGAAAAAGAACAATGACATCTGCATTTGAATTGATTTCAGAAATCTTAACAAGGCATGTCAAAAATAAAATTTTCCTCTCCCATCAATGGAACAAGTTTTACACTTAGTCGTTGGTTCTGAACTAATGTCTTTCTTAGATGGATTTTAAGGTTATAATCATATCTTAGTTCATCTAGAAGACCGATTGAAGACTGCATTTAGAAGGAAGTGGGGGACCTATGCGTATCAAAATATGTCATTCAGATTAATGAATGTAGGAGCTACATTCCAGAGAGAAATGGATATTTCTTTCAAAGGGTTAATTAAAAAAATTGTGGTGGTATATATGGACAATATTACCATATATTCAAAAGAGATAAATAATCATTTGCATGATTTAAACAAATATTTAAAAGATTGAAAAAATATGGAGTTCCTCTAAACCCTAAGAAATCATTTTTTCCTCTGAGTGAAGGTAAACTCCTGGAATTTATTGTTTCAAAAAATGGAATTTGTATTGATCCAGAAAGAATTAAAAAAATTTCAAAAATCTCATTACCACATACTAAGAAATTAATGCAATCTTTTCTGGGCCAAATTAATTTTGTTAAAAGATTCATCCTTGATTTTTCACACATCGTTCTACCTCTACGTAAAATGATCAAGAAGAAATCATTGTTCAAAAGGGGGGATGATGAAAAAGAAGCATTTAAAACCATTAAACAAGCCATAATCAATGCTCTTTCTCTATCAACTCCCAATTTTTCTAATTCATTTATTTTATACACTTTTTCCTCTGATCTTTCTTACGTGACAATTTTAACACAATCAAATGAACAGAAAAATGAAGCTCCAATTTCTTTTTTTAGCTCAAATTTTCAGGGAGCTGAATTAAATTATATAGGAGCAGAAAAGCAGGCCTTCGTGGTTTAGAAAGCGGTTAAATTTTTTAGACCTTTTCTTCTAAAAATTCATGTTAAAGTTATTGTTCCTTTATCAATAGTCAAACAATTGTTGATTCAAAAGGAGTTAGGAGAAAAAATGGCTAATTGGGTCATAGCATAACAAGAATATGATCTAGAGATCAAACCCGCTAAGATTGTAAAAGGCCAAGGTTTTTTCAAGTTATTCATAGGAATGAATGATGCATCAATTGAAGAAGTAACACGTAACATTGAAAAAATTACATAGGTATTTCATGTTTATACTCACTCTCAATAAGTTGATTTAATATTTACTTAAAAAATGGTTATGATCCACTTGAGCTTGATTTTAAGAAAAAGAGAGCCTTAATATTGAAATCCAATAAGTATCAACTTGTTAATGATGTATTATTTAGGAAAAATTATGATTATGTTCTATTGAGATGTTTGGAGAAATATGAAGCAGAACATGTTCTATAGGAAATTCATATGGTCCAGCAGGCGGACATTATAGTGGAGACACTACTACTCATAATATTCTACATGTTGGATATTACTGGCTAACCTTATTTAAAGATGCACATATGTACGTCATAAAATGTAAAATTTGTCAAACTGCTTCAGGAAGACAAAGGAAACCATCTATGCCATTACAGCCTGTTAATATCAAAAAACCTTTCGAGCAACGAGGGCTTGATATAATAGGTGAGATCGTTCCTCACTCCTCCAAAAAACATATATATAGTTTGACTACAATAGATTATTTCAAAAAATGGGTATAGGAAACACCATTGAAGTTGTCCAATTCTAAGATCATCATTGAATTCATTGATTGGTTTATCATTACCAGGTTTGGTGTTCCTAATGCTCTCATTTTTTATAATGCTTCTTATATTTATGGAAATGCAATGACTGAATTTGATTTAATGAGAGGATTTAAATTGAAATATTCCGCAAATTATTATCCCCAAGGAAATGGTTTGGCGGAATAAGCTAATAAGGATTATCAAATGAACCATTGACCAAAATCAAAAAGGTTTTCACAAAGCTTTAACATTTGCTTTATGCGAAAATAGGATAACTAAGAAAGCTTTTGATGTAGGAGCATTAGCTCTCAAGACAAAGTTCCAAAGCTTGGTCAGACCCTAAGTCTTGAAAATTGCCCAAGAGGGGTTCTTTGTAAAATACTTGTAAAAATGTTTAAGTTTCTCTTAATTAGCAAGCAAGCATAGACATAGAAGATTCAAGTATGGATAGGTGTCATGGTAAAGATGATTCATGCAATCCCTAAGTTTGAGGAATGACTCGAAGGAGTGAAGAGAAATCTGGAAACAAATCCAATGTATATAGTAATCAATTTGAAGAGTCATAGATAAGATAGGTTAGTATTCCTATTTTTAGAAATAGTTGCTCGTATTTAGAGACTGACTGCAAGTCTGTAGGGTTTTTTGTTAGTGATATTAGGCTTAAAAAGGATTTGATTGTAGGCTTACGGGCAGAGAGCATTAGGTAGAGATGGATGGCCAAATGAATGAGAAATCGGGCCACAGAAAAATAGAGTGAAGATCAGAGCATGAGATGTGTCTGAGTAGAATTTTATGTACAGGATTGTGGAAATTAATAACATTATTATGCAGTTTTTAGCTCCAAAATATATCTATCTTTTGTAATTGATGAATATATCTTGATGAGTGTTTTCCCATGTTTTTAAAATCTAAAAATTATATGTGTGATCTTAGTGAATCTTAAATACAGAAGAATTGAGCTATGAATTCAATTTGGGGAAACGTTGGATAAGTGTGTTCTCTGTTGAAGGTGAATTCACTAGCAGGTTAATTCCAAGACATCATTGTTGGAAATTGAAGTGAAATTTTACAATGTATTAGCCTTTATTGCTTGTGTAATTGATCGTGGTGAAAATATGATCACCCATATATGAGATCATGTGTGATGTGATGAATATGAAAAGACAGAGTGTTTAAAGTGAGGAGATCAAGATTTGAATCTTCAGATCATTGGAATACCATGGATTTGATCAGATATTTGATGGTAGAAATTGTGGAACAAAGACATGATCAAAATTGTTGAAGAGAATGTCTATGTAAATCCACTAGATAATGGTAAGAGAGCCTTGTCCAAAGCCCTGTATTGATCTCAGGTGTAGAGTATTTAACCGTGGAACAAAAGGTTTGGAAAATATGCCCAAGAATGAATATTTGTGATATATGATATCAATTGAAGTATTGGTATTAATTGCATAATGATATGCTTGGTATATGGTGAACTCAATGTATGAATTGTGATCAGATTTATAATCAAGCTAAAGGATGCATAGTAATTTGTATTCATGGTTATGAGCTTGGGTACATGGACCTATAGCGTTCAATTGCGAGAATATGTAGGTTAGATTCCCAGTTAAACTGTTTTGAAATGTGTAAGTGGTGAAGCATTTCAAGGTGAAGAACAGAGATTGGCAGCAGAAGTCCATAGCCGATAGTAGCAAGGATATCCTAGTAGCACTGAAGTGTTCTGGTTATCATAATAGTTTCCCAGCCACCATAGTTTGATTCTTGGTATATTTGTTTAAACCCTGTAACAAAATTATGAATCTGATAATTTCAAGTGATTGAAGGTTATATGCAAAAGAAGAGCTTTGGCAAAAGGGCCCAAAACTAGTGACAACTACTAATGTTAGCAATGCCAGCCAAAGGTAGTGAAGGAATATAACCCAGATTATGAAAGGTTCGTTTTGGAACCTGATGGCAAGTTAAGGAGGCAAGAGCATAAAATATCCTTGCATAGAGGCAAGGGTATGGCCCTACTATCATTTTTGGTATCAGAGCGGGAATGCTCTTTTGGAGAGAGAAGACAAACAAGAGGCCTATAGAGGAGATTTTGTGAATTAAAATATTTTATATGCAGGATAAGAAGAAGCTTAGATATTCAGGAGGACAAGAAAGTTCTTGATAAGAAGGAAAAATACTTTGGGATAAGTAGTTATATGCAAGGGAAAGAGGTTATATCAGCCAAAGATGGAAGTTGAGCAGAAGCATTTAGAGTGGCCATGAAAGTTTGGTAGCCGCAAGCTTTTGAAAGCTTGATAGCCATGAGCAGGTCTGTTAAGATCTGATATGCTAATGGTCTTTGTTTCTAACATTGTTTGGAGTGTAGGTAGAAGCAGTTGAGGAGTATCTCAGCAAGTAGATCACAAATTTGAAGCGGTGATGAAAGAAGTCGGAAAATACTTCTTAAGAAAGAAAAATGTGCCAGAACATGATTGTTCTAGATGAGAATTCGAATATAAGAGAATGGTTTGGTGTTCTCAAGAGAAGATGAGTTGAGTGTAGAATTATAGAAGGAGTAGAGAAGAAATCTCAGAAGGTTCCAGATAGAGAACCAGTATTTTCAAAAGACCAAGTACTGAAGAGAAGCTTGGTGAGGTATTTGTAGCAGGGTGAAAGAGAACTTCTATTATAGAGGCTTAGTGCAACTCATAGTAAGTGTGAGGAAGTTCATGGAGATGTAGAAGAAGATGACTACAGATATTCATAGCAGATGTTCAGAGAGAAGCGATAGCAGAAGAAGAGAGAAGGAAGATGCCAAAGGAAATTGCATGGGAAGGAAGATGAATGATGAAGAGTATGATAGAGAAAAGGCTGAGATGAGAATCCATCTTATTTTGTTTATGGAGATGTTCAAGAGGAGTAAAGAAGACAAGAGGTATGGTTATATAATGAGAAAGAAAGTGAAATGGCATAGGCTACAAGAGAAGAGAGAGCATAAGATGAATACTTGGTTGATAGAGGAGCTTAGGAAGCTTGAGCAGAGAATGGATGCTTAATTGAGGTTGGAGAAGCTCAAAGGAGTTTAGCTACAACAAAATAAAATTTTTAGAGAAGAACAAGTCCCTTGTAAACTTGAAGATGGAGAAATGATGTTTGAAACATCAGTTGAGGCTACTCAGCCTTATGATTTTGAAATTAACAATTTGTGTATGTTTGCAGGTGTAATAGATGATGATGGAAAATCTTTGGGTATTGTCAAAGAAAAGGAATAAAAGAGACAGAATCTGAATTTTTTTTTAAAGAAGAAGGATGAGACAGTTAGGTCTTATGAGGAAGCTCATATGTAGTTGAAGGAATATTTTTCTTTTCAGCATACTGCAAGATCTATAAGCATAGGGGTTTTGGCTTATATTGGTAGCCAAAAGCAAGCGGAGGAGAAGGAAGATATCAAGCATACAAATGTACTACTTAAGGAAGCTGAAAGAGAGATTTTATTGTTAGAAAATATGTTAAGGGAGTTTGATTCAAGCCATAGATTGAGACCTCAGGTAAATGATTTAAGTTTTAGTAATTTTGATGAAGAAATGAGGCTTCTTGAAGAATGCATAGGTAGAGATGTGAATGAGAACAATTCAGTCAGCCCAGAAGGACAAATGGAAGTGTCACGTAACAGTGACAAAGAGAAGAATAGTAATGAAGAGGAAGATGGGGCAGATATGACTCATACTGAAGAAAAGTCAGTTTTAGAACTGAACGGAGCTGATTTGACTACAGGACTTAGTCGAGGAGATGAAGGGAAACTATTGAAGGTTGTGAAGGAAGAAGAAAGACATGTTGAAGATGATGAGCAACATTGTGATGAAGTACTTGAAGATTATCAAGTAGAAGAGGAGTTTTTGAAATATTTTCTGGAGGAATATGAGTACGAGGATGTGATTGGATACCATGATGAAGAAGTGTCTCAAGCTTTGATTGAGACAGAGATATATTTTAGTTTCCAATTTCCTATTTCCTTGGCTAGCATAGGAGAAGTGAAGGGTGAGTTTGTTACTGCAAGTAGTGAGCTGAAAATTAATTTACTTCTTAGGAGTACATTTGAAGATAAGAAGCAGAAAATGAATATTGCAGAAGGAGATGTCTTCAATGACATTTAGGATGTATGGGTGGTACAAGAAAACAAAAAATGGAGAGAGCAACCAGTAGCTTGAAGGTGAAAGTATGAAAGGTTACCAATGTGTTTATATCCCTAATAGTGAAAGAAAAGTTTAGTGGCAAAGTAATGAGAATCAATATTATTTGTAGGAGAATTCACAATTTCAAGATGAAATAGATGAACTATGGGAATTGATGCAAGTTCCTAAGAAAAGATACAGCAGAATGAATCTTATAGCCCATTGCAAAGCTAAATTGAAGGTGAATAATGATGAAGGCAAAGACAGTGGATCACTACAGTGCAAAGTCTGGGATCCAGGAAGAGAGAGAATGGAGACACATGACCAGGTGGTCATGTTTTTTTTCTACTTTGTGAATCTAATGCAGGAGCGTTAGCTCTAAAGCCAAAGTTCCAAAGCTTGGTCAGACCCTAAGTCTTGACAATTTCCCAAGAGAGGTTCTTTGTAAAATACTTGTAAAATTTTTTAAGTTTCTCTTAATTAGCAAGCAAGCATAGACATAGAAGATTCAAGCATGGATAGGTGTCATAGCAAGGATGATTATGTAACTAATTCCTAAGTTTGAGGAATGACTCGAAGGAGTGAAGAGAAATATGGAAGCATATCCCATGTATATAGTAATAAATTTGAAGAGTTATAGATAAGATAGGTTAGTATTCCTATTTTTAGAAATAGTTTCTCTTGTTTAGAGACCAACTACAAGTTTGTATGGTTTTATGTTAGTGAGATTAGGCTTAAAAAGGATTTGATTTTAGGCCTATGAGAAGAGAGAGATAGGTAGAGATGGATGACCAAATGAAGGAGAAATCAGGCCAAGGAAAAATAGAGCGAAGATCAGAACATGATATGTGTCTGAGTAGAATCTTATGTACATGATTGTAGGAATGAATAACATTATTATGCAGTTTTTAGCTCTGAAATGTCTCTGTCTTTTGTAATTGATGACTATCTCTTGATGTGTGTTTTCCCATGTTGTGTAAATATGAAAATTATATGTGTGATCTTTATTTGAAGAGTTATATATAAGATAGGTTAGTATTCCTATTTTTAGAAATAGTTTCTTTTGTTTAGAGACTGGCTGCAAGTTTGTACGGTTTTCTATTAGTGAGATTAGGCTTAAAAAGGATTTGATTGTAGGTCTACGAGAAGAGAGAGATAGGTAGAGATGGATGGCCAAATGAAGGAGAAATCAGGCCATAGAAAAAGAGAGTGAAGATCATAACATGATGTGTCTGAGTAGAATTTTATGTACATGATTGTAGGAATGAATAACATTATTATGCGGTCTTTAGCTCTGAAATATCTCTGTCTTTTATAATTGATGACTATCTCTTGATGTGTGTTTGCCCATGTTGTGTAAATATGAAAATTATATGTGTGATCTTTTTGAATCTTAAATACAGAAGAATTGAAGTATGAATTCAAATTGGGGAAACGTTGGATAAGTGTGTTCTTCGTTGAAGGTGAATTCATTAGCAGGTTAATTCCAAGATGTTGTTGTTGGACATTGAAGTAAAATTTTACAATGTATTACCCTTTATTTCTTGTGCAATTGATCGTGGTGTAAATAAGATCACCCAAATCTGAGACCAGGTGTGATGTGATGAATATGAAAATACAAAGCGTGTCACGTGAGGAGATCAAGATTTGAATCTTGAGATCATTGGAATACCATGGAGCTAGTGGGATATTTGATGGCAGAGATTGTGGAACACATACATTGTTGAAATGTGACTATACATAACATGGAGAAGTGGTCCCCATAAGGAAATCACAAGGCAGAGGCGTGAATGTTTAAGGGGAAGGCCAATATATTCAAGCACGGGGCCAGAAGGATGCCCCGTGGTCAAAATAATAGTTCAAGAGTCGGACCAATGGACACGTTCAAAACATTTCACACAGGTCAGGGTCGAGTCAGGCTTATTCGCAAGCTCAGGAGAGACTAGCGCTACAGAATAAATTTTAATGCTAAGATGTCTTGAAGTTAAAATTAAACATGATTATCATTATTCCAAGTTTGAGTATAGCGAAGGCTCGTATTCATTGTGCCCAGATCCAAAGGCAACCCAGGAGCACAAATTGCATGAGATTTATACCAAGGAGTGCCCCTAAAAGCAGTCTCGTTAAATCCTCTCACCTGCAAATTGATGGTTGACATTAACTACGGGAGCACTCTCTTCAAATTCCAAAAAACTGCTTAAGTGCCCCCGCAAGTGCTTTTAGGTTTCAATAAAGGACATTACGGGGTAATAAATGGAGCCCACACCCTTTGCTTTCAAATTAGAGAAAGAATAGAAATGGCGTATTTTCCTTAAAAGAACTTAAGGGTTTTGAAGGAAGCACAAAGGGGAAAAATAGATGGTCATGATCAAAGTGCAGAATGGAAGCGGAGAGATGGACGATGGAGATCGTAGCAAAGGAACGCAAGTCATATGGACAGATAATATTAGATCGTGAGATCTAAGTTAGAGATAAGCGGTCAAGAATGGATATCACAAATAAATATGCATCATAGTTAATGGATCAGAGACTCTGGAGAAGAACCATGTGTCGGCCCTAAGTTCCATCGCATATCTCACTTCACAAATCTTGCCATTTACCCTCCACTGCTCACTCATAAATCTTGTGATTTACGATATTCGGGTGGTCCCACCTCCATCTGCAACATCACTCCTGCGCATCGCACATTGATCCTCGCAACTTTCAACAATTACCTCCCTGCACTTCGCACTTCGAAGATTTTAACATTTGACCTTTGCCTTCTCCCATATAAAACTCACAACGTGTGATCTGCAGGCGCGGTCCCACCTCCGTCCGTGCCACGTCACCTTCCTCGCCATCGCACATCGCACATCACGCCTTTTAACATTTACCACCCTCCGCTTACATATAAACTTTGTGATATGTGATCTACGGGCACGGTCCCACCTCCTTCCATGCCACGTCACCTTCCTTGCCCCTTGCACTTCGAACATCACATGTTTTACCTTATACTCCTCGATGGTTACACATAAATCCCACTATTTGCGATGTGCGGGTGGAGTTTGGGTCCCACCGCCTTGCCATGTCATCTAAAGCCATCCTCGAGCCTCTGACCTGCTCTTTTATAATTAAATCACTTCCGCCATGGCTAATACTATCAGCCCCACCATTCCTTCCGCCTTTTCCATCCGTTCTTCGCACATCCTATCCATGCCCCCTTCCGAAATTTGGTTCCACTCAAAACACAGCATGGGCTTTTGGGTGGAACATGTAGTTTGGGTTCATTCAGTTTGCTCAGGAAACCTCCACTAAAGAGCCAAGCATGCGCAGTACAATTGCTCATTTCACATCTGCTGAGTGCAAATCATGAGAGTTAGAGAGTGGAGGTTTTCAAACAGCGGGTGGAATCACATGATGAAGTCCAGACCGCCCACCTGTTCTCAGCCACTTTTGCCACTCCTTTTGAAGATTCTGGAATTTGACCTCCATGGCCAACTGTTTTGTTTCTTTTTACTGTTAGATAGTGATTTTTTGCTGGTAAAATCTAGATTTTACCTAATTATGTTTTGATTTTTCTGTTGCAGGAGTGATTTCTTGATGCACGCTCCGCTATTCAGTTAGGATATTTTTATTTTGCATGTGTGGATCGATCATGAGAATTTGATTCAATCGTAAACCCTGAAAGAAAATTCTATATGTAGTGAGTTTCAAGATGAAAGAAGGGTTCTGGAATTTTGAAGAATTTTGTTGTAGTTTTGTATGATGGTGCTCCCTGTGCTCTAATATACATATTTGGGAGAGTTGTTTAAACTTAATATGATACAGAGCTTTTATTTGGATTCCAGATGGAGAAATGAATAGTATGTATTTGTTTCCTTCTGTTATCAGTAATCTCCTTTTTATGTGTAATCATCTTTCATGATATGCTGCTAATGGTTCGTGTAATGTAACTATCGATGGTCTACCATTTTATTCATGAATTTGTGTCTGTATAATGCTCAGGTGTTAATTATCATCTATTAATATTGTTGCACTCCCTTAATTCACACTCCACGAACCTCTATTGTTGTCCATATCTCATTCATATCCGCTTCCTCTGAGTTCATAGGGGACAAGTTCTTAATCCTCTTAATCCTATCTCTTGTGGGTTCCTTCTCCTTTTCTTTCTCAACGCCTCT
Source organism: Pinus albicaulis (assembly GCA_034641835.2). Classification (NCBI taxonomy): domain Eukaryota; kingdom Viridiplantae; phylum Streptophyta; class Pinopsida; order Pinales; family Pinaceae; genus Pinus; species Pinus albicaulis. Next base: position 140,879,796 of record CM076581.1, read on the forward strand.
ACATATTTTTAAATATTTTTCTCATTATTTTATACTTGGCCCATTTAAAAGCCATCAAGCTTCACAGCCTCCTGAGCCCTCTCACAATATAGGGAATTCACATGAATCAGGCTCAAATGATCTTCTCCATTCTTGAACCACCAAAACCATTATTCTCTTGACCTATATTCTATCAAAGGCATTTATACAATTATCTACATTTAACCTCTAATTTTAAAATATCCTAGGCACTGGTATTTTGCAACTAAAGGTTGTCTCTAGGAGCTACAACATCTTTTTGGCATTGTTGTCGGGGATACAAATGAAGAAATATTTTCCCTCAGATACGACATTATCTTCTCCCTTCAATTAGGTGAGCACGAAGGGTTGAGAGATGCATATTCCTCACCTTGGCGATTCCACTGTAAAATACTCCTAATCAGAAGTAATCCTGGCTTTCATTAGGCCTCACACCAGATTCAGATCCACCATCTACCTCCACCTCTAAATCACATGGTTGTGTCGATTTTCCTTTTGAAGAAGTATACCCCCTTCGCCCTCCCTCAGCCTCTAAATGATATGCCACAAGACTATCTAGAGAAGTTGCCTCGGTTCACCGGGGAAGATAGTAATCATGCGCAGAGACGTATTGAAAACTTCTGCACCTTTTCTAAGAATGTAAATGTAGAGCACTTATATGTGGTATTAAGGCTTTTCATCCAACACTTGGAGGGAGAAGCCCAGAAATGGTTCAAGTTTCTATCCAACAACATAGTCCACACTTGGGAAGAAATGGAAAATGTCTTCACATTGAAATGGGGAGGAAAGAGGGACCATGGATATGTCCTCACAAAGTTCAATGCTCTCAAGAAGAGACACAATGAGGATGTAACGGAATTTATAAAGAGGTTCAATAATCTCTATAATAATATCCCTGCCAAGATAAAGCCTCCCCAAGCAGCTGCTAAGGTGGTCTTCGCAGGAGCTTTCGAGCCAGATTTTGGGTTCACCTTAAGAGAAAGAAGATCCACATCTCTGGATCAAATCCAGACTGATGTGTTGGAGGTAGAAGCAAACTTTGCGTCTACTGATAAGTTTAAGGGGAAGATAGAACATGAAGCTAGAAGGAAGAAGGGGGAGGAGGCTTCCACCTCAAATCAGGAGAGGGAATTACAGGAGCAAAGAATCGAAGAGATGAATAAGCTGATCAAGAACCTCTCAAACAAGTTGGTTAAGCTTGAATTGGAGGCCAAGAATTCCTCTCCTCGTTCCAACCAAATTATTCCTAACCGAGGGTTTAATCCTCAATATCGGAGGCCCCCTCTACAACTGTTGCAACAAGCTGAGGAAGTCACAGAAAGCCACGAAGATCAATTCCTTTCCTACTCTGATGATGAGGAAGGTGAACCCATCCTGAAAGGGGAACAAGAAGAAGAGGAAGTCCCTCCAGAGGATCGAGATATTGACAATTACTGCAGGAATTTTATGGATTTCATGCAAGCTCAGCTCCATAAGAATTATGACCTCAGGTCGTCTAGAAAGAGAACCCGAGGGAAAGAACCAAATGAAGGGTCAATATCAAGAGAACAAACCCTTCCTAGTTCTGCTAGTGAAGGGAATAAGCCCTTATAAGATTCAGCCCCTCATAAGGCCACTACATCTACTTTCACAAAGCTAGAAGTTGATCCTCCCATGGATAAGAAGCCCACATCTACACCCTTGAAACCGCCCGACCCTCCTAAAGAGAAATTCTAAGAAATCATTACAGAAAAAGGGCCCACGCCCTTCAATATCCGAGAAGAACAACCCATGGTGGTGTTTGGACTGAATGCAGAGAATTAGCTTCTAGCATATGTTGAAGAAGAGGGAGGTGATATTACCCTCCATGAAGAAGGAGAAGAGCTGGAGTATTTCCCAGCTGACACTAAAATGTGATAGCACAGGTGATAAGGCGGCTGATGAGGCAATTTGTCTAGATCCCTAGCATCCTCGGCAAGCATCATTTCCTTGAGATTAGGACCGGTCAGTTTGCATGATGAAGACCATCTCTCAAATTCTCTTTTAGTACAAGGTAAAGTTAAAAATTGGTTTGAGAATATTCCAGCCGCTAACATGAGCATTTTTCATCAATTCATGCAAGTTTTCCTAGGTCAATGGGTAATCATGGGAAATGTCTTTCTTATCATAAAAGAGTATGGACATTTAAAAAGAAATCCTAGGGAGACAGTTCAATATTTTTCAGCCAGGGTAAATAAGAAGTATCATTCAATGCCTGCTGATATAAGGTCACCCCCAGGAGTAGCTCTCTTGCAATACCCAGATGCCTTAAATCCAGAGGTGGCATTCCAAGTATCAGAAAGAGACATTGCAATCCTTAAAGAAATACCAAATATTGTAGTTGATGTGGAGGTGAACCTACTGAATAGAGAGGTAAAGTTTAAAAGGAAGAATTTACTCAGTTTGATTCTCCTCCACCTTTATGCCTTAATTCCTCAGATAAAATGCAAACATGTTCTGAGTTGTTTGAAGACATGGAGAACACATGTGTTTTACCAAGTTGTGAGGTTGGATCGATTGGGCCAAAATATTCAAAAACAGGCCAAGTGTACCTTGATCCAGTGGCTGTCTATATTGAGAAATTATTCATCAAAAAAGCCACCATACCTTTTCAGCATTTCTATTGTTGTTCAGGTTTACCAAGCCCCTTGCAATGAAGACCGGGCTAGGAGTTCCTATAAAATACCAGTAACAGATATGTTCCTGAGTCTGGTGGAAAACAATGAAAGAACAAAATTATTAGAGCAGTTGCTTGCCTGGTTACACTGCCATTATTGTATCATTTAGAATAGTAGTAATTACAGCAGATTAGGGTAGGTAGGTGTGCAAATAAGCTCAGTGCTATGAGCATATTTCCAATTTAGTTTCAGATTTCTTTACAATTCTCAGTTCAAGTTTGTTTCAGTTTCCAGTTTCAGCATTGTTCAGATTTCAGCATTTAAGATTTTCAACGTGCGGCAGTGATTTCTATTTTATATAGTTGTAAGTGCACAGCTCAGTGGTAGTTTCAATTCAAGCCTAAACTATGCATTTGTGACTCCATGAGCCCAATAAATCACAACCATTCAAGCTCTGTAGGTTCTCAACACACTTAGAACAACATGTTGTCCCCAAACGGAGCCAATGTTGGCATGTGACCGTACATAACATGGAGAAGTGGTCCCCATAAGGAAATCACAGTGCAAATGCGTGAATGTTTAAGGGGAAGCCAAAGCTACTCAAGCATGGGCCCGGAAGGATGCCCCGCAGTCAAAAAAAAAATTCAATATTCGAACCAATGGACACGATCAGAACATTGCACACAATTCAAGGTCAATTCGGACTTATTCGCAAGCTCAAAAGAGACTAGCACTATAGAATATCATTTAATGCTAATATGTCTTGAAGTTAAAATTAAACAAGATTATCATTTTCCAAGTTCGAGTACAGCGAAGGCTCGTATTCATTATTCCCAGATCCAATGGCAACCTCAGAGCACAAATTGCACGAGATTTATACCAAGGAGTGCCCCCGCAAGCAATCTCGTTAAATCTACACACCTGCAAATCGACGGTTGACATTAACTGCAAAAGAATTCTCTTCAAATTACAAAAAATTGCTTAAGTTCCCCCACAAGTGGTTTCAGGTTTCAATAAAAGACATTACAGGGTGATAGCTGGAGCCCACGCCCTTTACTTTCAAATCAGAGAAAGCAGATAAATGGCGTATTTTCCTTAAAATAACTTAAGGGTTTTGAAGGAGGCGCAAAGGGGGAAAACAGATGGTCAAGATCAAAGAGAAGAATAGAAGCAGAGAGATGGACAGCAGAGATCATAGCACAGGAATGCAATTCAAATGGACGGACAAGATTAGGTCGCAAGATCTAAGTTAGAGATAAGCGGTCAAGAATGGATATCGCAAATAAAAATGCGTCAGAGTTAATGGATCGGAGACTCTGGAGAAAATCCACGTGTCGGCCCTAGGTTCCATTGCATATCGCACTTCGCAAATCTTATCATTTACCCTCCGCCACTCACTCATAAGTCTTGCAATTTGCGAGCGGCTGTTCCCACCTTCGTCCACCATGTCACTCCCACCCATTGCACATCACTCCCCACAAATTTCAACATTTACCACCCCGCACCTCACACTTTGCAGATTTTAACATTTAACCTTCACCTGCTCCCATATAAAACTCTCGACGTGCGATTTGCAAGCGCAGTCCCACCTCTGTCTATGCCATGCCACCTTCCCTGCCATCGCACTTCGCACATTGTGCCTTTTAACATTTACACCCTCCGCTTACATATAAACTTTGCGATATGCGATCTGCGAACGCAGTCCCACCTCCGCCCGTGCCACGTCACCTTCCCCGCCATCGCACTTCACACATCGTGCCTTTTAACATTTACCACCCTTTGCTTACATATAAACTTTGCGATATGTGATCTGCGAGTGCAGTCCCACCTCTGCCCATGCCATGTCACCTTACCCACCCCCCACACTTCACACATCGCACATTTTACCCTTTACTCCTCGCTTATTGCACATAAATCCTGCAATTTGCAATGTGCAGGCGGAGTTTGGGTCCTGCTGCCCTGCCACGTCATCTAAAGCCATCCCCCGACTTCTGACTCACTCCTTTTTGTTTAAATCATTTCCGCCGTGGTTAATATTATCGGCCCCACCATTCCTTCCACCTTTTCCATCCATTCTTCACACATCCTAGCCATGCCCCCTTCCAAAATCTGGTTACCAGTTTTCAATTCAAAACATAGCTTGGGCTTTTGGGTGGAACATGCAGTTGTGGTTCATTCAGTTTGCTCAGGAAATCTCTGCTAAAGAGCCAAGCATGCACAGTACGACTGGTCATTTCACAGCTGTTGAGTGGAAGCCATGAGAGTTAGAGAGCGGATGTTTTCAAACAGCGGGTGGAATCATATGATGAAGGCTAGACCGCCCACCTATTCTCAGCCACTTTTCACCACTCCTTTTTAAGATTCTAGAATTTTGCCTCCATGGCCAACTGTTTTGTTTCTTTTTACTGTTAGATAGCGATGTTATCTACATGTATATAGTTATCTACATTTATCCTCTGATTTTTAAATCTCTTAGGCACTGGTCTTTTGCAACTCAAGGTTGTCTCTAGGAGCTACAACATACATGATCAAAATTATTGAAGAGAAAATCTATGTAAATCCACTAGATAATGGTAAGAGCACCTTGTCCAAAGCCCTGTACTGATCTCAGGTGTAGAGTATTTAACCGTGGAACAAAGGTTTGGTAAATATGCCTAAGAATGAAGATTTTTGGTAGATGATATCAATTGAAGTATTGGTATTAATCCACGGTATGAATTGCATAATGATATGCTTGGTATATGGTGAACTCAATGTATGAATTGTGATCATATTTATAATCAAGTTAAAGGATGCATAGTAATTTGTATGCATCATTATGAGCTTGGGTACATGGACCTATAGCATTCAATTGTAGGAATATGCAGGTTAGATTCCCAGTTAAATTGTTTTGAAATGTGTAAGTGGTGAAGCATTTCAAGGTGAAGAACAGAGATTGGCAGCAAAAGTCCAGAGCCGATAGCAGCAAGAATATTTTGGTAGCATTGAAGTGTTTTGGTTGTCATAATAGTTTCTCGACCACCATAGTTTGATTCCTGATATATTGGTTTAAATCCTATAAAAAACTTATGCATCTGATAATTTCAAGTGATTGAAGGTCATTTTCAAAAGAAGAGCTTTGGCAGAAGGGCCCAAAACTAGTAACAACTATTAATGTTGGCAAGGCCATCCAAAAGTAGTGAAGGCATATAACCTAGATTATGCAAGGTTCATTTTGGAACCTAATGGCAAGTTAAGGAGGCAAGAGCATAAAATATCCTCGCATAGGGGCAAGGGTATGGAGTTTCTATCACCTTCAATAGTAACATCACCGTTTCATCTGGTATATGGAAAAGAATCTATTATACCTTTGAGCATAGCCCTTCAGCAACCCTAGTTCAATTTATTAATGAAGAACCTTCTTCTGCTTTACAATTACGAATGTCTCAAATAATTAAGATGGAAGAAGAAATAAATAAAGCTAAATTGGTTCATGCTCATCATCAAGAATTGGTCAAAACTTCATTTGATATTAATTCAGTCAAACATAAACATTTTGAAATTGGAGACTTAGTTTTGAAATGGGACACAATGCATGAGGATAAAGGAAAGAATACAAAATTTCAAAAACTCTGGCGGGGTCGCTTTCAAATTTTTGAGAAGGTAGGTCCATCAAATTTTATATTGCAAGACTTACAAGGGAAGAAGGAAACTCTTCCCGTCAATGGAATTATACTCAAAAAGTATTTTTCTTAAAAAGAACAGAAGTTCTCTTGTACAATATGTAAATATTTTCATTCAAATAAATTATTTTGTAAAGTATTACACCTTTGCATAACACATTGCGATTTTTTTTCTCAATCATGAAAATTTTAGTTTTAAAAAGAAATAATGAAGAAAGCAAAACTATAGATTGAAATTTGAATACTCAAATCATTTTAGAAATTTTTTAAATTAACATAAGTATTTAAAATGAAGAGATCCCTTGGATTTTTAATTATTTTGAGAATTCAAATTGTTTTGAATCGGATTTGAAAATTTATATTTATAAAAGCAACAATTATTATGAAGTTTTAGTATATTTTATTTCAATGGTCATCCAAAACTCATAAAGAGTAGATGTAACCTCACTGTTCATTTATTTTAAATTTTTTAGAGTGTAATTCAAAAATATTTAAAACTAAAAAGTTAAGAGGTCTCATCACAAGCCTGATTACCATGATCATAGGAAACTAATATGCTTGGCATTATCATTATTGGCAACCACACCAATATAATGGCTCATAGACAAAAGGCCATGAGACAAGAGATCTCATTACCAATCGGCTTGTTCAAATTTATTACAGTTTGTGAATGGCATTATCTTTTCTAGCCACCAAACCAGGATAGTGACTCTAAGGTAAATAAAAAACAGAATAAAATAATGATAAGACACATTACCTCTGAAAAAATTATTTTGATATGAATAGGATACTGGCTCATTTTGGTTAAATAGTAACCCTGTCGATGTTATAAACGCCTGCTGGCAGCAGAGGCTCTACTAATGACTAATAAGTTTATCCAATACACTAAGCTTCAAAATGATTATTACTTTATCTTTTCAACCTATCAAAGCCTTGATTCATTCAAAAGAAATTTTCATCTATAAGAAACCTTAAAGAAACTTTTTGAATAAATTAGATTATCTTATTTCAAAAAGTTATCTATATCAATTTGGATTTCAAATCATTTATAAATTTCTGAAAAAAATATTAAAAAATTAACACTTCATATAATAGAGATTAACTGATTCGACCAGTGTGTCGCCGATTGTTGTGGTACTCAACAACCCCCCATTTTCCTTAGAAGCTTTAGAAGGAACAATGGGAACCCTTTAAAACTTTTAGGTTAAACCCTTTTATATAGATAAGTTAAGTATATCATCCCTTATATTTCTAAATAAAACAAAGAAAAAAATCGTTTTTTCATAATAAACACAATCTTATGAAAACATCGTAAAACAATGCAAAAATGTTAAAAAGGTAGTCAAACAAGTAAATGTCAGTAATAGATGGAAATGTGCTAAAAGAACATTGCCAAACTTCTGAAATGTCGAAGTTCTGATCTACTGAACTTCTGAAATGACGAAGTTCTGATCTGCCGAAAACCCGAAATGCCGAAGTGTCTATATCCTGAATAGCCCAAGTTCGAAAAAGCTAAAATTTGGACATGTCGAAACACCGAAATTTCTTCAATTAACCAACTGTTGATATCGCATTCTATCAACAGACAAATCCCGATATATTTCAAGCATCCTGATATTTCATTGTTTTGCATGTCACATCAATATTAAAGTTGATCATCATACCCTGTATCCAAAAGCGTTGAAAAGCGAAACTGCGAAGTAATGCCAACTATCAGCATCATGTGAAAAAACATTTAGAAATTAAATGACCACCTTATGGTTTCTAAACTGAAGGCTTTCAAATGAATTGTAATTATTTTAAGTTAATGAGAAGGGATTTTTCATAAGGCTCACATTGAATTAATATGACTGTCGCATACTTCGAAGTGATTCTCTGCTTATCTCAGCTAATTTTTTGACAGGGAAATCCTCATAAAGAAAAACATAAGGAGATGTCGAGGATAATCAAAGCATGGAGAAAGTCAGCCACTCAGCGAGATTCTATCTTGCACCTAAAGAAGCTCATGAGATGGCTCCTCCGTTCGCAGATACTACATGCACCCAAGATTTAGGTTCCTCCAAGGAATGAGTCTCCACCAAGGCCCATCCAGCTGCATGGAGTGATGTGGCTAACTCATTTCCTCACAGAGTTTTCGCTCATCCGAAAATTCTCCCATAGATAGATATGGTGAGGTGGGTCATCAACCATTGAATATAATGGACTAACTGTTTATTACCTCAAAAAAGACATTAATTGGTTCCTTCAAGCTAGAAGACTTAAGAAGAATGTACCAGTTGTCGATGCCTCAAAGGAAGTATGATACATAGTTCGTCCAAAATTTCTTGCAAGAAAATCTGAACCCAAACAAACACAACTGAGAGGACAAGGGTATGTATTCACTAGCCTCTCTGGTTGGCCCTTTCTCCCAAATTGTTGTTGTGTTCTGTCATCTTTATGGTTATATGAATACCCAAAAGTTTTCTGAAGAATGGGTATTGTTGATTGAAGCTGCCTCTGATGGTTATATCATGGACTGGGTAACCATTTTTTCAAACAGTATGAGTACTCAAATTTGTAATTATAGGCAAAGACGCAATGTACTAGAAAGGAAAACCCCTCATTTTTTCATGAGTGCCTATATTATGGATGCTATATGTTTTTCCTTTAATTTTCCATCCTTGCGATGGAAATGGTTTTTTCAATATGCCATCCCCATTCATGTTTATTTTGACATTTTGTGGGAATCAAAGTACCATTCCATTTTCTATAATATTTTTCATGAAGTAATGCTTCCCCTCCATCAAGAAGTTTTTAGTAATAAAGCCTTGAGGCTCACTGTTGAAGTCAATAGAGACTTGAGGCCTATAGGGAAATGGTTCAGAGAAGAAAACTTCACTTATGTTCAAGTTTTCGGAAGCTTAGCCTATCCCCATGTGTTTCCACTATTTGTTCCATATAAATTATTGGCCAAAGAAATCGCCTACCAAACTGTTGGACAAGGCCTAACTAAATTCATTAGAGATGCAAAGAAGATCGTTTGGCCATGTTTTCCTATTCCATGTGGTACATATACTTTAGATAATTTCAAGCATGTTTTGCTTGAAATTGAGAAATTGAAAGTTTTATGTTTTCCATTGATACCTAACTGACAATTTGACCCCAGTGGAATTTCCAAAGAGGTCACCACGCAAGTTAAACTCAGGCCATTTTCAAATGAGCCTGATAAATTTGACGATTTATTTGTAATGACCCTAGTGTATTCTATTGTAGAAATACTAGCCTCTTATCGATTGACTTGTGATGAGTTAATTAGTTTTAAGAAATATCGTTGGAACAAGATAGATCATCTACCCGAATTTCTGGTAAAACATTCCAGTCCAAACTCAGAGAGTACAAAAGCAATGGCATCCTCTTCCAAGGTTCCAAATGTTCAAAGTACAGAAACAACTAATATAGTTTTTGGACAAGAAATTGGAATCAAAGGAGAACAAATTGACAGAGTTTGGGAATAATTCAAGAATTTTCTAATGACTGAGGAAACCCACATTGCAAATTTTTCCAGTCATACAGGTACATAGGCAGTTGTAATCAACTCAAAGCAAAATTTGAGCTCTACAAAGCTACTCACAAATTCGGTCATAGAACCAAGCACAGAAACAGTTGTTAAAGAAACTATAAAGATTCTGGAGAATACAGGGAACACCTCATTTACTACAGAGGATTCCTAAAATGATGTTAATACTGAAACACTTACAGAAAATACAGTTGCATAGGTAAAGAATGATTCTCATATAACTAAAAATATGGAAATAATTCTTGCTTTTCCCACCATAGAGATAGTCCTTAAAATTGAAGAAATCCCACCTTTAGACACATTCTATAGTCCAAAGCACAAAGCAGTGGTGAGAAGGTCTAGAAAGAAAATAAAATTGTAACAAACTAAATTGTTGGTTCCTAGTGAAACCTTAGTTCAAATTCTTTGGAAAGATGTTCAATCCGCCCTAGAGGATGATCTAAATCGACTATCTCAATTTGCAGGAGCATATGTTAATGCGACCATGGATAAAGCTGCAGAAGTACACATTAGGGGAAGTTTGAGGTCTAAAATGGGCCTCCTAAGGAAATTATAAAATAATAGTGAAAATAATAAAATAATATTAGATTCCATCATCAAATTTTAAAGAGAAAAACGAAAAAAAAAAAAAAAATTACTTTTTCAACTCATATTTTCAACTTGTCTCCCTATGGGTTTACACAAATTTCGAGCAGGAACACTTGTTGGATGAAAAAAATGATTCATCATCCAAGGACTACCCATGTTGCATACTTTCGATGGACCCTGATACACGAAAAATGAGAAATACATAAAAAATGTTATTGCAATTACGTGTTTTCATGTATTTCTTATTTTTCGTGTAGCATGATCCATCAAAACTATGCAACATGGGTACTCCTCGAATGAGGAATTAAATTTTACATCCAATGAATACTCCCACTGAAAATTTGAGTAAAACCTTAAGGAGATCATTTTGAAATTCAATTTAAAAAAGTAGTTTTATTATTTTATTATTTTTTAATATTTTTACTTTTTTACCCAAAAAATGGTGAATCATCCCCCATGGTTGACATCATCATCTTAAATCCTATTGGTTATTATAAAGTTTATTTTCGTTGTACATTTTTCTGAGGAGGCCCATTTTAGACCTCAAAATTTCTCTAATATTTATTGATGCAAGAAAAGGATCAAAGAATTGCTCTATTAGAGTGAAGAATCCAAACTGAGAAGCAAGCAATAGAACAGCAATGGAAAGTAAACCTTGTCAATTTACAAAATAATTTTGATAATCTAAACGTGAAATATGAATAAGTTAGAGATAGGGATCAACAGATACAACAGTTGCAGCAAGAGGTTGATCAGTTGAAACATAATCCTAAAATTAATGAAGTCTAAAAGGAAGGAATAGATTTAGACATCCTTTTAACAAAGCAACAATACATTTTCTATCATAAGTTGTATTTAATTCATGACTTACCTAAAAGCAGTGATTCATTAGTCACCCAACTGTTAGAGTTGAGAACCTTATATGAAGATATCGATGAAAATATCTTTGCTTTCATAGATTGGCAGTATGGGACAAAAGGAAGAACAGCCAACCTTCCCAGAATTGAAGCATTACAGAAGGACATTGTATTCAAGGATTGGGATATTAAAATGAAAAGTGCAGAGATGGAAATCATCAGAGCCAGGAATATTGCATCAAATCTCACTAAATACATCCCTGATGCTCTACTACAAGCCAAGCTAATACAATACTATCCAAAATATACTCTTCTCGATGTCATTATCTTGAAGCAGTCTTGGAAGAATCATCAAGAAGAAGGACTCGAGAGATTCAATGCTTATCCAAAGTAAAATTGAAAATTTATTGCCAGTTCCTAGTAAAACCGCATGGTCAGTGGCTCACGTTGAGGTGTATTTCAAATGCAGCAATGTAACTTCTTCTAGCACTGAATGATGTAGTATTCACGGGACAGATGTGTATGCATCCAATGCATCCCCCCCAGCTGAAGCCAATGAGAGATATTTACAACCTCAAATAACATATGAAGAACGAACTTGGGAGGTATTCATGAATATTGTTGCAACTGATTACTATTTTATTGTCCTTTACCTTAGCTTAAGTTATTCAAGGATTTATAGAAACTTCATTTATATTTTTTCTATTTTTTTAATATTAATAGACTATTTAAACACCTCTCATGCATTTAGAAAGGGGTCCATAATTTTGAGAAGATAGATTTTTAACTTGCACTATTGTTTGATCAAGTGTTATCTAATTGAAAATTTGAGCCCGAAAGTTGTCTTTTTCAGATACAGAGCACTGATGCATCGGGTACTATTATCTTTGTGTTATTGAAATAGATAGTTATTTTATCTTTATGTTCTTTCATTATATAAATTACTTTGAAAACAATGTATCATTGTCACTATTGATATTAAATATTGAATGATTTGTAATCGTATATGAAGTAACAAGATCTTTTATGTGATTGAGTTTTAATCAAATAAATTAATTAACTATTTAATTAATTTAGTTTCTTATGTATGCTTTATCTTCATTAAGGTATTGAATGATCCACATTATTTTATACTTTGTGAAACCTTTCTATTAGATCACATTAAAAGAGGTTCTTATCCTGGGAAATAGTTAGAATAAGTTTTATTTTTGTCATTAGTCTTAAAATCACTCCATCAATTTGATTTCATTTATTTTGTTATTATTATTAAATCTCTTTAAACAGGAAACTGGTCCCTATATCCCCAGTCAGACCTGCCAATTTCAATGGAAAAGGAGTTGTCTTAAGCTCCCGACTGGGCGGTATTCCCTGATGTTGAGGCAATCCATTTCCAGCCTTCAACAGGTGAGAAAAACAAAAAATGGTAGTGGGCACAGGAAGGATCTACTCATTAACAAAAATCCATGAAAACCATGATCTATCCCTTGGGTTCCGAAAACAAGGAAGAGAACTTATCAAAAATCAATATGTCCTACCAAGGTTGAATGATGGTTACAGGTTATTTTTCCCTCTACCATTCCTGTAAATCGAGGCTATGGTTGAATTCGCCCCAAATTTAGGGGTTTTCCTGCATTTACAATTTGATTTCCATGTATAAATATGTATCTACACTAAGAAATGATAGGAATTATAGTTCCTAATTTATAGCCTAGTTATCCATTTTCGTTGTTGTTCCTGTGAGCCCAACTTCCTGCCCTAATTTAGGTCAAGGAGCCCGCTTGATAACAAATTTTTGTCACAGTTCCTTAATTCCCTCCTTTTAGCACTAGTTCTAAAAGAGAAGTTTGGAATTTACTGATGATTGTATTATAATTAAATGATTTGGGGTTTCTATGGTGCTAATGGCCAACTCTAGATTCAGTGAGGGGATTCGCAGAGGTCGCACAGGGGCAAAGCACCTGAACAAATCCATCCAAATCACTAGCACATAGTTAAGGGAGGAGGTTCATCAATTGGTGGCCTGGATGGATGGAAAATTTTGGATGTTTCAATCTCAGTTTCGTCCTTTTTTTTGCAGAAAATAAAATGTAAAACCCTTTTTTTTCCTTTTAAAAGACGGGATGTCTAAAATTTCTCAAAACCATCATATGCAATCATGTCTTCTTCAAGCGTTGGAATCACATGCCACTTACAACATAAGCTTAAGACTATTGAATATTATATGTATGGAAATTTCCAACTTTACAAGCCTAACAATGTCTTATCTCTCTTGCATTGCATATTGCTAGGCTAATTTCTTTTGTTGAACTCATATTTAGTCATATTTATTTCATTGAGCTCATTAGGATTGTTTAATTTATTAGAAATTATTGTCAATAGTTAATTAGACTTCAACCAGATAAAAAGGTTACGAGGTTGGAACAACCTGCAAACCAAATGAAGACAAATTAACTGAGTTTGATTGTACTTTCCTTAATTTGCACAAATTATTTTAATCTCTGTGCAAAATATTGTCTTAATGGTTTCAAGATTAGCACAGTGTATCCATGCAAAGGCACTTCACACCATTTCATGTGATTTGAGGTTACATCCTTTATTTAAAGTGAAACAACTCACCTTTATTTAAATTGAAACAACTTTTACAATGTCAAAGATGGGTAACCATGTTTTACTCTAGTTTCTTAAGACATGCCATCATCAAAAGGAAGAAAAATATGTTGGACATCTCTGCATTATAACATAATACAGGATTAATTTTTCTCCTTGACATATCTTGAAGGCTTTTCATGGTCCCTTCAGAAAATTTGTGTGCCATAACAATTCATTTGGTGCAGAAATAGCCTAGATATATACCTACATGTATAATTAATAGGTGACGAATCCATTGACTATAAAGAACATAAAGAAATAATTGTCCACAAGCATATGCAAATAGAAATAAAATCATGCCTCTATGGCCACATGCTTTTATAAACATCCAATTGTTTTTTATTCAAATCCATCAAGGAGAATCACATCCATCAGGAACAATAATTTAAGAGGAAAATAAAACATAAGGTGGAATCAAGTGTGGTATTGTACTTGTTCACAACTGAAGTAGTATGGTCACCTAACCAAAGTCATGTTGTATATTTTAAAACAAAACATTTATTTTAAAGTATTTTTTTCCATCCACTCCTTTAACATAAGTTACATATTGTCCCACGGAGTCCATATTGTCCACATTTCTGTTGGAAAGCTCACCAACATAAGCATCCCTCTGAACAAGGAATTCTTGCAAGTGATTTTTCTTCAAGGTTCTTCGACGTTTTTTCACTTGTGGGATTTCCATATTTATATTTCTACCACTATAGGGAAAATCTCTATGAGATGAAGTCGGGTGATCATAACCAAAATTGTATTTTCCTCTTCTTCTATATTGATTTCTGTTGGGTTCTGATTTAGTGTGCATATTTCCAAATTGCAAGCCTTTTTGTTGTATAAAGCAGACTCCACATATTTTTGTTTAGTGATTTTGTTTTATTTGGTTCCTTTTTAAAGTTTTGTCAAGGATTAGATCTGAACACCCAAGGATATTGGAGGCATTTATGTCTATTTTGAAGATAAAAATCAAGATCATGTCTTTGATATCTATTTAGATGCATACTAGTGGGTGTTGGCATATATGATTTTAATCCCTTTGTAGAACTAGAGCCCATTACAACCTTCGTACTCTGAGAAGCAAGAGGAACAATATAATATGTTTGTAGGTTGTCATTGTAACCACTTGTACATGGTAATCCCTTCTCTTTTTCTTCAAGGAATGGTGTACCCTAGAAGAGAGATTTTGTTCTCAAAAGATAGGATTCCAAAGAAGCATTATTGCCTTTTCTAGGGACTTTCCAAGAAGGGGTAGAAATTCCAAAGAGCCCATTTGATACAAGATGCATAGAAGGAATTAAATTTGGAATAGGAGGTATAGTTTTAACTGAACTTATGATTTTTTCATGCATATGTGTGCTACTTTCAATGGGTTTTAAACCTATAAACATTCTTTCAGTGCCACTAAATGTTCCATTTTGATACATCTCCATTAACCCAGATGAGGCATAGGTTGTTGGATGAAACCAACTTACATGCTTTCATGAAGAGCCCTCAGGTAAATTAGAGAATATTTTGTTGTATTTCTTCTCTGCTGCCATGTTCTTTTTATTTGCAGTCATATTTCCAGACAGAGAAAGAGAGTGAAGTAGCCTCACCTTCTAGCTGGGTTTTCTCCCGAAAGGGTTTCCTAGAGAGCATATCTTGTTTCTTATGTGTGTGTGTGAGCTTATTTTGTCATTCTCTACTTTTTCTTCATAATTTCCAATCACATGCATGCACTGATTACAGTTAAATCTAGAGATCTAGAATTTTAATAAAACTATAATAGGGTAAAAAATCAGTATTTTAATATATTATTATCAAATCTGTTGTGACGAACTATCCAATGGAATATCCATGGCAGTTTATGGATCATTTGGTATCATATCATGTTTCTTTGGGTATTTTGTGGAGATTGCAGAGATTTAGATCGGCACGATTGAAAATAGTAAAACCCTAATCATGGGCGACGAACATGTAAACGAACCTCGTAATCCTGTAGAGGTGAGGTTTACATATATGGAACAACAAGTCGCATATATCAACCGCAATGTAAGCCTCCTCGTGGTAGCTTTGAATAGAAAGTCGAGGATATTTGGAGAATATGGGGGTTCAAATCCAGAGGAAAAATCAAAACAGGGATCAGAAGATCGGGGAGAAGCGAAGAACTAGTCGAAGAAAGAACCCGAAAAAGATCAACCCAATTCGAGTGTCATTAACCAATCACAGTCCCTGTTTAAAATGGAAGCAAAAGGTTGATATCAATTAATACCATGGCAATATCGACGCTCTGAAGCTAAACCATTAGTTGCAGAAACTTTAAGTTTATTTCAGTTTCCATCACATTGAGGAAGGGCAAAAGATCTCATTCATGTAGCTGAAATTAGAGGGTCATGCACTGACTTGGTGGGAGAGCTATGCGGAAACCCTGAGATTGGAGGGAGAATCTCTAGTGACTAAATGGGAGGATTTCAAAACCCTCATAAAGTCACAGTTTCTTCCCATTGGGTATGTGGAGGACCAGTGGATTCGGGGGCATTACTTTAGGCGAAATTTGAGCCAAAGTGTGCAGGAGTACACCACGGAATTTGGAAAGATGGTTGTAATGTTGGGTACCTCTCCAAAGAACTCATATGTACTCCTCAAGTATTTGGGGGCTATGCATCGCCATCTACGCAAGTAATTGATGACGTTCAAGCCCAAATTGGTGGACGGGGCTTGTGTACAGGCACAGTACCTGGAGAACATAGGCAAGAAGAGAGCACAATCAAGTGGATTGAAGCAGAAGGAGAAACAATATGCTTCTAAGGAGGGGAAGAAGAAGCAAAAAGGGGGAAAATATTAGAAGGTGAAAGCCACAACACATCAGTGCAAAGATCCTAGAAACCACAGCAACCACTGCAACATCGATGGCCATACATATGAAAAAGGTTGGAAGTTGCATCTGGAGCTAAACCCGAAGAACAAGAAAGATAATAAGAAGAATCACATGGCCACTAATTCGAGCAACCAAGTTTAAAGAAACTCATATGTGGATGAGAAGATCGTTTTCACATCAGTACAGAAGGAGGTGAATCTGAGTAGCCTTCAACAACAGGAAGAGAAAGAAATGACCAAACTTTTCCATGTAAAGATATAGGTCAAGAAGACAAAGATTGATGCACTGCTTGACTCAGGATCATAGGTGAATCTCATTGCAACAGAGTTGGTCAAGAATTTGGGGCTAGAATTTCGTGATCATCCAAACCATATCCACTGGGATGGGTAAATAAGGATGCCGAGTTGAAGGTAACAAAACAGTGTAAAATTGGATTTTCTATCAGTGTTGATTTTATTGATGAAGTAGATCTAGATGTGGTTCCCCATGATGTATGTGGATTCATGTTTGGAATTCCATACATGTACATGTGTGATGCAATATTCATGAGGAGAGCTAACCAATATCAGCTCGTCAAGGATGGAAAATCATTCATCATCAACGCACACAAGGGAAAGTCAAAAAATTCACTACTAAGTGCCAACCAAGCCAAGAAATTGATCAGTTCTAGCGAGAAGTATGTTTTATTGTTTTTAAGAGAAAGTCAGTTTGTAGAGGAGTCAATAAGAAACAAAGCATCCCTGGAGGGGTATACTAAGAAACAAAAACAACAATTGGAAAATTTGTTACAATCATACAAGGATGTGTTCTGAGAGACTAAAGGGTTACCACCTAAGAGAGAAGTGGAGCATGAGATGCAGTTAATTCCAGACTCCCCATTGTTAAATATTGGGTTGTACTGGCAGTCAGTTATAGAAGAAAGTGAGGTGAAGAAACAATTGCAGCATTTTTTGGAACAGGGTGTCATTTGACCAAGTACATCACCATGTGGTTCACCCATCATCATTGTGTCAAAGAAGGATGGGACTTGGAGGATGTGTATAGATTATAGGGCATTGAACAAAATCACGCTCAAGAATAGATACCCCCTTCCCAAGATAGATAATTTGTTGTATTTGTTGCAGCAAGAAAAATACTTCACCAAAATGGACTTGAATTCTGGATTTCACCATGTTCGATTCAAAGAGGAAGATTCATGGAAGATCGCCTTCAAAACCAGGAAAAGTTTGTATGAGTGGTTAGTTATGCCATTTGGCCTATGTAATGCACCAGATAAGTTTATGAAATTAATGAATGGTGTACTACATCCTTTTATAGATTCATTTGTTATTTTTTATTTCGATGATATACTGGTATACAGTGCTACCTGGGAGGAGGATATTTCACATTTGATGCAAGTGCTAGAAACATTGAAGAAGCACCAACTGCTAGAAAATCTCAAGAAATGTGAATTTTCAACAGTCTTTGGTGTATCTAGGGTATGTGATCGTTGGAGGAGAGTTGAAGATAGATCCTTCCAAGATGGAGGCCATCATGAAATGGTTTATGCCTACGAATGTTTCTCAGGTCAGGAATTTCATTAGGGCAGAAGGGTACCTGAGGAAATTCATAGCCTTGTTTCCAGTGATAGTAGCACCGCTCCACGCCATAACAGCAAGTGGCAAGAGTTTCCATTGGGGAAAAGTTCATCAGAAGGCTTTCGAGGAGCTAAACAATAAGATCAATCAAGCACCAGTTCTAGCATTACCAAACTTGCAGCGACCCTTTGAAGTGAATACAAATGCGAGTGGGTATGTTATGGGACTTGTCTTGATGCATGGAGGAAGGTTTGTATGCTACCATTCTGATGTATTTCATGGGGAAGTTCTCAACTACCCTACCTGTGATAAGGAGCTCTATTCCATAGTGCAAGATGTGAAGAAGTGGAAGCACTATCTAATTGGAAATGAAATTTTAATCCACAAAGATCACTAGTCATTACAGTACTTGCAGACCTAGAGTAAGCTACAGCATACTAGGCATTACAAGTAGACGTGGTTTTTATAGCAATTTCATTTAGTGATCAAGTATAAGAAGGAAAGCACAAAAAATTTGGTCGATATGCTTTCAAGGCCACCCAAATCAAATATTACAGCTTTGGGGACTCTTATGCACATGGAGTCATTCACCCATGATGCATACAGAAATGCATATTCTGAGAATGAGGACTTATAGAGTAGGTGTATCAACAGTTGCAGAGTTAGAGACATGTGCATTGTGACATCACCGTTGACTTCCATCTCCAGGATGGGTTACTCTACAGGATGATAAGCTATGTGTTCCTAAAGGTGAGTGTTGTAGTTGATTAGAGGATCACACCTCCAAGTTTGCAGGGCACTTCAGTGTAGGTAAGACCATGGCTAGCTTGTAGAGGTATGTGTATTGACCCAAGATGCAAGATCAAGTAGTTAGGTTCATAAGAGGATGCATGCTTTGTTGTACCAGCAAGCCTAGCAATAGGAAACAAGGTCTATATCATCCCTTACCTGTACCTACTCATCCTTGGGAAATCATTTCCATGAACTCTGTGGGAGTTGTACTAACAATCAAGAAGGGACATGACTACTTGTTCGTGGTAGCTGACAGGTTCGGCAAGCTATGTGTTTTGATTCCCTGTAAAAAGACCATTAGCGGGAAAGAAGTAGCAAACTTGTTCTTTAGACAGATTTGGGTGGACTTTGGGATACCAAGGAGCATCATTTTAGATAGGGATACAATATTTCTCAGTGCATTCTGGACTACACTGTGGGAGAATATGGACACAAAGTTGAAGAGATCTGCAATGTTCCATCCACAGACAGATGGGAAGACATAACTAGTCAACAAGACTTTGGTGCAACTTCTGAGGGGACACAACAAGAAGCATCTGAAGACCTAGGATGAAAATGTGGTATATATACAACATTCTTATAACAGAGCAATCCACACTTCTATAGGAAAGTCCCCATTTCAAACTTGTTTTGGATATTTTCCACCTTCACCTTTGGATATTGCATATGGTCAGCAAGGAAGAGTGAGGGAATATCTTTCAAGAGACACTTTGAGGGCTGAAAATTTTATATATAAGATCAGGCAAATCCATCTATAGGTACAAGAAACATTGCAGAGCTCTCAAGAGAAGTATAAGGCTAGGCATGATCAATACATAATAAATAAATCATTCAAGATGGGAGGCAGAGTATGGTTGCAGTTGAACAAGGAGAGGCTGCAAGGGCCTAGTATGAAAATCAAGGATCTAAGATATGGTCCCTTTAAGATACTAGAAAAGGTGGGTGATAATTCTTATCGACTCAATTTACCACCATATATGCACATTTACTCAGTGGTGAATGTAGAGAAATTGAAACTCTATGAGCCCTCCATGCTAGATCAGGAAGAGGAAAGGGTCCTACCTTCTGTGGAGGATTTGGCAGCATATGCTCAGGAAGAGTTACCAGAAGATACATTTTTGCACGAGAGGTCTAGAACTACAAGACAAGGGAAGCATGATCTTTGGTAGATTGAGTTGAAGGGATAGCTTCCAGGAAAAGCTAAATGGTACACTAGAGAGAAGGTGGATTTCCTCACCTCATTCAATAGAAGATTTTGGGGACCAAAAGCCTCCCAAAATGGGGATGTGTGATCCAGATTGGATCATTATATTTTTTCCATCCATCTCAATGCATTTGGAGTAGAAAAAGTGGAGGAATCAGCTCACGGGACCATTATTACCAGCAGGACCCAATTTGGAAAAATGGGGTCTGAAACCTTTCGGGAGCATTTTGAGGCATCAAACAAAATTTTTTGGGGGGGTAAAACTTTTTCGTTTTAGCACAACATCATTTCATATTATTCTACACATAGATATCTTTCCAATAGCGCAAGAAGCGCGTCGATCGAAGTCTGTATGTAAACGTTATCCCACTCAAAAATTCACTGTTAGGTCCCCATAATACTAGTGTAGACCATTATTATTGTTAGTGTATCCCCTTTATTGTTATGGTTGTGCCCATGTAGTCCCCATATTATTATTATTGTGCCCCATAGAAGCCCACTATTGTTATTTTTTTTCCCTTACATTATTATTGTTATGTCAGATAGGATTATATTATGACCCCTTGGACTCCTATATATATAAAGGAGGCTTTGTCATTTGAATCATCCAATAATTGTTCACTTATGTAATGTAAAGGAGGTTTCCCCCTCGAAAAGGCTGATTTATAAGTCTTTGATCTATATTTTCTTCTATTTTGTGAGTTGGGTTCATAATATTTCGTATCAAAGCTTTGGATTCTAGGGTTTCGCTACTGCAAACAAATCATCGTGGAATTTTAGTTATAACTTTTTTTCTACAAAGCTTCCTAAGCTGAAAAAAAAAAAATTTAAGCTGAAATCTTGATGAACCTCATGCCCAAATTTCAGACATTCATTCTCAATATTTTCATAGATAAGATCTGTTGAAGTTAGGGTTTTTGCAGGCTCCATAATTTCATCTCAAAGAGGTGACTGAGGAAAAATCATCATAACTTTCGTTTCAGGAATAGGATTCGAAATATGTAAAAATTGGTTGAAAGTGCGTGAAATGTTGTTTCGTTTGTATCGATTTCAGAACCGAAGGACAAAAGAGGGACACGTGGCATGTCGTACAATTTTTCTCTATTGAACCAATCCATAATTAGGTCATTGTGGGACATTGGGCATAACTTTTTCTTGAAGAATCCAAATCAGGTCTGACTAGTGGCATTGGAAAGAAGGTTGATAGGGATACTGCAGGACCGAATTTAAAATATTGGATATTCGAAATTACAAATTTACCACCATTTCGAGATCGAGCTCCTAAAAGAAATAAAAGGTGTGTATTTTTTTTTAATTTGCATAACTTTTGTTTGAAAAATAAGTTTGAAGTGATTCCAAGGGCATATTGAATAATAGATATTAGTATTGAGTTCTAAAATTCCTTCAAAAAATAATTCTACACCCATTAAGTCCTCAGAAAACTCTACTATGATGCATGAAGAGAAAGAATTACAGTACCATATATCAAAATTACAATACCAAGTGCAACAAATTTCACTCTCACATAGAACAACCAAAAGTGAACTAAAAGGTGACATAGATGGTTTAAAAGCAGGCATGGAATCTAATATGGATGGGTTGAAGGATGGCATGAAAGGCGTGGAAGCTAAGATCGATGGTATATAAGGTAACATGGAAGATTTGAAGAAAGATGTTGAAATTTAGTTACCGGAGGACAGGTGGTTCCCTAAGGCTTTGATCTTTGGCCGAGGGAAAAGTATCCAAATGTATTTCACTTTTTCTCCTAAAGTGACTTTATAAGTTATAAAGTCAAATCTAATTTAAAAGTGACTTTAAGTGATAAAGTTACTAAGTCTAATTTTAAAGTGACTTTAATAAAGTCAATGTGAAATTAGAAAGTGAAAAGTGACTATGGAAATAAATGACTAAGAGGGTCTTTATTAAAGTGGGGTGAATTAAAAAATAGAAAGTGAGATTTAAATGCACATTTAATCTCAGCCCTAGATCTAAAGCTATCTCATCCATTGGATTTAGGGATTCCCCAAAAGTCACTTAGGGTTAGGTTAAAGGAGGAAAATAGGGAAAAGATCATTCAGTCTTTCACGAGCAGATTGAGAGAGGAGAAGAGAAAGAAAAGTAGACATTTATGAGCAGTGCGAAGAAAGAGGACAGCAGCAAGGAAATTCAGGAAATCCGTACAGCAAGGAAAGTACGGTTTTCAAGGCAATAGAGAACGAAAATCAAGGAGAGGAGAACAACATTTATTGCTACTATGTTGGCACAATTCCCAAGGAGGTCGTACAGCAGTTTAAGGCATTTTTTTCCATATTTCCGTACAACAAAGAAACAACATAGAAATCAAGGTTGTACAATAGTTTCAAGGCAGCCATACAACACGAAAATCGAGGCAGACGTACAGCAGTTTTTAACGGGCTGTACAATGTTGTTTTTAAGGATGTCGTACAGTCGTACAACACGTTTTTCTATGACGCCTATACAACATTTAATGCTGCACATTTTTCTATAAAATTTCTGTTTTGCATTGGCACGAAAATCGAGGTGGATTTATGCACGATTTTCAAGATAAGTAAATTTGTGAGGTTGCTGTAATTTTTACTGTGTTTTCCTGTTCACTATAAAATCATATTCATAAATAAAGAGAAGCTTTCGAGCTATTTTTCCCCAAGAGTTGTAGGGGGTTTTTCCAGGGTCATATTCACAAAAAATCAGCGTGTAAAATTTCTGTGTGTGGCTGATTTATTTTCTGAGTTTTTATTTCTGCATTTTTAGCACTGTGAAATTTCCAGAATTTGTGTTTTCACAAAATATTTATTTTTCCAACTTTTTGAATGTATGGTTATGGGAATGGGAATTTAACTTAAAGGTAGAAATAAGGAGAAATTGAAAAACAGTGTGGGTTATCAAATTTCTACATGGTATCAGAGCTAGTTTGCTGAAAAGTGCAGTTTGGGATAGCAAAGAAAAAATTTACAACAAGCTGATTTTATACACAGAAAGAAGAACCTTTACCACAGCAGTGTCATTTTCAGTTTATTAGGACAGCAAGCATGTCTTTGGGCTTGAGGGTGGAGAATAAGTTGGATGGGCATAGCAGCTACAGTATATGGAAGGAAAAAATGCAGAGCATCTTTGAGGAGGAAAAAGTCTCGGGTATAATGGTGAATACCCAACAGCACCCTGTGAATGTGCCTAGTAATGTTGTTCAGTTTGCAGACTTTAATAAGAAGAATAACAAGGGTAAGAGACTGATTCTGGATGTTGTTAAAGACCATTGCATTCCTCATGTGAGAGGAAAGATATTTTCTCATAAGATGTGGACAACCTTGACCAATCTCTACCAGAGTACCAATGAGAACAGAAAAATGGTCCTAAGGGAGAAGTTGAAGGCCATTAAGATGGCCAATACTGATAGTGTTACTGCGTACCTAACAAAGATCACTAATGTGAGAGATGAGTTGGCAGTAGTTGGAGAGGTCATTCCACCCACTGAGTTGGTGCGGATTGTCATGAATGGCCTTCCCAGTTCATAGCTGAGTTTTGTTGATGGGATTGTTGCACATGAGACCCTTCCCTCTTGGGAGAGGTTGTGGGATGATTGCATACAGAATGAAATCCGAAAGGCCCAACTTGGGGTAGCCAAACCAATTGAGGAGGATGAAAATGTATCACTGTTAGCAGGAGGCAAGAAAGGCGAGGGAAAGAAGCAAGCTTCCATAAGTGGTGGTGGGGGCAAAAGAAATGGTAAAGGGAAGTAGCAGGTGAACAAGGAGAAGGACTATTCTAAGGTGAAGTGTTGGAATTGTCAGAGGATGGGACACTATGCAGTTATGTGTCCGGAGAAGAAGAAGGGGAAGAACAAGACCATGGTAGCATCAGCAGAGATAGAGGACCTTTCGGAGAGCTTTGACCAAGAGTTTGGGTTCATTTCTTGTGAGTCCACTAGTGCAAGATCACCTGCCACAGAGGTTGAGAGGGAGTGTGCATTTCCCTCCACTAGCGGAGCATCTTCAGGGATTTGGTATGTTGACAGTGGGGCTTCACGTCATATGACAGGAGTCTATGAGTACTTCTCAGAGCTTTTAGAGAGTGGCATTGATATAGAGGTAGTACTCGGAGATGACAACGTTGTTAGAGCTGTCGGTGTGGGGACCTTGACATTTGATAGGGAACCCAAACCTCCCTTGAAAGTGTCGAATGTTCTATATGTGCCAGGGATGAAGAAGAACCTTATATCTGTCTCAGCATTGGAGGACAGAGGGTATGAGGTATTGTTCAGGAGAGGACAGGTGCTTATATATCACAGGGGCACTCCAGCTGATTCAACTAGAGTGATTGGTGTACACCATGCAAATGTGTACAAGTTTGTGTTTCAGCCCCTTTTGGCATTGAGCAGGAGTACTGGCAGAAGAGCTAGCAGTTGAGAGCTGTGCGTGATTTGGCACTACAGGATGGGGCACATGTATCATGGAGCCTTAAGGACACTGCAAGAGATCACTACAGGTGTGCCAGATTTCAGTTCTGATCACCTAGATACATGCAAAGGATGTGCTATGGGCAAGTTTACCAAATCCCCTTTTCCCAACAGTGACAGCAGATCGACTAGGATACTTGATTTGATTCATATCGATGTGAGTAGTCGGATGTCTCATGTTTCCTTGAGTGGATATGAGTACTATGTTTTATTCATTGATGATCACTCCAGGAGGACCTGGAATTATTTCTTGAAGACTAAGAGTGAGGTATTCAAGCATTTTTAGGAGTTCAGAGCTCTTGTGGAGACTCAGACAGATCAGAAGATCAAGTCTGTCAGGTCGAACAATGGAGGGGAGTACACCCTTGGCGAGTTTGTTGATTATTGTGCGGAGGCGGGCATCAGGAGGGAGTTCATAGTTCCTTACAACCCCCAAAAAAACGGGGTTACGGAGAGGAAGAACAGATCCATCGGTGGAGCTGCCAAAGCCATACTACATGATTAGGGGTTACCATTGTTTTTATGGGCAGAGGCCTGCAACACTGTTTCGTATTTGCAGAACAGGAGTCCACATCATGCCTTGGGGCATGGGACTCTGGAGAATCCTGATATTGGTCATTTTCGTATCTTTGGGTGTATCTTTTTGGGCTACAATGAGACCTCGAAAGCCTTTCCGATTTATATTCCTACATAGAGGAGAGTTGTTTTCAAGCAGGATGTGAAGTTCGAGGAGGACAGGGCTTTCAGGAGGTCACGAGAGTTAGAGTATCTAGATCAGCCAGACCATTAGGAGCAGCTAAGTTAGGCACAGGGATCCAGTGGGAAGGGATGAGGAGGTACATCAATTACGATGTCAGGTTCTTCAGTGAGCAGTGGCTCGTAGAGTCAGAGGGGTGGAGCTTCGGGAAGCATGCAAAGCAGTTCATTAGGTAGTCCACTGATGGACATTTCACACAGTGCTTCAACATCTACAGGTTCAAGTTCAGGCAGGAGGACAACAAACAGAAATTTAGGAGTTCAGGCTCCTGATGAGGATGAGGAGTTTCATTCTCCGGTGGGAGAAGTGTGCTCAGGGAAGAGGAAGCCCAAGTGGCTTCAGGATACCTTGAGAGAGGCCACATCTATTGCTAGATCAAAGAGACTGGTCAAAGAGAGCAGACCGCCTAAGAGGTTTCGTAGCTATATGGCAATGGTTGCCAACATCGTTGACTCTGAGTCTTCTAGCTATGGGGAGGCAGCTAGCCAGCAGGTCTGGAGAGAGGCCATGGAGGAGGATTATTATTCTATCATGAAGAATGATGTTTGGGAGGTGGTACCGAGGCCTGAGGGCAAATCCATGGTTACTTCCAGATGGCTTTACAAGGTAAATCATCCTGCAGATGGCAGCATTGAGAAATTCAAGGCAAGGTTTGTGGCTAGAGGGTTCTCTTAGGTAGAGGGAGTAGATTATGAGGATACCTTCGCT
The DNA here is from genome assembly GCA_034641835.2 of Pinus albicaulis. Classification (NCBI taxonomy): domain Eukaryota; kingdom Viridiplantae; phylum Streptophyta; class Pinopsida; order Pinales; family Pinaceae; genus Pinus; species Pinus albicaulis. Next base: position 140,906,125 of record CM076581.1, read on the forward strand.
TCTGTGGCTCGATATACTTCCATTCGCTCCATTATATCTATAGCATCAGAGATGGTATGGAAGATCCACCAGATAGATGTGAAGACCGCATTTCTCAATGGCTTCATACAAGAGGAGGTGTACACTGAGGAGCCACAGGGCTTTGAGGCGCATGGGAAGGAGTCCCATGTATGCATACTGAATAAGGCCCTTTATGGCCTGAAGCAAGCTCTTAGAGCTTGGTACTCCAAGATTGATCTGTACTTGCAGGAGATGGGTTTCACAAAGAGTGATGCAGATTTGAACCTATACTTTATTGTGATAGGTGAAGAGCCTCTCATTCTGGTGTTGTATGTGGATGACTTGGTCGTTACGGGTGCAGAGAGACTCATAGAGGGTTGCAAGAGAGATCTTGCCTTGAAGTTCGAGATAAAGGACATTGGCTTGATGTATTACTTTTTGGGTTTGGAGGTGTGGCAGGAGGAGGGGCATTTCCTCCTGGGACAGGGGAACTATATTGTGGACATCCTTAGCATATTTCACATGGAGGATTGTAAACCCATGTCGACACCTATGATCACTAACTGGAAGAAGCTTCACGCTTCATATTTCGAGTTGTTGGATCCCACATTGTATAGATAGTTGATTAGTTCCTTGATGTATTTGGTCAACACTAGACCGGATATATGTTTTGCAGTCAACACGATGAGCCAGTTCATGTGTGAGCCCAGGAGAGTGCACTGGGTTGCTGCAAAACACATTTTGTGGTAGTTGCAGGGGACAGTGGAGTATGGTCTAGATTATAGGCAAGGAGATAGAGTGAGATTGGCAGGTTACACTGATTCTGATTGGGCACGTTGTGCTTATGATAGGAAGAGCACTTCAAGGTGTTGTTTTTGGTTGGGTTCGGCAGTGTGTTGTGGTTCAGTCGAAAGCAGTAGTCAGTAGCATTGATTTCAGTAGAAGCAGAGTACATGGCAGCCAGTCTAGCTAGTTGTGAGGCCATATGGCTTCGCAAGATGTTGTTTGGCTTATTTGGTCAGCCGTTGAGACCTTCAGTGATATATTGTGATAATCAGAGTTGCATTAAACTCACGGAGAATCCAGTATTTCATGAAAGGTCAAAGCATATTAGGATCAAATATCATTTCATCAGAGATTATGTTCAGAAGGGAGCTGTGAAGCTTGAGTATATTCCCACTGATGAGCAGGTAGCAGATATATTTACCAAAGCCTTACCACGGGGCAAGCATGTCTACTTCAGAGACAAGACGGGTGTAGTGAGGAACACCTTCCTCGGTAAGAGGGAGTGTTGAAATTTGGTTACCAGAGAACAGATGGTTCCCTAAGGCTTTGATCTTTGGCCTAGGGAAAAGTTTCCAAATGTATTTCACTTTTTCTCCTAAAGTGACTTTATAAGTTATAAAGTCAAATCTAATTTTAAAGTGACTTTAAGTGATAAAGTTACTAAGTCTAATTTTAAAGTGACTTTAATAAAGTCAATGTGAAATTAGAAAGTGAAAAGTGACTTTGGAAATAAATGAATAAGAGGGTCTTTATTAAAGTGGGGTGAATTAAAAAATAGAAAGTGAGCTTTGAATGCACATTTAATCTCAGCACTAGATCTAAAGCTATCTCAGCCATTGGATTTAGGGATTCCCCAAATGTCACTTAGGGTTAGGTTAAAGGAGGAAAAGAGGGAAAAGATCATTCAGTCTTTCATGAGTGGATTGAGAGAGGAGAAGAGAAAGACAAGGAGACATTTCTAAGCAATGAGAAGAAAGAGGACAACAGCAAAGAGATTCAGCAAATCCGTACAGCAAGGACAGAGCACGGATTTCAAGGCAAGAGGGCATGAAATCGAGGAGAGGAGAACATTATTTCTTGTTGCTATATTGGCATGATTCCTAAGGAGGCCATACAGCAGTTTGAGGCACTATTTTCCAGATTTCTGTACAGCATAGAAACAGCACAGAAATCCAAGTTGTACAACAGTTTCAAGGCAGTTGTACAACACAAAAATCGAGGCAGTCATACAGCATTTTTTAGCAGGCCATACAACATTGTTTTCAAGGAGGTCATACAGCCATAGAACACGTTTTTCAATGATGTCCATACAACATTTAATGCTGCACATTTTTCTGTAAAATTTCTGTTTTGCATTGGCACAAAAATCGAGGTAGATTTGTGCATGGTTTTCGAGATAAGTACATTTGTGAGGTTGTTGTGATTTTTACTATGTTTTCCTGTTCACTGTAAAATCATATTCAGAAATAAAGAGAAGCTTTCGAACTGGTTTTCCCCGAGTGTTCTAGGGGGTTTTCCCAGGGTCATATTGACCAAAAATCACCGTGTCAAATTTCTGTGTGTGGCTGATTTATTTTCTGAGTTTTTATTTTTGCATTATCATCACTGTGAAATTTCCAGAATTTGTGTTTTTAGAAAATATTTGTTTTTCCATCTTGTTGAATGTATGGTTATGAGAATGGGCATTTAACTTAATGGGAGAAATAAGGAGAAACTGAAAACCGGAGTGGGTTATCAAATTTCTACAAAAGACAAGGAAGGTTTGGCAAATTTGCTACAAGAAAAGCTTCTTAATGGCGAAAATGTAGTAGAGGAAACTCCTAATGAGAACAAAACAAATGCTAAGCATGATTTCATAGACTCTGATATTGGATTTAAGACCCCTGATATTCCAAAGATATATATGAATAAGTTTGATGGCAAGGATCTGATAACATGGATACTACAAATGGAGCAATACTTTGAGCTCCATAATGTGAAAAACGCACAAAAGGTGTGCATTGCAACTTTATATTTAAAACAAAATCAGTTTGTATGGTGTCGATGGCTTTTTTCTTGTAAACAACTGATCACTTGGTCAATTTTTACGAAGGAAATGATGGCACATTATGAGGATACAAAGAGCAACACTTTCTTTAGCCAATTGATAAATCTCAAACAAAAGGGATTAATTATGGAGAACGATGAGGACTTCCAAAAATTGAATATAATGGTAAATAATATTCCAGAGGGACATAGGATTTATGTCTTCATAGAGACTCTAAAGGATAACATCTAGCATCAAGTTCGCCTTTAGGAACCTGATACATTGGAAAAGGCATTCAGGTTGGCAAGAAAAATTGAAAACAAAATTATGGTGACAAGGAAGCCTACCACTCATAACTATAAAGATGGAAGTGTTGCTACTCCTATACTTCCACAACCTAAAAGGTTGACATGGAAAAAATTGGAAGAAAAATAGAAAAAGTGATTTTCTATAGTTTTGATAGCAAATACACTAAAGGTCATAAGTGTGTTGAGAAGAAATTATTTTACATAGATTGTGAAGAGGAGGAAGAAAATGAACAAGAAACTTCAAAAGAAGAGGATATACACCAGGAACCAACCCTAGAAGAAGAAGAAATGAATCCGACCATATCCTATAATGCATTGGAAGGAATTACCACTCCTCAAACTCTCAAGATAGAAGGACATGTCAAGAAGAAAAATGTAATAGTGCTTATTGATTCGGGTAGTGCGCATAATTTTATTCATTGTAAGGTAGCCAAAGAATTGAATTGCTTCCTATACCCAGCACCAGAGTCTCAAGTGATTTTTGCAAATGGAGGAACTATAAATTGCTCTAGAAAGTTCCATAATATCAAGCTAACCATGGGGGAATATGTATTGAATATTCCAATTCTCTCCATTCCAATGGGTGGTATTGATGTTGTACTAGGAGTACAATCTTTGGGGACGGTAGCCTTTAATTTTCAAGAACTTTTCTTGAAAAAAAAATTGGAAGGAAAGTGTTGGGGTTCCCATGTTTTGGCGAGATTGGCAAGACCAAAAGATGAGACAACATCAGAACCACTTTCAGACCTCAGGATCTAGCCCTCTTGGGTCCAGAGAGGGATCTAACTGTATGAGCAAAGGTTTATGTCTATGAGGCTCAAATGTTATGATTTTAGGCTAGTTATAAGGCTCTTGGTTTGTTTGTTGAATGTTTGTTTTGGTTGCTGGTTATCAGGAAAGAAGGGTTCAATGTAAGACCAGGATGAGAAAAGGGGGATAAGGCAGAGGTGAAATATTCCAGGAAATATTCAAAACCATTGGGAAATGGAGTCAGGAAAGGATTTGCTTTCTAATCAATAGGCAGGCTTTCAATTGGGCTAGTCATCTGAAACTTAGGATCTTTCAAGATGATTATGTGATATGGAAAGTAGGGAGGGGGAGATGACACGGATTTTAGAGCACAAAATTACAGATCAGCAGGTCATACAAGGATCCTAGTGGACAGGGCTAACTCTAATCCCCAGTGTTCCCAAATCTTCCAACTAAATCTATAACAAGAAGAATCTAAGAACTAAATTCATTTAATTCATACATCAAAGAGCAGGCAACAACATCCACTACACTAGTTAAACCAATTGAAAACAATCCTTAGATAATACATTCAGAAGAGAAACATAAATGGCAAGGAGAGCAGAAACATAGGGTACCTAACAAGGGTAAATCCTATGCCAATATTCTAATGCAAGCCAGTAGAAACGAAATGAAATGAATGTGAACACAGACATAGGAAAACATCACCGCTGCTTCAGATCAGGATCCAAAGAAATGTGCTTGTCATATTAAATAACAATACCAATCAAGTACAATATTGCCAATAGCTGAATACTCAGTCTGAAAACATATCCTTCCATCTATCTTACAATCTTTACATAGAGACTGTGTCTCAAAAGAAACTACTTGTAGTTCTCTGATAACTGATCAACAACCTTTACAATGTTTTTCTCATGAGTTTTATAGCTGAAGAGAAGCGGAGGAGGTAGGTAGAAAACTAAATGCAGCATTAACACTCAGAAGAGGAGGAGGGCTGAAGCCCATCCTGTATAAATCTTGTGCATTAATCTCTGGCGTTCTTTGGGTGAACGAACAATTTTCTTCAGACTTGGGGATCATTCTGATATGACTCTGATGTGTTCTGACTGCAGTACTGTGTGGTGCTATTGGTGGATAAACAAAAGATAAAGGAATGATAAAGAGATCAGCCATACTGATGAAGTAAATGCTTTGATAGTACTGGGGTTGTTTCAGGGTAGAAAATCTCTCCAGAACACGGAATAGATTGAACACAGCATGGGCGCTCTGTCCTTATGGAGGAAAAACATGCTGCTATTGTATAAACCCATGATATGCATTGATTTCTGCGTGCTCTATCTTCTGCGTGATCCTTAGGCTTTCAATCTGATTTTTCCCCTTTAAAATACTAGATTAGGACTTAATATCTTCAATGATGTATATAAGAATTCTCTAACTCTTGCGCTGATACTCCTTGCCGCTTCAACGGTATCTGTCAATGGGAAAAACGAGCTTTAATGGCACCGGAAAGATTTGCGGAGTTTGAACTCTCCTCTTCCTCAATACAAGTCATGTCAGCCACCCTCTTTGACAATTTCATGGTGGTACCAGTTTCCAAATTCAATCCTATCTGCGCAACCCACCATTGAAGTTGTTCATATGAACTGTGACGCTTTTCACACAACCTGAAACCCTGCAAAAACACGCAACTTGTTAAGAAAAAAATGGCTGGGAGCGGATGATGTGGATGACTGTGACTAGGGTAGCATGGTGTGGATGAAGATAACGAACGCAGAGGCTACTGTGGGAGTAAACGTGGCACAGCGGGAACTGCATGGAAAGACGTCGGAGCAGACAATTTAACGTAAAAACAATGAAATTTGGCCTCAGAATGGATATATGTCACGGGGGTGGACGAACGTACGGAGGAGACACGTGGAGGTGACGTGGCAGAACCGGTTGACAGCGGAATAGTCAACAATGGGGCGAAGACCAATCTGGACTGTCAGATCTCAAAGGAGATCAACAGTGGGAAACATAGCGGAGGACGACGAATCAGTGGGCCAGGGGTACGGCTACCGTGGGTTAAACCTAGTGCAGCTTCATTGAATGACGACCGTTGGATCAACTGCCCCAGATCGGACGGTGCACGAGCATATCGCTACACATCCCATGCCGAACGTTAATGCGTGATGGGCAAGCAGTTTTGAAATCGTACAGGAGCCACGCATCGAATGCTGAGTGGAATCGCTAGCCGATCGGAGAATACCGCCTTCCGCCCAAAGGCGGTGCGATAGAAACCACCGGGTTTATGAACAGTGCATGGGGACCACCGACGCGGGCGCATTGCGGACCGTCAGATCAATGTTTTAAATGGACGGCGATGGTGCGATCTGAGATTTGAACGGAGAAACACGGGTGCCGAAGATTTAATGATAGTCGTCCGATCTACCAAGATCAACGGCTGGTGTCACACCCGATATGGATTGGAGATAAACGCTTTTTTCTCTAGCGGGTGGTTTCAGCGCTATGATCACATGGAAGGAAAGGTCCGGTGGCCAGCAGAAAAGGGGCTAGGCTTGATACAACGTTTCAAAGTGGGTTTTTAACCCTTTTAATGCATTTTGAAGCCTATAAAGGGTAATGATAGGGAGGAAAAGGGTAAAAAGGTTTAAACAAAGGGAAAACATGGGATTTAAAGGGGATCTAGGGGGGCTTAGAGGGTTAATAGGGGAAAATAGGGGAGCATGGGCACATTGACAGAAAGAGGGAAAAAGGGAAAAAGGGACACCTTGCAGGGGTATAAGGGGTAATGCAGGGCTTTTTGGAGCAGGATATTTAGCAATCATTGAGGCTCATAGACTCCGTAACAACAAAGGGCAGCAGCTGAAAGGTAGGGGACATGAAAAGGCTGCAAGGATGATGTGTTTACAAGGGAAATGCATTCCTTGCGGGCTTATACAACAAATTAGCCCCTTGCTTGATTTGTCAAGGAAATCATTAGGGACTAACAGTGGCTCCACATGGGGATGGCTTCTTCTTGAAGGAGTCACGAATTCAGAGAATAGATCGTTGGAGTAAGCTAGTTGCCTGTTGCTTGGCACATCCTTATCTTTCTTTGATCAGCTTCCACAATATGTAGACATTACATCAGCAGAAAAACTTTCCTCAACAATCTACCTACCCATACTACAATCCTGGCATTTTTTCTTCTTCTAGGGTGCATTTGAGCTAGCAGACCCTTTACACCCTTTTTATTTTTTACAAAAAAGAAAATAAACATATTATATTTCTACCCTTATTTCTCCATGAGACCAGATTAGGCTGTTGGTCTCATATGTTTCTCTACCTAATCTAATATCTGTTGGGATTAAACTGTCCAGCAGATTTCTTCTCTACATTCTAAGACAGGAAATTTAAAAAAAACAGTCAAGCCAGGATTAGACTGTCTGACTTGCTATGGATCCAAGGCATAAAGACAGTTGCACATGGACAAAATTTGCAGAAAACTGAAAACAAAACTGTGAAGGCTTGGGATCTGAAACTTGAAACATCCTTCTTTCTCTTTGTGACTCAAGATTTGAGCATGTTAGAGTCACTTCTTTCTTCATCTCAACTCTGGTTTTGGGCGTGTTAGAGCTGATTCTTCTTTCTTCTTTGCTGGTTCAGATTTTGAGCATGTTAGGGCCAGCTATTTTACTTTCTTTGGCTCAGGTTTTGAGTTTATTAGAGCCAATATTTTGCACATTATAGGTTCATGATTTAAGCATGTTTGAACCTCTCCCTTTCCTCTGTTTTTGAAACATCTTCTCTTTTTCTTTGAAAATAAAAACTGCAATGGTATGTACAATGGAAATGGAGACTGGAAATTGTAAATTAGCAGAAGTAATGTTTGAGCATCCTGCCATTGACAGGACCCCCAAACAGCTCAGTGCCATCTAATTCCTGTAAAAAGAAAGCATTGGGACCCATGGTGGCCTGGACGAGGTATGGACCTTGCCACAAACTGTCAAATTTGTTGTTCTTTCCTTTATCCTCTCTTCTCGAATCCCACTTCAAAACCTTATCTCCAACTTTGAAATCAGCAGCTTTGGTTCTTTTGTCAAACAATTTCTTTATTTTCTCTTGAACCTTCACGACTCTATTGTAGACCTCTTCCCTTGTTTGCTGAAGATGGATTGTTTGGTTTATTCTCCTCACCATGTTGTCTTCTTCTGTTTGGATCTCCTGGACCAGCTTGATCACCGGTATCCCAAGGCTAGTAGGAAATATTGTTTATGTTCCATAGACCAACTGAAAAGGTGACATGCCAATGGACTTCTTTGTGGTAAGCCTGTCAGCCCACAAGGCATGTACTAGCTTGTTATGCCATGATTTTTTGTTCTCTTCCAACAGTTTCTTGAAGATGATCACCAAGCTCTTATTTGATGATTCAGCTAATCCATTACCTTGAGGGTAATAGGCAGTTGAATGACCAAGTGCTATTTGGTACCTGTGACAAAAATCAACCATATTTTTGGATCTGAAAGCAGTAGCATTATCAGTGATTATTTTCCTTGGGCAGCCAAGCCGAGAGAGAATGTGACTTTCTAGGAAACTAATGATGACTGAATCTGTGGCATTCCTAGTGGGCATGGCCTCAATCCACTTAGTGAAATAATATGTGGCTGTTAGGATCCATTTGTGTTGAGCAGAAGAAGCAGGATAAATCTCCCCTATGAAATCTAGGCCCCATTGCAGAAAGGGACCTTCAACAGCGATGGGTTGTAGGGGTAAATGGAGGAGTTTTCTTTTGCCCTCAAATATCTGACATTTGTGGCGGACAACTACCAATTTATGAACATCATTGAAGAGTGTGGGCCAATAATTGCCAGCTCTGAGTATTTTGTTTGTCGTGGCTTTCCAACTCAAGTGGCCTCCACATTCTCCAGCGTGGAATTCTTGTTTAACCCTCTCTGCCTCATTTTCAGGCAAACATTTAAGCAATAGGCCATTAGGATTCTTCCAGTATAAGTTTTCATTCAAAATGCAGTAATTTATGGCTTTTAGCTTTAAGAATCTGGCCTTGGTCTTTGATAATCCGGGAGGGGCAGTGAGGTGTGTAAGCACATACAAAATGTCGGAATACCAAGGAGAGCTCTGAAACTTTTCCTCAACAGTGAGATCAAGCAATTCTTGTTGCTCATCCAAGGTATTTATCATGTTAATGTCTAGGGGTTGTAAGTTTGATTCAACCATTAACTTAGCTAAGCCCTGACCTTTAATGAGTTTGGTGGGTTTTATCTCAAGGTCATACTCTAAGATCACGGCTATCCACTTGCCCCTTTTCCCATCCGGGTCTTGGGATAGTATATCTTTGACTATGATGTTGAGAACATAAGCTACGGTGTGAGAATGCAATATGTACACCCTGAAGTCTTTCAAGGCCTTAATCATAGCATAGGCCTGTTTCTCCATGATGTTGTATTTCAAGGGTGCATCTCTGAGTGCTCTCGTAAAAAAGGAAATTGGTTGTTCCATTCCCTCTGTGTTTTTCTGCAGTAAGACTGCAGCCACTGTATGCTCAGAGGCGAATGAAAAGATCAGGAAATCTTTGGAGAAATCTGGGCTGATTAGGACGGGAGCTTGGGTAAGTGCAAGTTTCACTGATTCAAAAGATTGTTTAGCTCCCACGGTCCATTTAACTCCTACACCTTTCTTCAGCATGTTAGTCATGTTCCTAAGGTGTTCAGCCAGATTTGGAATAAACCTCCTAAGGAAGTTAATCTTCCCAATGAAATACTATAATTCCTTGATGTTTATGGGGTGTATGATCTGTATTATTCCCTCAACTCGCTGTGGGTCTATCCTGATTCCCTCCTCGGATATAATGTGGCCAAGAAGTTTACCTTCTTGTAGCCCAAAGACAGTCTTTTTGGGATTCAAAGACAAACCAAACCTTCGACATTTCTCAAATACTTTTCTCAGATGTTTCAGGTGTTCTTCTTCGGTCTTGGAAAATACTGTTATGTCATCTAAGTAGATAACAATGAAGTGCCCTATCTCATTTGAAAATGCTATGTCCATCGCTCTTTGGAAGGTGGCTCCAGCATTCATCAATCCAAAAGGCATCTTCACATACATGAAAGTACCCCATGGAGTGGTAAAAGTTGTTTTGAGTTGGTCTTTTGGGATCACTAAGACTTGGTTATAACCTGAAAATCCATCCAGCAGGGAGATTATTTTAGAGCCCACTACCTTCTAAAGGATATGTTCCATTTTAGGCAAAGGGTAATTTTCCTTGAGTGAGGCTTTATTAAGATTCCTGAAGTCTATGCACAATCTGATTTCTCCTGTTTTCTTCCTCATAGCCACTAAATTTGATACCCAATCAGAGAACCTCACTGGCACAATTATACCTGCTTCATACATTTTCTTAATCTCCTTCTCTACTACAGGAAATTGTTTGGGATTGATTCTGCGAAGTTTTTGCCTAAAGGGCTTCTGATTTTCTTTCAAGGGTATTTTGTGCTGGATGATGTTTTTGTCATAGGCCTTCAAGTCATCATAGCTCCATGCAAACACATCAATGAATTCCTTGAAAAGGTCAATGTATTTCTTCTTCATGTCTGCAGGTAAAGACTTAACCAGTTTAATCATTTTGGGCTTGTCTTCAGTGCCTATGTTGCATTCTTCCACATCAGAGTCTGCATGTTCTATAGTGGGCTTTTTTGCCACATCATCAAAGTCAAAAAGGTCCTCTAAGGGTGCCAGGCCTCTGGGTATATTCTTATCTTTGGCCTGCAGCACCTCTACCTCTTCACTATCTGCATTTTCACATTTGCAGTCTGGATTTCCAGTCTATTCATCTAAAGAATTTATTTATATGTTACAAGGTGTTTCTTCCTCATCTGAGGATTCTTCACTTAGGTGGCTATTGTCAGATTTGGAGCCTAAATCAGAAAATTCAAACTCATTTCTACCTTCCAGAAAATCTTCGATCTGCTTATCGCCTTCAAAAACCTGCCAATATTTTTCGTTATCCAGCACAGCAGGTCTAAATTTGGTTTGAATGATAATATGTTGGTCTCTGGGAGTCTTGGGGTAGGAACTGGCTAGGCAAGCTAACCCATTTGCAATGACATTTTCACTCCTAGGAATGAACACTAATTTGTATTCAACAAACGTTTTCAGTAGATCCATGGTGTCATTCCTATATGCTCTCAGCCTAGGATGTTTCGCTGTGTATTCCCCGTTTACCTGTTTTATCACCAGCTCAGAATATCCCTGTACGGCTATCTTACGGGCCCCTAATTTTCTCAACAGATTTAGACCTAGGATCAGAGCTTTGTATTCAGCGACATTATTTGTGCATTTGAAATGCAGACTGTAGGCGTGGCTCTCAGCATAGTCATTTTTTGTATTTTGTAACCATACCCCCACTCCGGCAGTTCTCTTGGTGCATGACCCATCAAAGTTCATCACCCAAAGGGGTTCACTCTTGGTTTTGGTGTCATTCTTTTCCCTGTGGCTGGTTTCACCATTATGTTGCGTTATAGGGTCTATACTGGGCTGTGGATCGCTTTGTTCCTTGTGAAATGTATGAGTCTCAGGGATCCGACCAGATGGTTGTTTACACTCTGTTTCTTGTTCACTCGGGGTTAGGTCTCCACCGCATATCCTACAGGTTTCGTTGCGGTTTTCTTCTTTGTTGTCCTCTAAATCAAGAGCAGCCATTATGTTAAAATCCATGGCCTCTGCCTCTCTACTTGTATCTCTGTTTTGGGACTCTGACCCTTCTAAAGATTCATCACTACAAAAGATGAAGGAGTCAAGGTCTGTATGTACAGAATAAACAGGTGAATTTTCTAGTTTTTCGGGGCTACTGACTAGGAATTTCATTTGTGTCTCCCTATATAGTTTTCTAAGTTGGCCAAAGATTGGGATTGTGGCATACGAGCCATCCATCTGCATTGTACCCTGCAGCTTGGCTCCCCATGATCTTGATAACAACATGCCATACTTGGGTGGCACATCTGCCACCACAACATCCATGACCATACATTTCGCTGGGATCTGGGTCAAACTCACACATAGATCCTTAATCAGGCCCAAACATTTTACTCTACTAGAGTCAAATGAGTATAAGTCCTTGTAGGGTCTGGTTATCTCTAGACCTAGTCTTTCCATAACTACCTTAGGCATTAGGTTGTGAGATGCTCCAGAATCATGCATTGCATTATGCAGGATCTTGTCGTGAATGTTGAGACTGATATAGAAAGGTGGAACTACCCCTTCCTGAAACTTCCCCTCTATCTTAGGTCCAAACAAGAGGGCAGGTTGATCATCATTCAAATTGACAGAATCACCATTCTCACCTAAGTTCAAAGCTCTCAAAATCTGGCCTTTATATACATCCTGAGTGGCCAACTCAGAAAGTGGGACAGAGATTTTAATTCTTGCAATCTCACTTTCCAAATTGAAAGTGGACTGACTCTTTGGGATACTCATCTCTATCCTATTTTCCACTGCCTTAGTGGCTGAATCAGTGTGTTGATTCTCATTATGTACAACATTTGTGACAATTTTAGCAGGAGCACTAACTGCAGTGCTAGTGCTGCTAGCTGGTTTACCTTGTGCATTAGTGTTTTGGTTGTCTTTTTCTCTATTCTTTCCAGAACTATCAGCTGTTGATTTGTTGTTTTCAGCAGTTGCTTTAGAAGTTTTCTCAAGCCTCTTTTTGATGGTAGTCTCATAAGCTTTGGGTTTGGCAGTTTCCTGACTCTTTTTGCTTCTAAGTTCATATTGCTCTCTGACCTGCATCATGGCATTCTCAAATCCTAATCTGTAATCTTCAGATTCCAACCACTCCTCCTCCCAACCAGAGGGTGAAGGCTGGTCTTCTTCTGAATAAAAGTTATGGATTGAATCTTCTGTTTCAAACATATTAATTGTGTTTCCCTCATACTCTTCTATGATTCCCTCATCTTTGTCAATAAAATTCTCTTGGAATGGGGGAATAACTTGTTGATCTGATTCTCTTTGTCTGTTGGGAGCGTTATTGTTTCCTCTGAAGTTCTGGTTCTGGTTCTTATTCTGATTGCTAACGGTGACAACCATCTTTTCCATCATTTGTTGTAACCTTTCCAAATTTTTAGACAGCTTATCATAATTTTGGTCAGATGTGGAAGCTATGTTGTCATCTCTATATGTTACCCTTCTCTCAGATTTCAGTCTTGCTCTTTTCTCAATCAGATTTGCCTCTATGTTCACTGCTCCTTTCTGCATGTCTTCCAATGTGTTGTATTCCTTATCCCTAAGCTCATAGGCCATGTCAGCATCGAAGCCTTCAGGGTATTTTGCTAGGGCCATGCCTTGTGGAGGTTTCATATGTGGAGGGAGAACATTATAAATGCTATTGAACCTTGTTGTGTAATCGTGAACACTCTCTCCTACGTTTCTTTTGAGGGTCATGTACTCTGCTAGGAGTTGGCGAGGATTTGCCCTAGTTTCCCATTTGTTTATGAAGGTCTGATATAGAGCTAGGAGATCATTTATGCTACCTGGAGGTAGGCCCTTAAACCATTTCTTCACATCACCCCCTAAGCTTTGGGCAAAGATTCTCATTTTGACTGTATCATCATCGATTTCCATGTAGTCAAAATAATCCTCCATCTTATCTACATGTTGTTGGGCTGTGATGGACTCCTTTGTAGTGAAGTGTGGAATCTTAGACTGATAATCATTTGGTAAGGGTACTAGAGGCTGAGGTAAAACTAAAGGTGCATACCAGGCTGCCATGATGATGTTTTTATGGGCTAAAGGGGCTTGGGCAGCAGGTATATGGATGACAGGGATATTATGACCAATAGAGGGCTGATGAGCAAACCTAGGGTGACTGAGCCCCAAGTTTTGTAGGAAATGTAAATCAGGAGGTGTACATGGAGGGGCCTGTATATTCCCAAGGTGTCTACCACCTTGCTATGGTGAATCAGGAAGCTCGGGGTCTGGCTGGTATAAGCCACTGAATGACCTAGTTCTAGATAAGTTGTTAGGTAGGTCTAGGTCAAGGTGAAAGTGTGATAGAGCTGTAAGATCTTCTGGCGCAGAATTAGCTCTATGGATGTGTTTGGAAATAGTTGATATTTTAGGTGTATGAGCTCCCTTGAGGATGCTCTCAGGGTTGTCAACTATTTCAGGTGGGTCTGGGTCAGGGTAAGCTCTTGTATGAATGGTTCTAGAAGCCAGAATGTTGTTTCCGACCAAGCAGCCTAACCCTACTTGTTACTTCTATTATGGTTTATGTTGTTATGGGGGCTGGTCTTCCAGTGGAGTCTAATGTGCACCAAGATAATCAGCAGGCCTACTACTCACCAGTGGAGTCTTTGAAACGTTTATGGAATATTGGAGTCACCAGGTGGAGGGTTTAGGAAGTCTTTTGGAGGGTACACTTTCCACCACAGTGCTCATGAGATGTCCCTTTTCGAGGATATCTTCAAACACAACAAACACTAACCAGAGATTGACTGGGAGGGCATTTACCAGATATGTCACCTCTGAAAGAGTGTGAGATCCGAAGGCTACCTGGTCCTTTCCAGACTCTGTCCAAGAGTATGGTAAAACACAACAAATGGTGTAGAGGTTGATATGAGAATAGGAGTGTTTAACTGCCAACCTAACCAGAGATTGTAGATCTTTTGAATGCTTAAGAATGTTTAAGGTGTAATGCACTCAGTTCCCCAGCGGAGTTGCCATTATGTTGCGGTTCCCATTTTTTGGCCAGATTGGCAAGACCAAAATATGAGACAACATCAGAACCACTTTCAGACCTCACGATCTAGTCCTCCTGGGTCCAGAGAGGGATCTCTCTGTATGAGAAAAGGTTTATGTCTATGAGGCTCAAATGTTATGATTTTAGGCTAGTTATAATGCTCTTGGTTTGTTTGTTGACTGTTTGTTTTGGTTGCTGGTTATCAGGAAAGAAGGGTTCAATGTAAGACTAGGATGAGCAAAGAGGGATAAGGCAGAGGTGAAATATTCCAGGAAATATTCAAAACCATTGGGCAATGGAGTCAGGAAAGGATTTGCTTGCTAATCAATAGGCAGGCTTTCAATTGGGCTAGTCATCTGAAACTTAGGATCTTTCAAGATGATTATGTGATATGGAAAGTAGGGAGGGGGAGATGACACAGATTTTAGAGCACAAAATTACAGATCAGCAGATCGTACAAGGATCCTAGTGGACAGGGCTAACTCTAATCCCCAGTGTTCCCAAATCTTCCAACTAAATCTATAACAAGAAGCATCTAAGAACTGAATTCATTTAATTCATACATCAGAGAGCAGGAAACAACATCCACTACACTGGTTAAAAAAACTGAAAACATTCCTTAGATAATACATTCAGAAGAGAAACATAAATGGCAAGGAGAGCAGAAACATAGGGTACCTAACAAGGGAAAATCCTATGCCAATATTCTGATGCAAGCCAGTAGAAACGAAATGAAATGAATGTGAACACAGAGATAGGAAAACATCACCATTGCTTCATATCAGTATCCAAAGAAATGTGCTTGTCATATTAAATAACAATACCAATCAAGTATAATATTGCCAATAGCTGAATACTCAGTCTGAAAACACATCCTTCCACCTATCTTACAATCTTTACACAGAGACTGTGTCTCAAAAGAAACTACTTGCAGTTCTCTGATAACTGATCAACAACCTTTACAATGTTTTTCTCATGAGTTTTATAGATAAAGAGAAGCGGAGGAGGTAGGTAGAAAACTAAATGCAGCATTAATACTCAGAAGAGGAGGAGGGCCAAAGCCCATCCTGTATAAATCTTGTGCATTAATCTCTGGCATTATTTGGGTGAACGAACGATCTTATTCAGACTAGGGATCATCTTGATATGACTCTGATGTGTTCTGACTGCAGTACTATGTGGTGCTATTGGTGGATAAACAAAAGATAAAGGAATGATAAAGAGATCAGCCATACTGATGAAGTAAATGCTCTGATAGTACTGGGGTTGTTTCAGGGTAGAAAATCTCTCCAGAACACGACATATATTGAACACTGCATGGGTGCTCTGTCCTTATGGAGGAAAAACATGCTGCTATTGTATAAACCCCTGATATGCATTAATTTCTGCGTGTTGTATCTTCTGCGTGATCCTTAGGCTTTCAATCTAATTTTTCCCCTTTAAAATACTGGATTAGGACTTAAGATCTTCAATGATGTATATAAGAATTCTCTAACTCTTGTGCTGATACTCCTTGCCGCTTCAACGGTATCTGTCAGTGGGAAAAACGAGCTTTAATGGCGCCGGAAATATTTGCGTAGTTTGAAATCTGCTCTTCCTCAATACAAGTCCTGTCAGCCACCCTCTTTGACAATTTCATGGTGGTACCAGTTTCAAAATTCAATCCTGTGTGCGCAACCCACCATTGAAGTTGTTCATATGAACCGTGACGCTTTTCACACAACCTGAAACCCTGCAAAAACACGCAACTTGTTAAGAAAACAATGGCTGGGAGCGGATGATGTGGATGACTGTGACTAGGGTAGCATGGTGTGGATGAAGATAACGAACGCAGAGGCTACTGTGGGAGTAAACGTGGCACAGCAGGAACTGCATGGAAAGATGTCGGAGCAGACATTTTAACGTAAAAATAATGAAATTTGGCCTCGGAATGGATATATGTCACGGGGGTGGACGAACGTACGGAGGAGACACGTGGAGGTGACGTGGCAGAACCGGTTGATAGCGGAATAGTCAACAGTGAGGAGAAGACCAATCTGGACCGTCAGATCTCAAAGGAGATCGACGATGGGAAACATAGCGGAGGACGACGAATTAGTGGGCCAGGGGTACGGCGGCCGTGGGTTAAACCTAGTGCAGCTTCATTGAATGACGACCGTTGGATCAACTGCCCCAGATCGGACGGTGCACGAGCATATCGCTACACATCCCATGCCGAACGTTAATGCGCGATGGGCAAGTGGTTTTGAAATCGTACAGGAGTCACGCGTCGAATGCTGAGTGGAATTGCTAGCCGATCGGAGAATACCGCCCTCCGCCCAAAGGCGGTGCGATAGAAACCACCGGGTTTATGAACAGTGCATGGGGACCACCGACGCGGGCGCATTGCGGACCGTCAGATCAACGTTTTAAACGGACGGCGATGGCGTGATCTGAGATTTGAACGGAGAAACACGGGTGTTGAAGATTTAATGATAGCCGTCCAATCTACCAAGATCAACGGCTGGTGTCGCGCCCGATATGGATTGGAGATAAATGCTTTTTGCTCTAGCGGGTGGTTCCAGCGCTATGATCACGTGGAAGGAAAGGTGCGGGGGCCAGCAGAAAAGGGGCTATGCTTGATATAACGTTTCAAAGTGGGTTTTTAACCCTTTTAATGCATTTTGAAGCCTATAAAGGGTAACGATAGGGAGGAAAAGGGTAAAAAGGTTTAAACAAAGGGAAAACATGGGATTTAAAGGGTATCTAGGGGGCCTTAGAGGGTTAATAGGGGAAAAGAGGGGAGCATGGGCACATTGACAGAAAGAGGGAAAAAGGGAAAAAGGGACACCTTGCAGGGGTATAAGGGGTAATGCAGGGCTTTTTGGAGCAGGATATTTAGCAATCATTGAGGCTCATAGACTCCGTAACAGCAGAGGGCAACAGCTGAAAGGTAGGGGACATGAAAAGGCTGCAAGGATGATGTGTTTACAAGGGAAATGCATTCCTTGCAGGCTTATACAACAAATTAGCCCCTTTCTTGCTTTGTCAAGGAAATCATAAGGGGCTAACAGAAAGGAAGTTGAATTATAGGGTATCGCAGGGAAGCCAGGAAATATAATTAGCTCTAATGTCATGACAAAGCTTCTGAAGAAAGAAAAATGAGGCATAATTGCATAATTGTGCTCACTAGAGGTTCAAACATCAAAATCATCTATTTCTCCATATCTACAAAAAGTCTTGGACAATCATTCCAAGGTGTTTGAGACTCCCAAAGGACTCCCACCTATGCATGATCATGATCATGCTATTAATTTGATTCCAGGAAATGTTCCTCCAAACATCTGGCCTTACAGATATCCTTATGCTTAAAAGAGTGAGATTGAACATATGGTTGTAGAAATGCTAGAGGCTGGTATAATTCAAACTAGTCAAAGTTCTTTCTCTGCTCCCGTAGTATTGGTGCACAAGAAGAATGGATCGTGGTCTATGTGTCCAAAATATAGGGAGATCAACAAGCTCACTATTAAATATAAATTTCACATCCCCGTCATTGATGAATTATTGGAAGAATTCCATAGATCAATTTACTTCACCAAGCTGGGTCTTTGTTCTGGATATCATCAAATTAGAATGAAGACTGGAGACATTTCATAAACAACATTTAGAACTCATGAGGGTCATTATGAATTTTTGGTCATGCATATTGGCCTTACTAATGCACCTTCCACATTTCAAGGTTTGATGAATTCCATTTTCAAACCATTCCTTAGAAAATTTGTGTTAGTATTTTTTGATGATATACTCATCTACAGAAAGTCTTGGAAGGATCATGTTCAACATGTTGACATGGTGCTCAAACTATTGGAGGAAAAACAATTATATGAAAAAACCTCTAAATGTTTCTTTGGAATACAGGAGGTGGAATATTTGGGTCATATTGTATCTCATGAGGGTGTTAAGGTAGACCCTAACAAAATTAAATCCATTAAGGAATGGAAAATCCCCACAAACATAAAGCATATTCAAGGATTTTTGGGGTTAACAGGGTATAATCGCAAGTTTTTTAAGAATTACGGGATAATATCAGCACCTCTAACATCATTAATGAAGAAATATGAATTTTCTTGGACTCCAGAAGCAACTAAGGCCTTTGAACATCTTAAAGAGGAAATGTGTCAAGCACTGGTCTTAGCTACACCAGAATTCACAAAAAAAATTATTGTGGAATGTGATGCCTCAAGAAATGGAATTGGTGCAGTTTTGATGCAAGAAGGAAGACCCATTGCTTTTGAAAGTCGTCCAACCAAAGGAAAGTATTTACATAAACTTATTTATGAGAAGTACATTTTGGCAGTACTACATGCACTAAAGCAATGGCGACCTTACCCAGTGGGAAGACACTTCAAGGTAAAAACAGATCATGATAGTCTTAAATACTTTTTGGAACAAAGATTATCTTCAGAAGAGCAGCAAAAATGGGTCACAAAGATGTTGGGTTATGACTTTGAAATCATCTACACAAAAGGAAAACAAAATTTTCTTGTAGATGCACTCTCAAGAAAGGATTAGGATGTGGAATCATTGTTTTGTGTCATTTCTATTGTCCAACCTGAGTGGATAACCGAAGCAAGGGATGATTGGAAGAATGATGAAGAGGTGTGGACACTCATTTAAAATTTGTAGCTAGATCCCAATACATCTGAAACATTTAGCTGAAAAAACGATTCATTACGGTACAAAGATCTCTTATATCTTTGTAATAATTCCCAAGTCAAACAAAATATTATTTTGGAACTATACACCTCTCCCTTACGAGGGCACTCGGGATTTTTAAAAACATACCACAAGGTCAAGAAGGATTTTTTTTGGCATGGCCTTAAATCTCATATTCAAAAGTTTGTGGCGGAATGTTTGGTTTTCCAACAAAACAAAGTTGAGACAATTAAGACCTCGAGTTTGTTACAACCTTTGTCCATTCCAATTCAACGTTGGGAGGAGGTTTCAATGGATTTTATGACAGGTTTACTCAAGTCTGAAGGAAAGGTTGTCATCATGGTGGTAGTTGATAGACTTACCAAGCATGCACACTTTTGTACATTATATCATCCATTTAAAGGAAATACAATTGCTACTTCATTTATGGAAACAATTTAAAAGCTACATGGAAACCCAAACATTATTGTAAGCAATAGAGATCCCAATTTTACAGGAAATTTTGGGATAGAATTATTTTCTTGTTTGAGTACTTGTTAATTTTGGGAAACTAGGTCCAAACTCCATGTTGCACTACTCATATGATGATGATTATATTTTTGTTGGATTCCTCTTTTGGAGAGGTGCAAGATTGATCTAAATATCATCTTGTTTGGGTGAGTAGAACTTATATTTTGATTTTATTTCCCACACATGTGAAAATTAACAAGGTCGGCCAAATTTGTAATGTAGGTTCACAATCCCAAAATATGTGTCACACACCCGCACTGATGGATATAAATAGGAGAGAGATGATGCTCGTTTCATCATAATCTCATCATACACTCTACTTGTGATCCGATTGGTTCGTACAGCCTAGGAGAGGCTTCCTTCCCTCACACGTGTGAATCTGAACCTGGAGAAGCTGCTGAAATTTTCGAACTGTTTTTAGGGCTTTCTAGACAGCGTTGACTAGTGTTGACTTTGGGTCAAAACTTGTGCTTTGACTTCGATTTTAGCACAGAAATTATGATTTCTTGACGCCGCATTAGAGGGCTCAAAAATCGAGGAGAAGCATTGACTTTGACTGTTTTTCGTTGACTACAAATTTGACTACAACGTTGACTTTTATGTTGACCATTTGAGGTTGACTTGCGTTGACCTTTTGGAGTTGTCTTTGAGGGGTGTGTGTGACACTTGGAGAAAGGTTGATTTGGTTGTTGGAGAAGTTGGTTTGGCCAACTCAAGACTTTGTTGGCTAGGGCATCATGTTGACTGTTGTAACAAACATTCATCTCTATATTTTCTAGACAAGAAGAATTACAAATTCTGATATATTATTTGGCTTGTCTTCTGTTGATCTATTATTATGTTCTATCAACATTTTACTTTCATGTTTATGTGATTGCTAAATTGAAATGGGCCTATAAGAAAGATTGAAGTAAAACTGCATTAAGCATAATACATACCGTGGTTATCTAAATTTAACATGGTATCAGAGTTGAGGTGAAGATAAAGCCTGAGATAGTGTAAAAAACAATCACCGAAGAAGAAGTCTTATCAAGGACCAATGGCCTCCTCAACCTACAAGGGTTTCAAGGCTGATGATAAATTGACTGATAAGTATGATTATCAAGCGTGGAAGATGTTTTTGGATTTGGTATTAGAATATCAATATGTCATGGACTATGTGCAGGGAAAGATTCATGAGCCTCCATCAAATGCATCGGCTTCCACAAAGACAAAATATAGAAAAGTGAAGATGATTATTAGGGATTATATACATAAGCACTTGATTGCTTATATCTCCGATTTGGGCACATATAAAGAGATGTATGATAAGTTGGTTAGCATGTTCAGGGCTAGCAACTCTAATCAAGTTCTCTTCTTCAAGAACAAGTTGAAGAATATCAAGAAGGGAAAAGATGAATCCATCCAATCATATTTTATGAGGCTCACAAAAATCAAGAATGATCTCCTTGCCATAGGAGAAGAGGTAGTTGATCGAGAGCTTGTCCTCATTGCTCTTGGAGGACTCCCCCGGGAATGGTATGTATTCAACACTAATATTCTAAATAATAATGTAATTCCTGATTTTGATGAACTGTCAACGAGATGCACTCAAGAGGGGACAAGAATCATGGAAAGAGACCATCCCTCAAATGGGAATGGAGGTGAACCAACTGCCTTTACCGCTCATGCAAATAATAAGAACCATGGTGACATGAGAAATCAGAACCATGGAAGAGTGGGGCCCAAAGGAAGAAAGGGAAGATGTTACACTTGTAACAAGCTTGGTCACTATGCAAGAGAGTGCCCAAATAGAAGGGACTCTCCCAAGGATGATGACAACAACAACTTCAGGGGGAATGGAAATCAACAGAACAATGGGTTCAAAGGAAAGAGGAGGGCTCCCTCTGATCTAAATGGAAATGGCCAACCTTTAAAGAGGTCAAGGAATTCCAGGTACAATGAGTCCAATGTTGTTGATAATAAGAAAAATGAATATATTCTTGTATCTGCCCTCTCTGTTGCATCTCCTCCCGACACCTTGGATGTCTGGTTGATTGATAGTGATGTTTCAAGGCACCTCATTGGATATAAAGAAGCCCTCTCTGATCTAATTGAAAAAGATACTAATTTATAAATTATCCTTGCAGACAATGCCACCTATCCCGTCAAAGGGACAGGGACTGTGACCCTTCATCTATCTCAAGGTCAAGTCCTCTACTTACAAGATGTGTTGTATGTACCTGATTTGAAAAAGAACCTTGTGTCCATTTCGACAATGGAATATAAAGGATTCAAGGTGGCATTCATTGATGGAAAGGTACGCATTTGGAAGAAGAACTTCAAAGAAGCTTTTACTATTGGTTTTAAAGTTGATACACTCTATCAAGTTGGAGGAAGTCCATTGGGGGCCATGTCATGTGATACAACTCTTCAAACTAGGCTATGGCACCGGAGGTTTGCACACCTTCATTACAAATCCATTCTCGAAGCAAGGACGGTGGTGACAGGGATACCCGAGTTTAAAGATGATCATGAAGGTATATGTCAGGGTTGTGTCGAAGGGAAGCATACAAGGGGACCATTCTGCTCAAGTGTCACAAAGACATCGTATATCTTGCAATTGATACATTCTGATCTATCTAGTATGATGCCCATAACATCCTTGGGAGGATGTTCCTATTACATGACTTTTATAGATGAATTTTGTCAAAGGACTTGGATATATTTCTTGAAGAAGTAGGATGAAGCTTTCAAATGGTTTTGTACCTTCAAGGCCTTGGCTGAAAATAAAACTGGGAACAAAATAAAAATTTTGAGCACTGATAATGGGACCGAGTATAATTCAAATGAATTCAATGACTTTTTTATGGAAGTCGACATTAAGAGGGAGACCAAAACTGTGTATACTCCTGAGCAAAATGGTGCTACTGAAAGAAAGAATGGGACCATTGTGGAAGTTTCCCATGCCATGCTATATGACCAAGGTCTTCTAAAGTTTCTAGGAGGAGAAGTTGCGAACACTGTTGTGTATGTTCAAAATAGATGCCCACATTCCGTTTTGGACTCCAAAAATCCTGAAGAATTGTTCTCTGGTAAGAATTCTGATGTGTCTCACCTTCAAGTTTTGGAAGTCTTGTTTATTTTCATATGCTGAAAGAAAAGAGAAGCAAGCTAGATGCTTCTAGGAAGAAGGGAATGTTAAGGGAATGTTTGTGGGCTACAGTGAAACCTAGAAGGCATATAGAATCTATGTGCTTGATCAAAGAGAAGTGGATATATGCCACGATGTCACCTTCGATGAAGATGTTGCCCTCAAGAAAGTGAGGAATCTTCCTAGTTCAAAGGAAGACAAAGAAGAAGAAGAAGAAGTTGGAAGGCAGGAAAAACCGAAGGATGAACCTATGCTCGATGTTGAAGGACCAATGAATCCTATTGATCCACCTCCTTCTAATAAAATGAGACCCTCATGGCTTAGGGACACTCTTGAATATGTCGAGAGACATATTGCCCCAAGGGGGACATTTCATGAAAGTAATAATTCAAATAGGTACCAAGGGTATCTAGCAAACATGAGTACAATTGTACAATCTGAGTCTAGATCAGATGTCATAAAGCATCAAGTTTGGAAGGATGCTATGCACGAGGAATATGAGTCCATTAAGAAGAATGATGTCTGGGAAGTGGTCCTGAGTCTGGAGGAAAAATTTGTTGTCACCTCAAAATGGATCTTCAAGATCAAGCACGGAGTCAATGGAAGTGTTGAAAAGTACAAGGCAAGATTTGTTGCCCGAGGCTTCTCTCAAAAAGAAGTCATAGATTGTGATGATATATTTGCACTTGCTGCCTATTATACCACCATTCGATCTATCATTTCCCTTGCTACAACGTAAGGATGGAGTCTACATCATATGGATGTGAAGATTTCCTTTCTACATGGTTCAATCAAAGAAGAGTTTTATGAGGAGCAAACTCTGGGGTTCGAAGTCCAAGATAAAGACTCATATGTATGCAAGTTGAAGAAATCCCTCGGTGGGTTGAAGCAAGCCCCCAGGATTTGGTATGAGAGGATCGATAGCTACTTGATGAAGTTGGGCTTCACTCGAAGTGATGCTGAACCAAACCTTTATGTTAAGATTGATAAAGAAAGGCCTCTAATTCTATTTCTCTATGTGGACGATCTCTTCCTGGCAGGTGCTGACCCTCTCATTAATCAATGTAAGAGAGAGCTAGCTTTCGAGTTCGAAATGAATGGCCTAGGACTGATGAACTATTTCCTAGGCTTGGAGATCTGGAAAAAGCCAGGTGATATTTTCTTGTCTCAAGGAAAATATATTGTGAAACTATTGGAGAGATTTGGAATGGTGGACTGTAGGTATGTTTCGATACCGATGGAACTCACCTTTAAGAAGTTGTGCTGAAACATTGTTGGGCCCGAGCTAGGAAATCTCGCCGAGTATCAACAACTCGTAGGGGCCCTGATGTTCTTAGTGAACTCTCATATAGATGTATGTTTTGCAATGAAAACTTTGAGTCAACATATGGTTGAGCCTCATCACATTCATTGGATTAGTACGAAGAATCTATTGAGATATCTTTGAGGCACAATCAACCATGGGCTAAGGTACACTGTTGGGAGTTTGAGACTCCATGGATATACCAATGTCGATTGGGCTGGCAGTGTGGTGGATCATAAAAGCACCTCTAGATGTTATTTCACCTTAGCTTCTGCTTCGATATCTTGGATGAGCAGGAAGTAGAAATCGGTTGCTTTGAGCATCATTGAGGCCAAATACATGGCAACGAGTATGCCCTATTGTGAAGTTGTTTGGTTGAGAAATCTCTTCAATGAGTTTTTTGGACATGTGCTAGATACCATCATTATATTTTGCGATAACCAGAGTGGGATTTGTCTTTCTGAGAATCATGTGTTCCACGATCGATCCAAGCATATTGATATTAGGTACCACTTTATCCGGGATATGGTACAGCAAGGCGCCATAAGGCTCGATCACTTTGGGACTGATGAGCAGGTTGCGGATATTATCACGAAGCCCCTGGGAAAGGTCAAATTCTTAACCTTCCATGAGAATTTTGGAATCATGGAAAGACCCTATTGTGAAGGTCCTGCTTGAGTTGGACAATGAGCTCTAGGAGTTCCAGGGGGCTTGGAAATAGCTTCTTAGAGCTATAAGCACACATGGGGCTAGGCTTGTCGAACCTTGTTGTGCTTCTGCGCCACCATTATGATGTTGAGTTGGTTCACCCTCTCCTTTATCTATGCCTTGCATGCATCCTACCCATGGAGTTTCGGACTGATGGGAAGTACCTCTCATTTGGCCAATGAGATGGGAAATGTGGATAGAGACCAATAGCAATACCGATGGACACAATGGAGATTTCTGTACTCTCTATGTCTAGGATGGGATGTGTCCAACACCTTGATCTGGGATCAATTCTGATGAGGTTCTTACCTCTAAACTGACTTCGGGTTAGAATGTGAATATCTTGAGTCCAATTGAGGTTTAATCCTCTAAGTTGACTTCGGGTCAGAGGAGTTTGATGTCTTTGTGACTTGCTAAAAAAAATTTTCCCTTAGAGCCAGCAAAGCATGTTACAATAGGTGTTGTTATGACGTCCCCCACCGAGCTGGGATGCCTAATGATAAGGGGCCCTATACTGCAAAGAAAAAATCATAATGACCACATGGACTGTCAAAGCCTCCTTTTCACCTATTGGAACCTTTGAAAGGGCTTAAAATCCACCTTTTGGCTTTAAAAGCACTCTTTTTAACATATCGGGCCTCTAAGCGCCTTCCAGTTTAAGCCCTCGACCCTCATTTCTCATATTACCTCATTTTATGACCGACGGCTAAAAGTCCTTAAGCCCTCTTCAGCCATCGGACTTTGCGGATTCCCAAATCCATTCATTTTCTCTTTTGATTCACCACCGAGGTCCATCTATGCTGAAGAGATCCTGACTGTCGATCCCTGCAGATCCGACGGCCATCGCGCATCACCTTCTCGTCGCACATCGCACTCCGCTTCATCCAAATTCCTAGTCCCTGAGCTCTTTTTCTGCCGATGTGTGAAACTCTGATGCAATCTGAACCGTCAATCTCCAGCCACAAATCCGACAGTCATCGCTCATCGTCACTTGCTTTTCCATCGGCATATCGTAACCTCTAAATTCTTCCTTCCCGGACCCTCTTCTCAACCGATTTCCGATCCTGCGATGCATTCTCTGCCGCCCATCTCACAGATCCGACGGCTCACATTGACTCACCTCTTCTTCCACCCACGAGCACTTTCAGCACAAAGGTCAACCATATGAGTGCCCCCGAAGTTGACTCCTTGGGCTATGGGAGATATTCATCCGACAGTCCAAATTTACTACGGGGGCACCCGACCCGCAAACCTATATGTACCTCAAGTTCCCCCGCTATACATAATTTCTTTCAATTTTCCATATAATCCCGCTGGTCCCACCCGACCACGCTGGGACCTTTCATCATGTTTCCTCGTGATCTCCACCATCGATCTTCTTCATCTAACGGCCCACATCACTCTCGCTTCCACAACCCCGCATCTGATCATCCTGCTACATGATAGGGTTGCTGACGTCATCGCCAGTCCCACCCGACCGCGCAAGTTTTTCTGTCGCATTCATTTGCAACCATTGATCTGGATTGCTTAGATCAGACGGCTCTCATTCAGTTTCGCATTCATTTCACCAAATAACATGATCGTGTTGTTTCCACGTGAAATGGGCAGTTTTGTAGAATACATGCATCAGCGCTCAAGCCATATCGTGTCCATTTAGCCCCAAACCACTTACCACCCCAACCCCACGCGAATACCACCTCCGGTATTCCCGAAAACCAACATTGCACCTCTTTGCACCAAATACAGTTTTAAACCTTGGTTTTCATGGTTTTTCGCCGTGAGGCCATTTTCTGTTGCATCTACTACCTCCGCACTGCTCCTCCGCCTTTACCCGAGCCATTTGAAGCAGTCAAACCATAAACGCAGAATTTATTTAATTTGTTTATTGTCTGTGCAGGTTTTTTCACGACATTTTAATGTACACAGGCCCTCACCTAGCCAATCACAGTGGCTCGAGGCTGAGGATTATGATCCTCCACGCCCAGGACGTAGAGAAAAATATACAGAGAGGCATTCCACGTCCAAGACAATGGATCATGACCATTGGCCACTCTATGGGACCCTTTAGCACAGAAGGCCAGTTTTTCCACTAATCGGCAGTACCGTATGCTACAGCGCAGAAGGCCGACTCTTCCACTATTAGCAGCATTACACCCTCCAGGTCAGAAGGCTAGCTATCCCACGACTAACGATATCGCCTTCACCAGTAGCAGCAGTAGCTCTGCCTCATCAAACAACGATGATTATGCATGACTAGGCCCGCGCGGCCTTTTTACCTTATGTTTTCTTTTCACTTTGTCATTTCGAGTGAAATTCTTATTTCACTCCTGTAGTTTTTTACTTCCAGTCAGTAAATTGTTACATTTCAGTTAGAAACAGCTTTAGGCCTGCATTTTAAGATGATGAGAGGTAGTTTTTCCTCATCATCGTTTATGTTTTGATTTAGACCTACAACCGCATACCAGCACGCGGAGAATATATTTTCCCAAAATATCTTCTCACGTGTCATAGGAATCATTGGTTATAAAAACAGGAAGAAAACACTAAGAAAAGGTTCCATATTTTCCAAAGGACTCACTAGTCGAGTGCTCTGTATGTATTTTGTATGAACTCTGATAGTATATGTTTGAAAAGCCCGTAGGGATTTAGTAATAAGAAGCTTTGTTGGAATTGGGAATTCCGCTGTGGATGATTCACAGTTTGTAACTCTTCTTCATGTTTTTTTTTTAATACAAAGGTTCATTTCATATCTCTCCATATTTCTTGTATCTAATGTTCTGGAATGCGAGTGCTCCCATGTTTAAATATGAATTTATCATAGTTAATACTCATATTTACTCATCCATAGCGCTTTAAATATGGCTCAGGCATGGTACTCTGTTTCATTTCCCATCTCTACCACCATTCTTCTGATACTAATTACAATGGATTCTTGTCTTTGAACGAGCCCAGATATATGGATTCTTGTCTTTGCATAGGCCCAGTACATATGGACTCTTATCTTTGAATAAGCCCGGTTATAGTTGGTATCTTATTCCATCTTCTGTCATAGTCATCACTCATATTTTGCTTGAAATCTGTGTGTCCATTTTAGAAGTCGGCCCCCTTTACAGCATTTTGTCTTAAAGTTGTCTGATACATTTACTATTTGCAGTTTGTACTCTGTTTCTGCAATTGTCTTAGTTTTTGTGTTTAAACTTTGGAGTCTTGGTTCCACCCTTATTAAAACCATTCATCCAAGTGATAGTTGCATGAGAGCCCAACATTGTCAACTATAATCAGTTGAGTCATATGCTCCTTGCATTTTTAAGATGTCCTAGGCATTGGTCTTTATACAACTCAAGGCTATTTGTGGGAGCTACAACAGGATCACACAAGATTGCAGGATGATGATGATGATGATGATAGTAGACGATGGTACTGATGATGGGATGGCACAGGTGGACATATGGAGTTCTCCCTAGTTGAGAGGGAGTGTTAATTTTGGGCAACTAGGTCCAAACTCCATGTTGCACTGCTCATATGATGATGATTATATTTTTGTTGGATTCCTCTTTCGAAGAGGTGCAAGATTGATATAAAGATAATGTTGTTTGGATGAGCAGAACTTATATTTTGATTTTATTTTCCACATATGTGCAAATTGACAAGGTCGAACAAATTTGTAATGTAGGCTCACAAGCCCAACAGATGTGTCACACACCATGATGGATAAATAGGAGAGATGATGCTCATTTCATCATCATCTCATCACACACTCTACTTGTGATCTAATTGGTTCATACAGCCTAAGAGAGGCTTCCTTCCCTCACACATGTGAATCTGAACCTGGAGAAGGTGCTGAAATGTTCGGACCGTTTTAGGGCTTTCTGGACAGTGTGGACCAGCATTGACTTTAGGTCAACACTTGTGTTTTGACTTTGATTTCAGAACAGAAATTCTAATTTCTTGAGGCCACATTGGAGGGAAAAAAAATTGAGGAGAAGCGTTGACTTTGACTATTTTCCATTGACTACAACGTTGACTTTTGCATTGACTTTTTGGAGTTTTCTTTGAGGGGTGTGTGTGACACTTGGAAAAACGCTGATTTGGTTGTTGGAGAAGTTGGTTTGGCCAAGTCAAGACTTTGTTGGCTAGGGCATCATATTGATTATTGTAACAAACATTCATCTCTATATTTGTTGGACAATAAGAATTACAAATTCTGATATATTATTTGGCTTGTCTTCTATTGATATATTATTATGTTCTATCATCATTTTACTTTCATGTTTATGTGATTGCTAAATTGAATTGGGCCTATAAGAAATAATGAAGTAAAACTGCATTAAGCATAGGACATACCATGGTTATCTAAATTTAACAGTACTCAATTAGCTCTTAGCTCATCATATTGTTAGACTCTTGTATGTTACAGTATCACCATATGACTATTTATTTATTTTATTCTGCTGAAAATAATATTCCATGACTATCATTTATTTTCAGAAATCTCACTGCCTTCATTATTTTCCATTTAACCTCCCCATTATCTTTCATTTTTGCTTTTTCTGACATTCTCATGCTCTGAATTCCCCTTCTTAAACCCCTATCCCTAGATAAAACCTATATTCCCATTTCTAATAACCCCTCCACCTTTACTCATTCTCCTTTTGTAAAAAAAAAAAAAACAACGTAAAAACCCATTTTTACATTGTTTTTAAATAAACTTAACCTATCGTTAACGTTAAAACCATCATGACATTTTAACCCGTGTCCCACTTTTTAAATAAACTATGTTTATTTAACCCTAACCCCCGTTAATCCACCCATTTTAATATTTTCCCCGGACCCCACTGTTACATTACTACCCACCACTTTATTTAAAACCCCGACCCCACCATATCATCCTGACCCACATTTAATCAAAGCCCGACCACCGTCCGATCCCCCATCACCTAATCCGACGGCCCTCGCTCCATATCGCAACCCCAAATTCTCATTGGTTAAAATCTTTGAGGGGTTGCGAAAAAGGTGGTTTCGCAACCCTCCCATCTGCCACGCATCGTCCTGACGCTTCATCGCATTCCCCATTTTAAAACTGCCTAACCGCTTATCATCGCGCAATAAAACCACAAACCTCCCCCTCGCATATAATGAAACCTCCCCATGTGTGAAGTCAAACCCACTTACCTCAACCCGTGCAATATGATCAATCACCATTGCTCATCTCCCTGCGAACACGCGCTTTATTAATGATTGTTTTAATTTTTGCAAGAGATATACATATTAAAAAATGGGGTGAACAATCTGTGGTTCTGGTTCCAAAGAAATTAATTGAAACCAAGCCCTCTGAATTTCAAATTGAAAGGCCTTATCCACCAGAGGATTAGGAGTGGAAGAATAAACAAACAACAACAATGGAGCAGACAAGGGAGACAGTCATGATTATCAAGGATCATACATTTACTCTGAAGATAAAAAAGTTTATTTAAAAAAAAAGGACAGTAAATAGTAAAAGAAGAGAGGGAGTAGTCAGGGCAAAATTGAAAGACAGATTTAAAGAACAGAGTTAAGGAAAATACAGTGAAAAGTAAAGAGATAAACAGAGCTGTCAAAAGACAGATAAAGACAGTTAAAGATTTAAAAGACAAATCAAAGAGAAAATCAGTGAAGGAAGACAAAGCCAGATATTAGCCACCTCCAACTCAATTTTGAATTAATATAAGCTGCCACAGTTAATATTTTAGTCAGAGATATTTTAGCATCAATCCAAAAGTTATTGTAAAAGTTAATTCTCTAGGCAATTAGTCAAAGATATTTTAAAGTTAGCTCAGCAGTTAATTTGAAAGTTATTACTACAGTAGGATTGTCAAAGATATTTTTGGTTTGGGCCTTGCATGGTCTCAATTGTCAAACTTCACCTTCTCTATAGTAAATGCAATCTGTCACCCTAGATTAGGGCAACCTCCTCAGTTGCAGTTCAATACTGCATGTATTTTCATTATCAATTATTGGTTGTTGGGTTGGGCTTTGTTTAGACTCTGAGTTGCTAAGACTATTGCATTGGAGCACTTGTAATTGTTTTTGAGTTGGACATCAATGATACAAGCACATTCACAGAATCCTTGAGCTATGTTAATGGTGATGTTATCCCTATTTTCTTAATGTTTCTCCTTTTTTTTCTATATTGTACATCAATCTCCTTGATAGCAGAAACAGAAAATTTAGATTAAGATATGTTGCATGAACACCTTAATTCTGTCTATTACTGTTATCTCCATGCTTTCCTCTGCAAAGTATGACTAAAGAATTCATAAATTCTCTTTAGTTTGACCTAGTTGTTATCTTGAGGTTTTCTTTTGAAGTTTAAACTAAGGAATTCTAAACTGCTCTTTAGTTTCTCTGAAACTGTTATCTTGAGGTTTTTCTTGTGAATTTGGGTTAAAGAATTCTTAACTGCTCTTTACCCTCACTAAACTGTTATCTTAAATGTTTTCCTCTAAAGACATGAATGCAAAATTCAAAGACTGACTGCTCAGCACTTATGTTGAAGTATATTTAAAGAATTCTTAACTGCTCTTTAGCTTTACAGAACTCACTACCATCTCATATTCATCTTGCCACAGAGATCCATTTGCATAGTTAGCTTGCCCTGTGACAACCCTTGAAAATTTGATGTACAATTTAGCCCTTTTGTGACTCATAGTCCAATGAATTAATCTTCCCACATTTCTATCTATCCAACCAAACAAACAATCAAACAAACAACCCCAATCTTTATAACTAGCCTAAAATCAGAAAATATAATCATAAGCTAAATCAGTTAATCATAAATATGGAGAGAGCCCTCTATGAGCCCAGGAAGGCTAGGTCCTGGACTCCCAAGTGGTTTGATGTGGTTCTCTGCTATTTGTTCTTGCTAATCTTACAAATTACAGGGATCTAACACATATCATCCTCAATCTGATGGGAAAACTGAGATAGTGAACAAATGTTTGGAAGGATATCTTTGTTTCTTTGTATCTAATAAACAAACACAAAGGGTCAAGTGGTTACCTCTAGCTGAATGGTGGTATAACACTTCCTTCCATATTGCAGCAAAAATCACCCCGTTTATGGAACTTTATGGATATCATCCACCATCCATCACATCATATTTAAGAGACAATTCTAAGGTTCAAGCAATGGAAGATCACATCGAGCATCAACAACAAGTTCTCCAACTCTTAAAGGATAACCTCACTTTGGTGGAGAATCGAATGAAACAACAGGCAGATCAACATCGCAGCGAAAGAAGCTTTGATGTAGGCGACTGGGTATTTTTACGACTACACCCATACAAACAAATGTCCCTCAAACAAGCTAAGAAGGATGATAAATTATCACCAAAGTATTATGGTCCTTACAAGGTGTTGCAAAATATTGATACTATGGCATACAAATTGGAGCTTCCTGCATCTTCTCGAGTGCACCCGGTTTTCCATGTTTCATGCTTAAAGAAGGTTATAGGTGACAAGCTCCTAGTTCAAACAATATTGCCAGAACTTGACGAGGAAGCAAAAATCATATTGGAACCTGAAGTAGTCATAGAAACAAAAACTTAACATCTACAAAATCGATCAATTTCAAAATATCTCATCAAGTGGAAGAACTTACTCGTTGAAGATTCGACATGGGAGGATGAGAATTTTATATAGAAGCATCCAGAACTACTCAAGCATTGAGGACAACACTTTTTTGAAGGAGAGTGGCATGTTAGGTCACCATAATACTAGTGTAGCCCCTTATTATTGTTAGTGTATCTCCATTATTGTTATTGTTGTGCACATTTAGTCTCCATATTGTTATTATTGTGCCCCATAGAAGCCCACTATTGTTATTGGTGTGACGTTACATAATTATTGTTATGTTGGCTAGGATTATATTATGACCCCTTGGACTCCTATATATATAAAGGAGTTTTTGTCATTTAAATCATCCAAGAATTGTTCATTTATGTGATGTAAAGCAGGTTTCCCCCTCGAAAAGGCTAATTTCTAAGTCGTTGATCTATCTTTTCTTCTATTTTGTGAGTTGAGTTCATAATATTGACCTTCATGTTTTCGCACCTATAGTTCAGGAGGATGCCACATCAGCCCCCATTATTCATGAAAAATGGGCTAGCCACGTGATTATGATGTAAAAGACTCTAGAATATTCTATATTGTAACTCTATTTAAGAGTTGATGTAGTCAAAATTAACCACTAGTAGGTTATAGGGTTGTGTTATAACCAGCACACCAGGAGAAAGAGGATTCCATTATTTCGAGAGAATTTTGTTCCATAGCTGAGAAAAAGTAGCCAAGAGAGATAGGAAGTAGATAACACACAAAGGATTTGTGCATTGTAGCATCCCATGGGCCACAGGCATTACTTCTTTGTACCTGCATCCATATTTCCAGAAAGAGAAAAAGAGCGAAGCAGACTTACCTTATGGTTGGGTTTTCTCCCGAAAGGGTTTCCCAGGGAGCACATCTTGTTTCTTATGTGTGTTTGTGAGCTTATTTTGTCGTTCTCTACTTTTTGTGCACAATTTCCATTCACATGCATGCACTAATTACAGTTAAATCTACAAATATAGAATTTTAATAAAACTATAAGTGTACAAATTCAATATTTTAATACATTATTATCAAATATGTTATGAAGAACTATCCAGTGGAATATCCACGGTAGTTTACGGATCAGGGTCATTTAATGATTGCAAAAAAAATTTTATGTGTTGGAGAAATTGGAAAACTGGTAATTTAAGGACAAAGGAGTGGTCTTCGTGTTATACTACAACTATCAGCTTCACCATATATGCTTAATATTCATTGTATGGCTCATAGGATGAATCTTGCATTTAAAATAGTTAGCAAGTTTCCATCAATTTCAAAAGTTGAAGACCTTGTACATGAGACCCATGCATGCTTTCCTCGAATTCCCAAATTATTTTTAGAGTTTCAACAATTTTCCAATGGTGTTATAGATGGAAAAAAAAATTACTGAAAGATGTTGATACAAGATGGATCTGTTGGGTGTGGAGCCTGATTATCTTATTTATTTTGTATCACAGCATTGGACACATATTCTTAATGGGGTGGCAACGCCACCCGTAATTGAAAGTTACCTACGGAGTCTGGGGGGGTAGCTACAATTTTATGGAGCCCCCCCCCCCCCGGTGCAAGGGGTTTCAGGGGAAGCGCCCTCGAAGCTAAAAACAAATGTAAAATTGCCTTGTAAAAGTATAGTAATTTCTAGTCAATCTGGGTCGTTCATTAGGCAGATGATCTGACGGTAGAAGTTATGTTTGATTTAAGATTTTTTCCCTAGAAGGCAACCCCTTGTTTTGTATGAGGGTATTGTATTGCGGCTGTGTATTATATGTGTATTCTCTAAGCAAGAAACGGATAGAGAGACTATGAGAGAGAACAGAGGATATTAAAATGGATCTGCTGTAGGTTGTCTCTTCATTTTGCTGGATAATAAAAAGGAAGGATTAGCTGTTAGGGGTGGAGGTAGCCCAAATTAGGTGAACCACGTATATCTGTGTCTCTCTAGTTTTTTGTGTTTTTTGTGATTGTGTTTTCCGCATATTTTATGTGTTGCATTGCTCTGTAATATATACTTTTCTAACAACTAGTATCAGAGCCGAAGGTATATTTTGCTGATAAACTCGTAGGAAAGAAGGGTTCCTGTTTCGAGTGGGAGCAATGGCGAAAGATGGTAAGTTTAGGGTCGAGAAATTTAACGGCCAAAACTTCCCGTTGTGGAAGATGCAAATGGAAGATTATATATATCAGAAAGATCTGTACCTACCATTGAGCAGAAAAACAAAGACGCCGACGACTATGGCAGACGCAAAATTTGAGATTCTCGATATAAAGGCACTCGGAACAGTAAGGTTGTGCCTCGCGGCGTCGGTAGCCTTCAATATTTCAAAGGAAACAACAACAGAGGGTTTGATTAAGGCATTGGCGAAACTATATGAAAAACCCTCGGCCTCAAAAAAGGTATTTCTTATGAAACGTTTATTTAATATGAAGATGTCGGAAGGTAGATCTGTTGCAGACCATTTAAATGATTTTAATACATTTACCAGTCAGTTAAATTCTGTAGGGGTAAACTTTGATGATGAAGTTAGGGCTCTGTTATTTCTGTTCTCATTGCCAAAAAGTTGGAATGGTTTAGTTATGGCCATTAGTAACTCTCTCTCTGGATTTAGTACTTTAAAGTTTGACGATGTTGTCGATGCTATCCTTAGTGAATAAATGCGACGGAAAAGCTATGGTGAGACATCAGGTAATGCTTTGAGTGCAGAGTCCCGAGGAAGAAAAATAGAAAGAGGAAAGAGCTCGGGATATCATAGTAAATCAAGGAAAGGCATATCCAAGTCCAAATCGGAGATAGTGTGTTGGAAATGCAGAAAAAAAGGACACCTGAAGAAAGACTGTAGAAAATTGGAAGGGAAAAGAAGAAGACGCACAACAAGAAAATAATCATGAAGAAAATGTGATAGGTGATGTGTTACAAGATGTTTTGATTCTTTCCATTAGGGGAATTTTGAGGTCTAAAATGGGCCTCCTAAAGAAAATGTACAATCAAAATTCACTTTATGAGAACTAATCACATTTTAGGGGATGCCGTCATTCTTAATGGTTGAGGTGGCATTGCTTGAGTTAAAGGTACTTACTTGTCACATTCTCAATGGTGAATAAAAACTCATGGTTAACCATGGTAGTGCTCTAAGTACTTTTAAAGTCAAAGTAAAGTACTCATAATAAATGTCATTTCACACTTTTTGAATAAAAATATATTATTGTCATTTCATATTTTTTGAAAGAAACAATGCATATCCCTATACATTTATTATATTATATTATATTATTTTTATATAGTATATTAATTACATGTTATTATACAATTTAAATAATATAAATTTTAATTAATAGCATTTAATATAATTAAAAATTTATAAATTTATGTTTATATTTTATTTTAAGGTATTTAAGTACAAAGGACAAATGCATATGTTGTTCAATGGTAATGACTTTTTCTTGAAAAGCTCATTCTTATTTATAGTCACATCAATACAATTTTTTTATTAATTTTATTTGGTACAACTTTTGAATTGAATTTAACTATGGTTACATGGATTGTGGTGCAAAAAGTGAATTGCAAATTCATAAATATTATTTTATTGGTTTAGCTATTATTTTATTATTTCCTTAGGAGGATCATTTTAGACCTCAAAATTCTCCTAATGTTTCGAAAATGTTATGGATTCTTGGGTGGTAGATTCAAGGGCCTCATTCCATGCCACACCTGATAAGAAATATTTTCATGACTATGTTCAAGGAGATTTTGGACAAATCCGTTTGGGTGATGATAAACCCTGTAAAATTGTTGGAATGGGTAAGGTTCTTGTAAAACAACAGAATGGAAACCAATGGCTATTAAAGGAGGTACGGCATGTTCGAGATCTGAAGAAAAATCTGATTTCAACAAGGCAATTAGGCGGTGAAGGTTGTGTGACAACTTTCACAGATAAAACTTGGAAGGTCACCAAAGGAGCCCTGGCAATAGCAAAAGGCGAAAAGGTTAGTACATTGCATTTATGCAATGGTATTTCTAACTTTGTTAATGCTTTAACTTCCAAAAGAGTAGATGCAACATTATGGCATCATAGGCTCGGACACGAGTGAGAAGGGGATGAAGATTCTTCACTCAATAAATTTGTTGTCGGGTTTGAAGAATATTGATTTGGATTTTTATGAGAATTGCATTTATGGAAAACAGAAGGGAGTCATATTTCTCAGAGTTGGGAAAGGAAAGAAAAGCGAAAAATTAGAGCTTGTGCATATAGACGTATGGGGACCTACTTAGGTATCATATCTCGGTGGCACTCATTATTATGTTACTTTTATTGATGATCCAACTAGAAAAACTTGGATTTATTGTATTCAGAATAAATTGTTGAAATTTGGTCTTAGGAGGACAGGTGGTTCCCTAAGGCTTTGATCTTTGGCCTAGGGAAAAGTGTCCAAAAGAATTTAATTTTTCTCCTAAAGTGACTTTATAATTTTTATAAAGTCAAATCTAAATTCCCCAAAGTGACTTTAAGTGATAAAGTTACTAAAGTGACTTTATAAAGTTATAAAGTCAAATCTAATTAAAAAGTGACTTTAAGTGATAAAGTTACTAAAGTCTAATTTTAAAGTGACTTTAATAAAGTCAATGTAAAATTAGAAAGGAAAAGTGACTTTAGAAATAAATGACTAAGTCGGTCTTTATTAAAGTGGGGTGAATTAAAAAATAGAAAGTGCGATTTAAATGAGCATTTAATCTCAAACAGATCTCAATATTGACCAATGGTTAGGGATTTAAAAAGTAACTTAGGGTTAGGTTAAGGAAAAGATCATTCATTCTTGTGAAACGGTGGGAAGAAGAAGGAAGAGCAAGAGAAACAAAGGGAAGTTACAGGCGGTGAGAAGGAGGCAGCAACTTGGCACACTTTCCAAGGCAGCATTTCAACAAGACCGTATAGCTGAGTTAGCACAGTGAAAGGCAGAATTTTTGGGCACGGTTTTCTAGAAAAGGAGGTCGTACAGCAGACCGTACAGCAAGATTGGGCACAGAAATCGAGGCAGCAGAGGGTTGTTCTGTACAGCAAATTTCTGCTGTGTTTTTGGCACGAAAATCGAGATTTTGGACAGCAGCATTTATTGTTGTTTGCACAGATTTTGAGGAGGCCGTACAGCTGCATTTATTGTAGATTTCTGGGCACAAAAATTGAAGAGGACGTATAGCATTTATTGCTGTTCTGTTTTTGTTGTTTGCACATTTTTCGAGGCGGTGGTTAAGCACAGAAAACGAGATAAGTTGTAAAGTTTGTTTGCTGATTTTTTTTGCTGAATATTTCTCTCACTGTAAAAAGCATTTTCTAGAAATAAGGAGGAGCTTTCGAACTGGTTTTCCCCAAGAGTTGTAGGGGGTTTTTCTAGGGTCATGTTGACCAAAAATATATGTGTCAAAATGTGTGAATGACTGTTTTATGTGTGCTGATATTTATTTCTACATTTTCCAACATTCTGTAATTTTTCCAGAATTTGTGTTTTCAACAAAATTTATTTTCCAACTTGTTAAATGTATGGATGTGGGAAAAGACATTTAACTATTTTGGAGTAATAAGGTGAAACTGAAAACTGAGGTGGGAAAACAGAAATTTCTACATAAATCTAATGTATTTGATACTTTCAATAAATAGAAAGCTTTAGTTGAGATTGAGACAGGGAAGAAGTTGAAGTGTCTCAAATCAGACAATGGAGGTGAATATTGTAGCAAAGAGTTTGATAGGTACTGTTCAGAGCATGGAATTCGCAGAGAGAATACAGTTCCAAGAACACCACAAGAAAACGATGTGTCAGAAAGGATGAACATAACAATCATGGAGCATGCAAGGTGCATGAGATTGCATGCAAGATTTCCTTTACAATTTTGGGCAGATGTTGTAGATACTTATGTTATCTAATAAACAGAGGGCCTTCAAGTTCCTTGGATGGTGGTATTCCAGAGGAGGCATGGACAGGTAAAAAGGTAAACTAATCTTTTTTAACTCCTTTTGTTTGTGAGGCCTTTGTCCATATTAATAAAGAAAATAGAACAAAGCTCGAGGAAAAATCAAACAAATGTACCTTTATTGGATATGGTGTTAATGATTTTGGTTATCACTTATATGATTATGAAAATCACAAAATCATCAAGACTATAAATGTAATATTCAATGAAAAGGTCTTGTATAAGAATCAGTTGCAGGAAAAGAAACAAGAAAAAAAAAACAAAGAATACACATTTCTTGATGAGATCACAGAAAAATTAAAGGTGCCTGAAAATAATAATAATCAACAGCCACAACAACATCAAAAGGCACCTCAAACACCTGAAAATGGTGTCAAAAGATCTACCAGGATAAGTAGACCCCTTGAACAATACTCTCCTTCATTATATTATTTATTTTTGATTGAATTTGGTGAACCTAAATGTTATGAAGAAGCAATGCAGGTTAAAACCAGGAAGAAGTGGGAGCTAGCCATGAAAGAAGAGATGGACTCCTTAATACATGGCCAGACTTAGGACTTCGTTAGGTTTCCTGTAGGCAAAACAACATTGCCGAATAAATGGGTTTACAGGCTGAAGGAAGAAGATAGAGAAAAACATAGGTACAAAGCTAGACTTGTGGTGAAGGGGTTTGCGCAGAAGAAAGGTATTGATTTTGATGAAATATTTTCTCCTGTTGTTAAGATGACTTCAATCAAAACTATTTTAAGTCTTGTAGCAGCGGAAGGTTTACATCTTGAACAGTTAGATGTAAATAGAGCATTTCTCCATGGATATTTGGAAGAAGAGATCTATATGCAGCAACCAGAAGGATATGAGCTCAAAGGGAAAGAAAAATTAGTGTGCAGGTTAAAAAAGAGCTTGTATGGTTTAAAACAGGCTCCAAGACAATAGTATCTAAAATTTGGTAGGTTTATGTCTGGCCATTGTGTTTATCTAAAAAAGAAAAATGACGGCAGCTATATTTTATTGTTATTGTATGTAGATGACATGCTTGTTGCAGGGTCTAACATGCAGAAAATAAATGTGCTCAAAAGAAAATTGGCAAATTCACTTGCAATGAAGGATTTGGGAGCTGCAAAACAAATCCTTGGTATGAGAATAATTAGAAACAAGAAAAATCGTAAATTAACATTATCCCATAATGAGTACATACAAAAGGTGTTGAAAATATTTAATATGCAGAATGCAAAACCAGTTAGTACACCTTTTGCTAGCCATTTCAAACTTAGTAAAGAGATTTTCCCCAAGACCCAAGAAGAAATGGATTATATGTCTAAATTTCCATATGCATCAACAGTTGGAAGCTTAATGTATGCAATGGTCTGCACAAGGCCTGATATTTCACATGTAGTGGGAGGTGTAAGCAGGTACATCAAAAATCCAGGAAAAAAACAATGAATGGCAATGAAATAGATTCTCAGATATTTGAGAGGTACCACAAATCAAGCATTATGCTTTGGTGGTTCAAACATTTCTCTACAGGGATATATTGATGCAGATATGGCAGGTGACAGAGATAATAGGAGGAGCACTACAGGGTATGTATTTACTGTAGGTGAAACAGTTGTTAGTTGGGTTTCAAAAATCCAAAGTGTTGTTGCACTTTCAACAACAGAAGCAGAGTATGTTGTTGCTACAGAGGCTAGTAAAGAAATGATTTGGCTACAAAGGTTTATGGATGAATTGGGTAAGAAGCATGATATGGGCACGTTATACAGTGATAGCCAAAGTGCCATTCATCTTGCAAAGAATTCAGCGTTTCATTCCAGGACTAAACACATACAACTCAAGTACCATTTCATACGGTCAGTGTTGGAAGATGGACAGTTGAAGCTGGAAAAGATACACACTAGCCAGAATCCTACAAATATGCTAACAAAAGTTGTAACAAGAGAAAAATTGATATTATGCTTAGTTTCAATTGGTCTTAAAGTATGATGATGAAGATGAGAAACAGCCAGGTCTAAAGTGGAGAAATTGTCCAGAAAATGAAGCAGTGATAGAGTTTCTACAATCAATCTCTAAGTGGAAGATTGTTGGGTGTGGAGTCTGATTATCTTCTTTATTTTGTATCACAGCATTTAACCCCTGTTCTTAACGGGGCGGCAACGCCGCCCGTAATTTCATGCTGCTTGGGGGGTCTAGGGGGGGTGGCTGCGAGTTTATGCCCTGGCGGAGGGTTTCGGGGACAGCGCCCCCGAAGCTAAAAACAGATGTAAAATTGCCTTGTAAAATTATAGTAATTTCTAGTCAATCTGGGTCGTTTATTAGTCGGATGATCTGAATTTTTTGCCCTAGAAGCCAACCCCACGTTTTGTATGAGGGTATTGTATTGTGGCTGTGTATTGTATGTGTATTCTCAGAGCGAGAAACTGATAGAGAGACTGTGAGAGAGAACATGGGATATTACAACGGATCTTCTGTAGGTTTTGTCTCTTCATTTTTCTGGATAATAAAAAGGAAGGACCGGTTGTTCAAGGTGGACGTAGCCCAAACTGGGTGAACCACGTATATCTGTGTCTCTCTGGTTTTATGTGTTTTGTGTGCTTGTGTTTTTCACAAATTTTATGTGTTT
This sequence comes from Pinus albicaulis, assembly GCA_034641835.2. Taxonomy (NCBI): domain Eukaryota; kingdom Viridiplantae; phylum Streptophyta; class Pinopsida; order Pinales; family Pinaceae; genus Pinus; species Pinus albicaulis. The sequence continues at coordinate 140,947,271 of CM076581.1, forward strand.
CTTTGCTCTGTAATATATAATTTTCTAACAGGATCTCATTAATGTACCAACTCAAAGACTATTTAGTGAGTTCAAATATTTGGTAGGGTTGATGTATGAAAATCACTACAATGTAGGCAAAGCTTAAGATCTTCTTTTTCGACTAACTTATATAGAGACATTATCGACATTGGCTAGAATTCTTTCTATGCTACATGAAATGAATGTCCTCATGAAAATTTAGTCAAACAATGTATATTGTAGAATACACAAATGCAAGAAAGTCAGCATGCCTTGCATCGGATAATTTGTATATGATGTTAGAGTCTTTTATTGGTCCAGACATTAGGGGAATTTTGAAGTCTAAAATGGGCCTCCTAAGGAAATTATAAAATAATAGTGGAAATAATAAAATAATATTATATTACATCATCAAATTTTAGAGGGAAAATATAAAAAAGTTATTTTCAACTCATATTTTCAACTTATATCCCTATGAGTTTAATCAAATTTCAAGCGGGAAGACTCATTGGATGTAGAATTTGATTTCTCATCCAAGGAGTACCCATGTCACATACTTTCAATGGACCCTACTACAAGAAAATTGAGAAATACATGAAAATCGTGATCGTAGTCATGTTTTTTCAAAATGTTCCATCGAGTTTTCGAGACAGGGAAACGCATGAGCGAGGATACGCACAAGGGAAACGTATATAAACAACCCCAGAATTTAGGGAAATTTCGGGGAAGCGGGGGGACATCAGAGCGATAAAATTATAAATTTATTAAAAGTTTAATATATTAAAAAAAAAATCCCAACAATATGTTAATAACTAGATTAGTAGATAGTAAATCTTATTAATTATGAAATGCACATCTAAATATGATCATCATTTCAAATTAGACTATTTTGAAGTAAAATTATCATTTGACATTTCTGCAATCATCAATGTAAGTCTAAAAATAAATTACTAAATCGAATCTATCATTAGACATTATGCAATGTTCCATCTAAATTCATCATTTGGCAATGGGCATTAATATTATGCAATGTACATCTAAATTAAATTCATCATTTAACAATTGAAACTATGCAATGCACTTCAAAAATTAAATTCATCATATGGCAATGACATTTGAAGTCTAAAACAGCCATAGAAAACTGAACTAAAAATAAACATAGAAAGCAGTGAAATACAAAAATAGTTTTTTTTTTTTTTTTTAACGAAAAAATTTGGGGACGCATCCCTCTTGCACCCCCCTTGCATCCCCTCGTCCCCCCCTCAAGAGAAACACATTTCGTCACCAAAAAAACACCCTCTTAGAGTTTCTCCAAGTTTTCCAAAAAAGGGGACGTGGGGAAACTTCCCCAAGAGTTTCCCCATCTCGGGAGCGTGGGGGAGCGGGGCAGCAGGGGACGCGTCCCCATGGAACATTGTTTTTTCATGTATTTCTGATATGAAAATGGAAGTATTTGTAATGATATGAAAAGTATCCATTTCTATTAAAATAAGCGTGCAAAGTATTCTCCATGTCTTGCAGGTTAAACAAAGTGTTTTTGGTAATTGTTTTTGGGTTTATGTGTGAGGAAATGTTAATTAAATTTATTGTTTAACATATTATATCATAAATACACAGCAAGAAAATTCACCATAGCATAACACAGAAAACTGATGAGGCAGTTCACCCCTCCTGGGCTACATCTATCGGGTCCAAGGCTCCCAATGGGCATGTCCTTACTCTATTAAGTTGCTCAAAATGGTTATACCATGAAATATATGCCTAAACAGGCAAAACCAGTTTTGAAATTGACTTCAGAAAATAGAAATAAACTAAAAATGGCTTTTGTTTCACCTCAAATAGTGAAGTACAACCCAAAACAACTCCATCTTCCTGATAGCCCTGGTGGCTCTTTCCTCTTCTCTAAATCAAAAATGACTGAAGAACACCTCTCCAAACACTTCAGAAACCCAAAATTGACTAAAATTTGTCTTGTTTGGTCGAAAATGGAGAAAGTTATGACCAAAACAAATTTTGTCCAATGACACTAGAAAACCTCCTCCAAAACTGGAGGAACTCCATTTAATCCCACCAAAATAGTCAGACAGGTCAGAACGGCGGAACCGCGCCACTAAATCGGCGAAGGCATTAAATTTAACTGTCAGTGCTAGCACGGTCACATGCGAGAAAGCCAGAAATGGTTAGCATTGGCGGTTAAGTTGTTAACCTGCGCCCCTGGTCGTAACCCGCAGGTCACGTGGCTAGGGGGCTAGCACCCGCAGGCTTATCACAAATGTTCCAATAGTTCAACAAGGATTAGCCCTTAGTCCTGCACCTGTTCGCGGGATCTACCGCCCTTAGCCCCGAGGGCTTAACTCCTTACTCCGTCAGTTCAACAAACGATGACCCGAATTGTCATGCACAACTCGCCCGTTAACCTTGAAGACCCGACTTGCCCAACAGACATCCCCTTTGGTGTTTAACGAGCCGACCCGCCCATGGTGTAGTGGTCGGGTCGACCCTACCTGAGGTGTCGAGTCAAGGGTTCGATCCACCCTGCCCCCAGGTTTTTGACATGACTTTGAACCATAGGCCTAGGGCCACATGACAGCCTCTGGGCAAGCCACGTGACACCCTGTAATAGGCCCTCAAAAAATTATAAAATAAAATAAAATAAATTTCCATCTAATTTTTTTGAAAAATGACAAAAAAAAAAAAATCAAAAGTCATGTTTTGAAAGTCTTTGGGTGTTTTAAAACTTCAGTAACTTTCACATACGACATCGGATTTGAGTCCCGTTCACGGCACTAGAATCGCAGTGATGAGGCCTTTTCGGTCGTTCAAATTGCAACCAATTCTGAGCAGTTCCATTTTTTAGCATTTTTTCAACTTGTACATGATCTCCTTATCACACCTCCCAAATGGGAAGCTTTTGGACCCCAAAAGCTCCCTGAATTATAGAAATTAAAAATGAGGAGACTGATTCTCCACCCCTCCAACCTTGAACCACTGAAATCTTCCTGAATTCATCAAATTGAGCTTCTCATAAAAAGATAAATTCTTCCTTGAATCTGTTGACCGACTGTTGCTAATCTTGACTGAGTCATGATGCAAAATTTTGAAATTTGCAGAACAACAACTATAATTTTCAGAAATCACATTGTTCCTATAATGGTCTACCTTCAAAGGAAACTGAAATTGAGATTCACCTTGCCAACTATTCTTATGGCAAATTTTTTTCGAATGAACCATGTACTTGTGTTGATTCCCAACCAAGTTTTCTTGTCATACCAATCTACCATTCTGAAACCAGCAATGGCACATGCTGAACTTTGTGCCCTCTTTGTTTGCATGCTTTTCCCTCTCTTGGATTCTTTCACCACCTTGCACCGACACTTTTTTCTCTGCACCGATTGACACCAAAGGCACTTTCTGCAACATCTTATCATCTTCTTCCAAAGAAGACCTGCTTTTAGACTGAAACATATCATCATTTACATCAGCAATAACATGAAAATGATTATGTACAAATTCTTTTTGCTTAATCATCAACAAAGTCAAATTTTGACTTGCATTGACAAGCCTTTTCAACTACCCTGCATTCACTAAAGACGATTCTAGCTTCTTCCGATGTGCTCCCACAATAAACTCCTTGCCATCCTTGAATAGGTGATACTTGTTCTCATGGCGATGGAAGATTTCTTTTCTGTCAAATAAATACGGACTACCCAACACCACACCTGTAATGTCAAGCGGTTCCACATCTAGTTCAACCAAATCAACATAATGAGCTGTTATGGCGAAATGCAACATGCACTTCCTTGAGACTTGTAAATTAGAATCCTTGCAAATCCATCCAAGCAGATATGGCTTTGGATGTGGAATTGTTTCAAGTTTCAGCTTCTTGACTAAGTCTTCGGAGATGAGATTCGCTTGTGACCCACTGTCAAATAGTGTGTCTATCTTTGTGTGTTTTGAGATTATCCTCACATGAAATAGCTCTAACCTCCTCTCTTCATTTGGAGCTTCTATGTGACAGTTTAAAGTGCCAGAACTAGGATTTGTTTCTTTTACAATCTCTTGACCCTTTATGTTCTTTAGTACCATGGCTATGCTTTTAGTTTCATCCCCTGATTCAGACCCTAAGTCTTGTTCAGCAGTTGCAACCGTTTTTCCCTTTTCTTTGGCCTTATCTTTAGTTTTAAATTTTTCTGGCTTCAACTCCAAATGAAGTTTCCAGCAATGGTCTTCATTGTGGCTTGTTTTGGAACAATTTTTACAAAAGAACTTTCCTTTTTCTTTCCTAGATTTTGCATTTCTTTTTCTACCTTTGCCTTTAAATTCACTACCCTCATTACCATCAAAAGATTGTTTACCTCTAGCCTCTAAATGTGTAGCTTGTACACAAACTTCGTCTAGACTAGTAGGATTGAACATAAGGATAGTATGTATAAGATAGCTGTGTAAACCACCTATATATTTCAGCAAAGTCTATTGGCTATGTAAATCAATTCCAAGTAATAAAGCCCTTCATCTGAACTCTTGAGTGTAATCTTGAACACCTTGTCCCTTAATTTGTCTAAAACTTTGCCAATTCATGATAGCCTTTTGTAAATGAGCTAATGGATAAAATCACTGCTTAATTGCGGAAATAAATTCAATCCATGATAAAGTGATGTTACCATGTTTTTTAATTTCATCCTTCGTCTTGGCTTCCCACCATACTAATGCTGCTCCTTCCATTCTCAAAGAGGCTAACTAAATCTTGGTGTCGTCTTCATGAAGGTTTTGTATCCTTAAATAAACTTCCAACTGTCTTATCCAATTGTTAAGTTTCTCTGCATTGACCTCACCATTAAACATAGGCAACTCAAATTTAACATCAAGCTTTAAAAATAGACTTTTACCAGTGGTTTTAGACTTGTGAGATTGATTCACCGAAGTTGAGGATGATGATGTAGAGGAAGAGGATGCAGATGGGGATGGTGGATCACCATTTCCTCCATGTCTTTTCTTTGACTTTTCATCACTTTTCTTTCCTCCTGAAAAACCCTCTCCTTCTTTCTAGTGTCTAGACCCTTCTTCTACAAGCCTATCATTCCTTTCTTGGTAGAGTGTCCTCACCATCTCTATCATGTCTAGGAAAGCTTTTCGGAATACTCGTTCTTCTTCTTTGGGATCAATATCTTCAGGAGCTTCTCCTTCTCTTGAATACATACTTGAGGCTTCTTCAATGGCTCTTGGAAGTGGCTCTCTGGCCCTTCTTGGTTGTGGATTACTTTGTGCACTAACCAAGTGTCCTTCACCTCTCTTGAGCTTAAGCCTAGTAAGCATCAAAACTTGCAAACAATCAACTATATCTTTGCACAGGAACAAATGTTGAGTAAAACTCTAGCTCTGATACCATTTGATCTGAAAATAGAAGTATTTGTAATGCTATGCAAAGTATCCATTTCCATTTAAATAAGTGTGCAAAGTATTCTCCATGTCTTGTAGGTTAAACAAAGTGTTTTTGGTAATTGTTTCTGAGTTTATGTGTGAGGAAATGTTAATTAAGTTTACTATTTAACATATTATATCAGAAATACACAGCAAGAAAATTCACCATAGCATAACACAACAAACTGATGAGGCAGTTCACCCCTCCTGGGCTACATCTGTCGAGTCCAAGGCTCCCAATGGGCATGTCCTTGCTCTATTAAGTTGCTCAAAATGGTTATACAATGAAATATATTCCTAAACAAGAAAAACCAGCTTTGAAATTGACTTCAGAAGACAGAAATAAGCTAAAAATGGCTTTTGTTTCACCTCAAACAGTGAAGTACAACCCAAAAAAGCTCCATCTTCCTGATGGCCCTGGTGGCTCTTTTCTCTTCTCTGAAGCAAAAATGGCTGAAGAACACCTCCGTTCGCTCTGCAACCTATCCCAAACAATCCAGAATGCTCCAGAAACCGAAAAGTGACTAAAATGTTTTCTTGTTTGGTCGAAAATGGAGAAAGTTATGACCAAAACATTTTTTTCCTAGTGGCACTAGAAAACCTCCTCCAAAACTGGAGGAACTCCAGTTAATCCCACCAAAATAGTCGGACAGGTCAGAACGGTGGAACCGCGCCACTAAATCGGCGGAGGCATTAAATTTAACTGTCAGTGTTGGCACGATCACATGCGAGAAAGACAGAAATGGTTAGCGTTGGCGGTTAAGTTGTTAACCTGTGCCCCTGGTTGTAGCCCACAGGTCACGTGGCTAGGGGGCTACCACCCGCAGGCTTATCAAAAATGTTCCACTGGTTCAATAGGGCTTAGTCCTGCACCTAGTCATGGGGTCTACCACCCCTAAGCCTCGAGGGCTTAACTCCTTACTCCGTCGTTTCAACAAACGACGACCCGAATTATCATCCACGACTGCACGACTCGCCCATTAACCTTGAAGACCCGACTCACCCAACAGACATCCACTTTGGTGTTGAACGAGCCGACCTGCTTGTGGTGTAGTGGTCAGGTCAACCCTGCCTGAGGTGTCAAGTCAAGGGTTCGCTCCACCCTGCGCACAATTTTTTGACATGACTTTGAACCATAGGCCTGGGGCCACGTGGTAGCCTCCGGGCAGGCCTCGTGGCACCCTGTAATAGGCCCTCAAAACATTATAGAAAAAAAAAATTGCCATCTAATTTTTTTGAAAAATGTAATTTTTTTTGTTCAAAAGTCTTGTTTTGAAGGTCATTAGGCATTTTAAAACTTCAGTAACTTTCACATACGACATCGGATTTTAGTCCTGTTCGCAACGCCAAAATCACAGCGATGAGGCATTTCCGGTCGTTCAGATTGCAACCAATTATGAGCAGTTCCATTTTTTAGCATTTTTTCAACTTGGACATGATCTTTTGATCAATTTCTCATTTTTCATGCAACAAGGTTATTCGAAAATATGAAGCATGGGTACTCTTTAGATGAGGAATTAAATCATGCATCCAATGAGTACTCGCATTATAAATTTGATTAAAACCTTAGGGAGATAAGTTGAAAAAGTAGTTTTATTATTTTATTATTATTTAATCTTTTTACTTTTTTACCCCAAAAATGGTGAGTTATCCCCCATGGTTGACATCATCATCTTGAATCCTATTGTTTCTTATAAATTTTATTTTGGTTGTACATTTTTCTTAGGAGGCCCATTTTAGACCTCAAAAGTTCTCTAATGGTTTACAAGTTGGACTAACATCGTCAATATAGAAAACACTGGAAAAAAAAATAAAAAATAAATAAAATAAAATAAAATTATGTTTGATAAAAAAGGGATACTATGTATTGCAGCGCGTGGGTATATGGTTCCATTTCATTATATTAGTAAGATGGGATGAATCACTAAATATTTTCTCGCGTCAAGAGACCAATTTGATAATATTGTGATTTCAATGAGACATAATTTCATAGAAATTGTAAGATCACTATCATGAAAGATAAGAGTGATTTCATCGAGATGAATTGTTGGAGGCCATGTGTGTGGTATGCCCTCAATATTGGAACAATTTTCAATGTCCAAGAACTTTAAAAGTGGATTTTCAAAAGCGATTAAAATTTTTAGTAGACCATTTTTGTAAGTATGTCTCGATAAATGGAGAACAAATCGAAGGTATTTTAGATTCATCAAAATTGTATCAACAAGGTGGACGCTTTGCTGAAAAAATGTGGAAGCAATATCCTATTTTGGATAATCCTAATGAAAAAAATTTTATAACAAAAATATGGACTACTTTAAATTTTATTCAATACCTACAAGAAAACATATTAGAATATTTCATATTAGCATATTTTTGTCAAACAATGATTTTGGGATCGGCGGAGGATGAGAGAATGTTTAGTGCATTTTCATTCTTGAAGTCAAAGTTGAGAAACAAACTTGACAAACATATGAATACATGCTTAAGATTATATCTAATTATTGAAAAGTGTAACTAGGTTCAGTGTTCATAATGACATGTAATTATGAATTTATGTAATGAAGAGACAAAGATAATAAAATGTATTTATTGTAATGCTTGTCTCATGGGTTTCATGAGCAGGGAGTTTTTATTATAGGTCAAATACTTCTTCTTGATGTCTTTAGGGATTTTTCATCTTCTCATAAATATAATTAGAGTCATAGATATGAAGTCATGTTACACTTGTGAAAGGACAAATTGTTGATGTAAATGTATACTCCAAGACCTTGTCACTAGGCTCCAAGAAGTCGGCTCAAAGTATGTTGAAGATCCACCCTTGGTAAAGTCGGCCTACCCTCAAGATCATCATGTCAGAATAGAAGCAGTAAGATAGCCCCTATATAAGAGTGAACTGCAGTCTCATTATCTCACCAACAATTCGAACAAGGTCTGCAATAAAGTGAAAGATAAGGTTTGTAGTTTGGTGCGAAGAAAGGAGGCAATTCAACAAAGGAAGTAAGGCTCTCATATATCTTTGTTTTGGGCTTTTTCATATCGGTTAAAGTTTGAAATAGAAGTCTGAACTGCAATGCGAGGAGAGAAGGAATATACCGCAGAAGAAAAGGCTACAAGTGCATGCGAAGAAGAGGTCAAGGTCTCAATCAAACTAGTCTGCAATCTTGTGCGTAAAGGAGACAATAATTAGTGTGAAGGTGAGGTTGTACAAGCCTCAGCCTTGGGTCTATCCTCTAGTTTAAACTCAAAAGTACATACAACTTGAGGGAGGGTTACTGTAGCAAATAAGAGATCACAGTCTTTGGGCATCCAAGGTGCAATAAGAAAACTGAGGAGGAGTCTCTTGGAGGTTGAGGTCAGATAAAATAAGCACATTTTTTAGGACTAGGGACCGGGCATCTTGTGCTCGTGCAATACAGTGCAGAAAAGGAATGTCAAAATAAGGATCCTAGAAGAGCAGTGACAAGGGTCTTGGAGGAATACTGGTGTCAAGGGTCTATGTCATGGTCTTGGTACTCGTCAATTGAAGGTGTTTAATGTAGGAATTTACAGGGTAAGTTCCTTAGATCAAACACCAAAGGTCACCGCTCAAAAACAGATCACAGATCAATACATCAGTGTTTGACGTGGTTGAAACCCTCAAAGAAGGAAACAGTCCATAGCTTGAGCCAACACGGCCAGTTCAGGAAATTTATTAATGTAAAGAAATAAAATTTACATAATCTTCTCTCATAAACAGTGAACGAACAAATGACCCTCCATTCTCTTTAAATAGAGATCATGGACCAATCGAGTGTTAAGCCACAGATCGAGTGTCGGTAATACCAAGGAGAGAATGAACCGTCGGATCACTATATATCGTGACCGTCATATTATAAGTTACAAAAGTACATACTAAAGAAACACACTTTACCTAACTTTACGCTAGACCAAGTTATCCTTAACTATTTCCTATCTGTTGGAATATCCTAACATCCCCCCTTAACAACAACTTGGGATATGATTGAAGGATTTACAAAGGTGACACAATAGGAGAAGGAAGGAGGCATTAGAGCCAATCCCCCCTTAATGATAACTTTCTTGAACTCCAAGCATAGATCGAAGTTTGGTAAACTTCGCTTCTGTGAGAGCTTTTGTAAAGATATCAGCAACTTAATCATTGGTTGAACAATAGTGCACTTCAAGAACATCATCATGAATGAGCTTTCTAATAAAGTGTATGTGTAACTCAATGTGTTTATTGCGCTGATTTTGAACTAGATATTTTCATAAATGAATGGCACTCTGATTATCACACCAAAGTGTAGTTGGATGTTGCTAACGAAGACCAAAATAGGACAGGATTTGACAAAGCCACAGGGCTTCCTTGTTGGCTCAACAGCACCACGATACTCCACTTTTGCCGAAGAAAGAGAGATGGCACTTTGTTTCTTACACGACCATGTAATAGGTCCTGAACCAAGAGTGAATGCATAGCCTGCAGTAGACTTTCGATCATCAGGGTCACCAGCCCAATCAGAATCAGTGAAACCAACCAACAATGGAGACGCTCCTGCATTGTAATGAATCCCGAACTGAATTGTACCTCGAACATATCGAAGTATTCTTTTAGCTGCTTTCCAGTGACTTTCATGAGGTTTGTGCATAAACCGAACAACAAGACCAGCATCAAAGGAAATGTCAGGACGCATATGGGTTAGATACAGAAGTTACAAACAAGTTGAAAGTATAAGGTAGCATCAACCTCAGAGGAAGTACAAGTGACTGAAAGCTTGACTCCAAACTGAAAGGGAGAATGGGTTGGCTTACAGTATTCCATGTGAAAGTGGTGTAGAAGATCGCAGGCATACTTGGACTGAGAAAGGGTAATACCTTCTTTGGATTGCAAAACTTGAAGGCCAAGGAAATAATGCAAGTGTCCTAAGTCTGTCATTTCAAACTTCTTTTTTAGGCTAGACTTCACATGGTTTATATGGCTGGGATCACTACTAGTAAGGATAAGATCATCAACATAAAGAACAAGGATTATTAAGGACTTACCCACTTTCTTGGTGTAGACAATATTGTTAGAATGACATCTAGAAAAGCCATTATCTAAGAGAAAGTTATCCATTTTTGCATACAAAGCTCGAGGGGCTTGTTTTAGACTATAGAGAGACTTCTTAAGGCAACAAACAAGGCTAGAGTGTTTTTGGATAAAGCTAGGGGGTTTTTCCATGTATATTTCTTCATGCAAGTCCCCATGTAAGAAGGCATATTTAACATCCATCTAATGGACCTCCCATTTAAAGGAGGCAGCTAGGGAAAGAACAAGGCAGATAGAATTCATTTTGGCAATAGGGGAGAAGGTTTTAGTATATTCAATGCCTTCAACTTGTGAAAATCCTTTATAAACAAGACGAGCTTTACGTTTATCCACTTTTCCATTTGGTCCAAACTTTGTTTTGTAAACCCATCTGCATCTGACAAGTTTTCTTCCCTTTAAAAGAGGAACAATATCCCAAGTATCGTTTTCTAATAAGGAACGATATTCTTCATTCATAGTTGCATCCCAATCTGGATGACCTGCTTCTTCAAAGGTATCTGGATCATAATTTTATGGAACTTGATCCAATACAGAAGAGGCTATGTCGAACTGAGAACATGTACGACGTTGATCTGCAAGGTCACCTGCAAGAGAACCTGCTGCATCCCGAGTAGAGCAGACTGATTTTGGAAGTTGTGGAGCTAAAGAAGATCCTAAGGAGGTGGAGGATGATTTTAATCCTCATTGTCATTATCTGAAGTAGAAGGAATGTTGTCAGAAGTAGAAGAGATAGAGAGAGGTGGCACATATGCCGAATCTAGCTCGCAGGCCAAAGGTGGCACACCCACCGAATTTGGATCGCAAGCTGATATATTTTCATCAAACTTTACATCTCTTCTAATGATTACATTTTTGGATTTGGGTTGAAGAAGTTTATATCCTTTGACGTCTGCATAATATCCAACAAAAATACATTTTTCACTCTTACGTTCTAAGGCTTTATGTTTCTCATCTGGAATATGGGCCCAAGTTTCACTTCCAAAAACACGAAAGTGACTTACAGCTGGTTTGATTGAGCTTTGGGCTTCTTTTGGAGTGATATTGCCTAAAACCTTAGTAGAAGTGTGATTTACTATGTAATCTGCACAGTTAATTGCTTCTACCCAAAAATTAAGACTAAGTTCTTTAGATTGAAGCATATAATTAGCCATTCCTTTTAGAGTGTGATTCTTCGTTAGACTAAGTCCTTTAGATTGAAGCATATAATTATCCATTTCTTTTAGAGTGTGATTCTTCCTTTCAGCGACACCATTTTGTTGTGGAGTATACAGAACAGTATGTTGCAATTGAATGCCATGCTCAGTGAAAAATTTGATAAATTTGTTGTTAACATATTCTCCTCCATTGTTAGATCTGAACTTAAGAATTTGATGTCCATATTATTTCTCAACAAAGGCCTTAAAGGCCAAGAACATGTTAAAAAATTCACTCTTGAGTTTTAACGTCCATTTGGTGTAGGCTTCATCCTTGAAAGGAAGCAAGAGCAATAATAGATCGGATAGTGGTGTATCGGGCAACTGGTGAAAATATCTCGTCATAGTCCACTCCTTCCGTTTGAGAGAAGCCTCAAGCAACAAACCTCGCCTTGTATTTTCAACACTCCCATCAACTCCATGTTTGATTTTGTAAAGTCATTTAGAAGTGACCATAGACTTGTCCTTGGGTATAGGAACCACATCCCAGACATCATTCGTCATGATTGATTCGTTCTCCTCATTCATTGCATCCTTCCATACTTGGTGTTTCACAAATTCTTCAAACATACATGGCTCAGATTGAACAATAGTACTCATAGCAGCTAAGTACCCTTGGTACCTATTCGACTTCTTACTTTCATGAAATGTCCCTCTTGGAGCAATATGTGTTTCAGCATCTTCTAGAGTGCCTTTGAGCCACAAAGTTATTTTCATTGAGGTAGAGGGATCACCACGAGGTGGATCAATGGGATCCATCAGGCCTTCAACATCAAGCATTGGTTCATTTGACGAAGATTTATCCTGCTTTCCTACAACATCGTCATTGTCCCTCCTTGGGATAGGGATATCACTAGCTTTCCCAAGGGAAGAATCTTCATCGAAAGTTACATCATGGCTTATTTCCACTTCTCTTTAACCAGCCACATAGATTCTATATGCCTTTGGATTTTCACTGAAGCCCACAAATGTTCCTTTCTTCCCGGATGCTTCTAACTTGTCTCTTTTCTCTGTAGGAACATGAAAATATACTGGAAAACCAAATATTCTAAAATGCAAAACATCAGGATTCTTACTAGTGAAAACTTCTTCGGGTGTCTTGAAATCCAATGCTTGATACGGACTCCTATTTTGAACATATACGAAAGTGTTGGCAACTTCTCCCCATAAGAACTTTTATATGCTTTGATCATGAAGCATGGCATGGGTGGCTTCAATGATTATTCGATTCTTCCTTTCAACAACTCCATTTTTCTCAGGAGTGTATGGAGTAGTGGTATCCCTCTTAATGTCAACCTCTCTGCGATAGTCATTGAATTCATTTGATTCATATTTGGTTCCATTGTCAGTCCTCAATATTTTGAACTTCTTCCCTATTTGATTTTCAACCAAGGCTTTGAAAGAACGAAACCATTTGAACATTTCGTCCTTCTTCTTCAAGAAATATATCTATGTTTTGTGAGACAAGTCATCCACAAAAATTACAATGTATAAGTATCCTCCCAATGATGTTACAGACAACATATCAAATAAATCAGAATGGATCAATTGAAAAATGTCGGTAGTTTGACTTTCACTTGAAGGGAATGGTCCCATTGTATGTTTTATAGCTACACAACCCTCACAAACACCTTCATGATCTATGTTGAATTAGGGCATACCTATGACCATCTTCCTTACCCCAGGTAAGGCTTTGTAATGAAGGTGAGAAAATATTCGGTGCCATAATTTAGATTGAAGAGAAGTATCGCAAGTCATATCTCCCAAAGGACTTCCTCCAACCTTATAGAGACCTTCAACCCTAAATCCAAGTGTAAATGTATATTTCGGGTTAGTTTTTCAAATACATACCTTTCCATCAATGAATGCTACCTTGAAGCCTTAAACTTCCATTGCAGAAATAGACATCGAGTTCTTCTTCAAATTAGGTACATACAATACTTCTTGTAGATGAAATGTTTGACCTTGATTTAAGTGAAAAGTGACAGTCCTTATCCCTTTCACGAGGTAGGTGGCATTGTCTCCAAATTATTCGTATTTTCAATCAAATTTGAGAGGACCTCCTTGTACCCAGTGAAGTGCCTTGAGGCACCAGTATCTATCAACCAATTATCCAAAGTCTCTGGAGGAGAGGCAGTAGTGAGGGAAGAAATAAGATAAAATTCCTTTTGTTTTTATAGAACATTAGTTTCTTCAAACCTCGATTTTCTCGTCCTTTTGGGAGGTCGGTCATTACCATATCAAGTAGCAGGAGCATTCCTCTTTCCTTTATTGTTGAACATATTGTTCCTTTGATTTCCATTTCCTTTGAAATTGTTTTGATTGTTGTTGTTATTGTCATCCCGTGGAGTATCCTTCTTGTGAGGACACTCTCTAGCATAGTGGCCAAACATGTTTCAATTGTAGCACCTTCCTTTTCTTTCTTCTTTGAATCCCTGTTTGAATCCTTGAACTTGTCTCTTTGGACCAGCAAGGTTCTTCCTCTTTGCATGAGTGGAGAAGGCAATTGATCCAAGTGGATATTGGTAGCCACCCTCTTATTCCACTTTGAACCCCATTGTTTCTTTCAGTTTTCCAGTTTCCTTAATTGTAGCATAGTTTACCATTTTTGGCAGTTTTTCGGGTCTTGAACTTCTGGAGCTGTTTTGAGGCACTAAATGACATTTTTTTTGGAAAATGGGCTAACATCAATCTATGATTGATGTTTGTAGTCAAAAGTTGTAGTACTCAGATAGATATTTCTAACGAGGTATCATGTGCATCAAACAGAGATCGTATGCCAAAGTTACGACCCTGTTAAGTCCCTATATTAATAGTGTAGTCCCTTATTATGTTAGTGTAGCCCCCCTTATTGTTATTGTTTTACCCCTATAACCCCCATATTGTTATTAGTTTTCCCTTACATTATTATTTTTAGGACGGCTAGGATTACATTGTGGCCCCATGGACTTCTATATATAGAAAGGAGATTTTGTCATTTGTATCATTTAAGAATTGTTCATTTATGTAATGTATTGGAGGTTGCCCCCTCGAAGTTGCTTATTTCTAAGGCGTTGATATCTCTTTTCTTCTATTTTTGGAGCTGGTTTCACAACATTTGGTATTAGAGCTTTAGATTCTAGGGTTTCGCTGCTCCAAACAGGTCATCGTAGCATTTTCACTATAATTTTTTTTCTACGAAGGTTCAGAAGCTGAAATTTTTAGCGTGTGAAGCCGAAATCCTAAGGAACATCGTCGCAAAATTTTAGAGCTCCGTTCGCAATAGTTTCTGAGATATGATTTGTGGAAGGTTCAGAAGCTGAAATTTTTAGAGCGCGAAGCCGAGATCTTGAGGAACATCATCGCAAAATTTCAGAGCTTGGTTCGCAATATTTTCGGAGATATGGTCTGTGGAAGTTAGGTCTTTTGCAGGCTCCCAAATTTCATCTCGAAGAGGTGATTGTGGGAAAATATTCATAACTCTCTCTCTGAGCATAGAATTGGAATTCTGTAAAAAGTGACTGGAAGTACACGAACTATAGTTTCCGGTCTATAAATTTCAGAGCCAAAGGAGCAAACAGTGACACGTGGCAAGTCGTAAAAGTTTGCTCTACTGAACTAGTCCATAATTAGGTCATTGTGGGAGATTGGACATAACTTTGTCTTCAAGAATCCAAATCAAGTCAGACCTGTGGCATTAGAAAGAAGCTTCAGAGGACTACTACAGGGCCGAATTTCAGCTATTGAAGATCCGCAATCACATAGATAATTCAGTTTCAATATCGAGCTTCTAAAAAGAAAGAAAAAGGTGTGTATTTGGTTTATAAAATTGCATAACGTTTGTTTGAAAAAGCAGTTTGAAGTGATTCCAAGGGAATATTTTAGAATTTTATTAGAATTGGGTTCTATAATGCCTCCAAAAAATAATTCTATACCCATTAAGCTGTCAAAAAGCTATACTATGACGCATGAAGAGGAAGAATTGCAGTATGAGATAGCAAAATTACGATACCAAGTGCAACAAATTTTGATCTTACGAAGAGCAACCGAAGATAACATAGATGGTTTAAAAGCAAAAATGGAGGCTAAGTTGGATGGTTTCAAGGATAAAATAATAGCTAATATGGATGATAAATTAGTGGAAGATCATATCGAGCATCAACAACAAGTTCTCCAACATTCAAAGGATAACCTAACTTTGGTGCAGAATCTAATGAAACAACAGGAAGATCAACATCACATCGAAAGAAGTTCTGAAGCAGTCACAGAAACAAGAACTCGACAAGTACGATCAATTTCAGAGTATATCAGCAAGTGGAAGAAATTTCCTGTAGAAGATTCCACATGGGAGGATGAGAATTTTATACAAAAGTATCAAGAAATAATCAAGTGTTGAGGGCAACACTTGTTTGAAAGAGAGGGGCATGTTAAGTCCCTATATTAATAGTGTAGTCCCTTATTATGTTAGTGTAGCCCCCCTTATTGTTATCGTTTTACCCCTGTAATCCCCATATTGTTATTATTGTGCCCTTACATTATTATTGTTAGGTCGGCTAGGATTACATTGTGGCCCCATGGACTCCTATATATAGAAAGGAGGTTTTGTCATTTGTATCATCCAAGAATTGTTCATTTATGTAATGTATTGGAGGTTGCCCCCTCGAAGTGGCTTATTTCTAAGGCGTTGATATCTCTTTTATTTTATTTTTGGAGCTGGTTTCACAACAGACCCCGATAAATTAATGTATCAATTTACCCCAACGGGGCACACAGTTTTGGTGATTCATCTCCTAGGGTTAGGTTTTTGGATGTTTAGGTTTTTCCATTATTTCTCAATAATAAATAGGCCTTTGAGCCTCATTGTAACACAATTCAGAGGCATCATTAGCCGCCACATCTCTTCTCAGAGATAAGCAACCATCGCTTGAGCTAGTTTATTTCCATTATGTTTGTAAGCATATCTCAGTTCTTTGATATTAATGAAATGAAGCGTTATTTGTAATGCATCTTTGTATTTATAATTATATTTGTATTATGTTGCGTTCATGTATTAATAAGTTCGGATCAGTGGTATTAGAGCAGTCTACTCTTTCTCTGTTTTTCTTTGCATGTCCCCAACAAGGTCAGGGTATAATGAGTTAGGGCTCGAACTAATTGAATCCTTGCAAGACCAACCTCACAAACCCCAACGGCCTCCCATGGAGGAAGAAAATAAAGACGAGGGAGCAGGAGATCCTTTCAAAATATTGCTCGAAAAAAACCTCGGGCGACAGAGGAACGTGATGATGGACAACGTTGCCCAAATCCTTCAGTGGATGCCCACAGGCGACGCATCTTCGTCTGGCAGTCACTCTGGAGGCACCACTCCTTTTGAGGTACAAGTCAACTTTGACATTCCCATATTTGAAGGTCAGCTAGATGCAGACACGGTAGATAGATGGTTAACTCTGTTGGAAGGATATTTTTTAGTTCATGATTTTTCCAATAGGGAAAATATTACATTTGCACTCCTCAAAGCCGCCCCCTATGTCAAGGATTGGTGAGAAACCTACTGCAAACAGAGGGACGAGAGAGAACCCTCATTGTTTTCAGCTGAACCCACATGGAATTCTTTCCGAGATGTCGTCAAGGAACAATATTAACCCATGGGGAGCTATGAGGACAAGTACATACAATGGACTACGTTGCGGCAACAAAGGGATCAAGATGTGAATGAGTTTATGAATCTATTCTATATCATGCGCACAAAGTTGGGTATTAAATATTCAGATGTAATGTCCCCTAATAATAATAAAATAATAAATAATAAATAATATAGTTAAATATAACTAAATAAATAGTAAATAAATAATAAATCAAGAGAATAATAAAAATAAAAAAAGTGAAGTTAACAAAAGTAAAAAAGAATAAATTAAGAAAGAGTCAAACTATAAAACTATAAAAATAAGTAAAGTTAACAAAAATTAAGTTAAATTAAGAGAAACATTAAATTAAGCAAAACTTAAAATAAAGAAATAAAGTTGCATGTTGACACAGTGAATGTGTGCATGTGGTTCCATGTCCATGGTTTGGTCTATTTGATAGGCATTGAGGAAGATTGATTCATCATTCCTTCATCCATTCTCTTGAGAGAAAGGTATTGTGAGGCAAAGGCTTCCCTAGCAGTAATACGTTGATTTAGGGCTCGGGGGTGGCCAATTGTGTGCAACTGAGCCTATGGTTGGGTGGAGAGTTGTCCCCATAACTTTCTTGCGGTTAGCAAGATTCAAATAGCATTCAAATTTGGAGTCTCAAGTAAGGAATACTACCATTACAGGTAAGTCGTCTGCAGCTCGCGTTTCAGAAATTTCTATGATGATTAATTAAACAATTTTTGGGCTTAGGGGTTTTTACATCGAAGAAACATCTAGTGCTTAAGTGTTGCAGTTGTTTTCACAGATACATTCAAGAGGAAATGGAATACATCGACATCTCGTAAATGGAGTTCCTCGACATCTCCTCCCTTGGTGCAACATAACGATATGTTGCCAAGGTCGAGCAAAATTTTAAATAGAAAAAGCGAGACTTTGGATCTGCGAACCCAAAGCAGAGAAAAGGACAGAGCCCGACCGAGACCCCCAGGGAAACTCCTCGAAGCCGCAAGCCAAGGTTGACAGGAAGAAAAAGGACATAGGGAAGTGGTGTGACTTTCATAAAACTCTCACTCACAACATGACTGAATGTCATGCAAAGCAGAAACTGGTGGTTGAGCTGAAAGACTCAGAGACATATGCATGCTCTAATTCTGAGTCGGAACCAAACAAGGGAACCGACAAGGATAAGCAAGTCATTGACACAGAACCCATTGCGATGGTAGCCACCACCAAGCTCCAAAAGGAAAAACCCGAAGATCCAGAGGAGGGGGAGCATCTCTTTCACTCACATATGTGGGTGAAGGGTTCCCCGCTGCAATTCATTGTCGACAACAGGAGCCAAAAGAACCTCATTTTAGTAGAGGTCGTGAAGCGGTTGGGCCTACCGAACACAGCACACCCACAGCCCTACACCGTTGAGTGGCTTCACCAAGGACGAGATCTCTGCGTCAACCAGTAGTTTCGCCACCTCTACAGCGTCAAGCCCTTCACATATGAAGTATTATGTGATGTTGCTCCTCTTGAAGTTTTTCATGTACTATTAGGAAAACCATATTTGTGGAAGTGACATGTTGTGTATGAATATAGGCCTCGCACTATTATTATTTCTTTGGGAACTAAGTTATACAGGATACCGAAGGTAGCCCCACCTACCGCCATCTCTTTGATCTTTGTTAAGAAATGCAGTAAGATCATCTCCCATACCAGGGAATTTGTTTTCTTTTTTATTCAATCTCAAAGTAAAGGTTGTTGAAGATGGCAACAAGAAACAGTGAAGGAGGCATCCTGAAACATCTTTCCTGATCCTAGTTGGAAAGTGATCACCTAAACTAGATGGGGGACCACACAGGTGATTTTTGTCGCTATGTCTATTTTTAGACATATGGATCATGATCTATAAGTTGCGAGATGCTATTTATGGATGGTTGGTCATGTTGGTAAAAATAGATGGACCTCTATTTTTAGACATATGGTTGGTTTCTATTTTTAGACTACCAGGCTAAAAATAGATATGTCAAATATTATTAGCTCTTAATAATATTTGGACTCTAAACATTATCTTATTCTCTTGGAGCACTTCAGTTTGATGCCTGGATGTGGCACATGCAGCTGACAGAAGGAAATACGTTTTTCCTAGGGTTTAAGTGAAGCTATTGCATGATGACTTCAGTTAGAACTCATGTGACAGAGTTTGGTGGAGTTGATTGAGGAAGTTAGTGGAGTTGTATTCAGTTTAACTAATCTAAACATAGTTGAGCTTTTTGTATCCAAGTTAACTAATAGATACAATTAGTGAGAGTGGTGTGAATTAATTATTAATTAATTCACTAATTATTAACTCATTAATCAACTAAATAATACATCAGTTAACTTCAGTGCATGGACAGTTTCAGTGGAGACCAGTGCAGAAATAGGTGAAAGAGCAGGTTAACTATCGGTTGTGACTATACTATTGCTATTTGCAACACACAGATGGGTGGAGTAACCCATGAGGATTGCGCAGTTCAGGCTGGGTGGTTTATCTATATAAAGAGGCCATCCTATAGCTTGAAAACGCAATTCAGGTTGGCTATCAAGTGGCTAAAGGTTGAAGCATGAGTTTTGCTAGATCTAGCTTGATAGTGTGTAGCATGGGAGGTAGTGCATGAGAGCTTGCAAAGAGCTTTGTACTATGATTGTTACATGATCTCCATGACATGTATAATATACAGATAGTTGGGGGTTTTCAGCTTTAAGCTTTCCCATGAAATATTGTGTTCATATGTGTGAATTTTTATGGCTTTAATGTGTGCATGCAATTTATTTTATTTCCGCATGTGATGATCAATGGTAGAAGAGATTCTGTATTATGCATGAAGCTAAAATAGTGTGTGATCAGGAGAATCTCGGTGGATAACATATCAGTTATTGAAATTTCTACAAGGGCAAGATCGTGGCCCCATCCATGGCCCCGGGGAAGGGTTCCTCCACATAACAGAAGCAAGTGGATAAGGTCGTGGAAGAATACATGGACATCTTCTCCTCACCCATAAGGGTACCCTTGCACTATCAGGTCAAGCACCCGATCGATCTAACTCCCAGAGCACCTCTACCCAACAGAGCTCTTCATAGCTCAACTAGTCGCAGTCTCTTTCAAGTGGGTCTAGGATTTCAACCATTGTGTTTGATTGATGTTGACATACCTCATGCGACTACACAGACAGAATCCACATATGTATTTTCTGAGGCTGATAAAGTAACCAGATTTATTGAACGCGTCCAGCACGCTCGTCAACAGGTTCACGACATCTTGGAAAAGTCCAATACCAAGTACAAGCAGCGATAAGATCAACAACGGGTGCCACACAAATTTTAGGGGGGCGACAAAGTTTGGTCGCATTTGCAGAAATAACACCTTAGTGGAGCCCATCGGAAGCTCAGGCACTTCAATATGGGCCTTACACAATCACCAAGGCTATGGGAAACAATGATTTTGAGCTCAACATTCCCCCATTCCTTGGCCTGCATCGAATGTTCAATGTGGACTTCCTTTGGCCATAATTTCCATGAATGTTCAATGTGGACTGCCTTTGCCCATAAGTTCCACCATTACTGAACACTTCACACATTACAGAACTAACACCAACAGAGCTAAACCCAAACTGCATGGAATAGGCCACAATTAATCATATCATGGACACGTAGATCAAGAACACTCGCCAGTAGAAAATTCAAGTATATCGGGTTGTCAAAGTTGGTCAACCCTTGCACCAAGGCAAGTGACTCACCAGGGACCAAGTTCAGCAAAAGTTTCCCCATCTCATGGAGGCACACAACACAATGGGGGTCATTGCTTCCTAAGGGGGGAGGACTAATCTAGGTGGATATTGGTGGCCACCCCGACCTATTCCACTTGGACCCCCACCATTTTTTCTTTCAATTTTTCAGTTTTCTTAATTGTAGCACAGTTTAATATTTTTGGCAGTTTTTCGTGTCCTAAACTTCCGAAGCTATTTTGAAGCTCTAAACAACATTTTTTTGGAAAACAAGCAAACATCATTTTTTTATTGTCTTTAACTGATGTTTGTAGTCAAAATTTTTATTCATCGGATAGATCTTTCTAACAAGGTATCGTGCGCGTAAAACGGAGATTGTATGCCAAAGTTACAACCCCAAGAAGTTGATGTACCAATTTACACCAACGAGGTCCACAGTTTTGGTGATTCATCTTCTAAGGTTATTTTTTTGGGTGTTTAGGGTTTTCCATTGTTTCTCAATAATAAATAGGCCTTTGATTCTCATTGTAACACAGTTCAGAGGCATGTATCCACCACATCTCTTCTCAGAGATAAGCTACCATCGCCTAAGCTAGTGTATTTCCATTTTGTTTGTAAGCATATTTAAGTTCTTTGATATTAATGAAGTGAAGTGTTATTTTTGTTGCATCTCTGTATTTATAGTTATATTTGTATTCTATTGTGTTCTTGTTTAAGTTCGTGTTGTATCTCAAGAAACAATCCCTTGGCTGTGGTAAGGAATCAGTGCTTAAGACAATTTGTAAATGTATGTCAATTATAATATCAAATGGCCTCTGCTTAACACCTTTGGAATCTAATTATTTAATACACTCAATAATCTGATATAATGAAAGCCTTCACAATGCCATAAACTATTGATATTCGAATGAAATGAAAAGAAGAATTGTAAAGGAAACTTGAAGTGATATGCTAAGAAACAGAATCTATCACTTTTAAGTTTCAGAGGAAATTCATGGAGAGAGAGGAAACTCGAAATAATATGTTGCAAATACAGAATCTATTACTTTAAAGTTCCATCAGTATTTTGTGAAGAAAGAAGAGATGAGGTGAAGGAGTGCAAATTAAGGTTGTTTAAATCTAACTCACAGATTTAATTAAAAGACTGGCTGCTACATTATTTCACTTCATTCAAAGAATAATAAACACAGAGCGAAATTGGAAAGACATGTCAACATCAACAGCTACAGGAAACTTGATCTTCTTTCATTTATTTCTTAGAAAATTCAGTACCAAATTAACAATCCTCCAGAGGTCCAAAACTCGGAACCTCTTTTCTTTATTTCTATCTACTTGAATACATCACAGTGGTTCGTAACTCCTGGACTTCTTGAAACAATTTGACTACCTAAATTGTTAAGATTACTTCTGCAATCATACTTGAGGAAACAAATTAAAACTGGAAATATTGTTTGTTTTTTTGAATTTGATGTTGTTAATGCATCCTCCCGAAGTGTCGGGGTGTCCTTTTTGGTTATGATGCAGCGGTTGCACAGCTCTGTAACGACGCCTCAATGAACGACTCTGCCTATGCCCCTATGCTTCAAGCATTGTCAATCATATCACCTGCTACCTAACTCTACCTCTTCTCCTTTGATCTGTGTCAGGTCACTTACCCAGGTTTTTTCTGCCGCATTCTGCCTATTTCTTCGTAAAATGGCGCATAACCGCATAAGCTTGGACTTTAAATCCTTTAGATTTCATCTTGGAACCACATCGCATCTGTGCCAACATCGCACTTTGCATTTCGTCATCTTTAACTTTTCCTTAGCGTTTATCTTTTAAAAATTGTGATATGCGCTATGCGATCAGGTCCCACCTGGCATTGCGCATCGCACTTCGGCGACCTTATCACTTACCTCCCACGGTGATCCTTTAAAACTTGTGATTCGCGATTTGCGATTGGGCCCCACCACATCGCACATCTCACTTCGGTGATTATAACACTTACCCTTCGCCCTTAAATTTTAAAACTTACGTTGTGCGGTATGCAGGCTAGGGCCACGTCGTCTGTCACGTCAGTTTTCCACGTTGCACTTCGCATTTCGCTGACTTTAACCTTTTCCTTAGCACTTATCTTTTAAAACCTGCGATGTGCGCTATGCGATCGGGTCCCACCTGGCATCACACGTCGCACTTCGGCGACTTTATCACTTACCTCCCACGCCTATCCTTTGAAACTTGTGATGGTCGTCTATCTCTCTGCTCCAGTTCTGCGCTTTGATCCAAACCATCCATTTTTCCCTTTGCGCCTCCTCCAAAACTCTTAAGTGTTTAAGGGAAATGTGCCCTTTTTCTGCCTTTGGGAAATTAGTTTGTTTTCTCCACAGTGTAACCCTCCTGAGCTTATCCGATGTTCTGTCACGCTGGTCCCTCCTGAGCTTATCCGGTGTTCTGTCGCGCTGGTCCCTCTTCATCTTGCGAATGAGCTCGACTCGACCCTGTTTGGCGTGCAATTTTCTGAACGTGCCCATCGGTCCAGCTCTTGAAATGTTCTGCACGTGAATGAGCCCAACTTGACCCACCTTCACATCTCATCACGTAATGTTAATGTACCAATATATAAATCAAAATTCTTCTATGACACACAAAATTTTACATTTTCTATCATATATGTTTTTTTGGTGTTTTGAAAAACATTTCAAAGGTAAATGCAAATAAGCCACAACATCTGGCTCCACCTCGGGATAGTGTTTTTTTCCACGGAAGCACTAAGAACTGCAGATTAGTGCCTTATCCATTGGGCATGGAGTCAAATATTTCTTGGTGACATATGAACAATGAGAAATCTGGTATTTACAATGGTGGAATGTTGACTTTTAATGCTGGAAATAATGCTTCAGATATTTCCTGTTCACAGGCAGCTATATTGTCTCTCCATCTAGATCTTCCAAAATGAAAGTGTTATTTGAACTTGCCTCGGAGATCTTGTATGGACCATACCAGAGACAGTCAAATTTACCATGCTTCCCCTTTTCTTCTCGTCTGGTGTCCCATCTTAGTACCAAATTTCCTACATGAAAGATAACTTCGTTTGTTTTTCTGTCAAATATAGACTTCATCTTTTCCTGAGAAGTAATCAAGGTATCCCTGACTTTGTTTCTGTTTTCACTTGATTCAATTATTTTGTTCAATCTTCATACCTGAGCATTCGGTTCTTCCTGAGTTTCTTGAAATACCTACATGAAAGATAACTTCGTTTGCTTTTCTGTCAAATATAGACTTCATCTTTTCCTGAGAAGTAATCAAGTTATCCCTGACTTTGTTTCTGTTTTCACTTGATTCAATTATTTTGTTCAATATTCATACCTGAGCATTCGGTTCTTCCTGAGTTTCTTGAAATAAATAAATCACCGGTTTGGCTAGCTGAGTAGGAAATAGTGCTTGAGTTCCATAAACTAGTTCATAGGGAGACATCCCAGTAGATCTCTTGGTAGTAACTCGAACTGCCCAAAGGGAAAACTTCAACTTCATATCCCAATCCTTATGATTCTCAGTGATTGTTTTCTTCAAGATTCTGACCAATGTCTTATTTGAAGACTCCGCCAATCCATTCCCTTGGGGATGATATGCTGTGGAATGTGATAAAATCACATTATATGTCTGACAGAAATTAATGAAATGAGCAGAGTTGAATACCTGAGCATTATTAGTCACAATTTTTACTGGACATCTGAATCTGCTGAAAATGTTTTCCTCCAGAAACTTCATCACCACTTGGTCATTCGCCTTCTTAGTGGGTATTACTTCAACCCATTTTTTATAATAATTAGTGCCATTCATAATCCACTTGAACTGTCCGTTTGATGGCGGATTTATCTCTCCAATAAAATCCAATCTCCATTGCCTGAAAGGTTCTTCAATAAATACTGAGATGAGAGGTAATGGAGCAAGTTTTTTCTTTTCAGCAAACAGTTGACACTTCTGACAACTTCTGACCAGTCTATAAACATTTGCAAACAGGGTTGGCCAATAGAAGCCTGACTTAAGAATTTTATGAGCAGTGACCTTCCAGCTATAATGTCCTCCACACAGACTTTCATGATATTGTTTGGTGACTTCAATATATTCTCCTTTGGTCAAGCATAACAGAAAAATACTAGCAGGATCTTTCCAGTATAGCTTCGCTTCTACAATAACATATGGTTGAGACTTGAGCTTGAGAGCTCTGTATTTTGTTCTATTCAGTGAAGTTGGACAGGAAAAGAAGCATTGGTAATGAAAAATACCTTTATACCAATCAGAGCACAAAAATTTGTATTGGATACCTGTTTTGAACTTGCTTTGACCCTCTTCATTTACAACTCCATCCATTGGTGTCAACAGATTAATTCCCAAGGCTTGAAAATGTCTCTATCAACAACTTTGCTAACCCCTGTCCCTTGACCAGCTTCGTGGGTTTGATGTCCAAATCATACTCTTCGATTTTTTCTATACACTTCCCCCTTTTTGCTTCAACATCACTTTCGACCAGCACGTCCTTCACATCAGAATTAGGAACATAAGCAGTTATTTGGGACTGCAACACATAAGTCCTAAAGGCTTTCAGTGCTTTGACCAAAGCATATACTTGTTTCTCCATAATATTGTATTTGAGCTCAGCATATCTGAGAACTTTGCTGAAAAATGCAATGGGTTGCTCCTTATTGTCTTCATTTTTCTGCAACAACACAACAGCAATAGTAGTGGGGGATGCAATTGAGAATACCTGAAAGGCTTTTTGATAGTCTGGGCTAATCAAAAGTGGGGCATCCTGCAGTGCTTCCTTTATTCTAGCAAATGCATCTCTTGCTTCATTATCCCATTTCACTTTTTCATTTTTCTTCAACATATATGTTATACTTCTCACGATCTCGGCATAATTGGGCACAAACCTCCTCAGAAAGTTTATTTTTTCCAGGAATCTCTAGATATACTTCTTGCTTCTGGGTAAAGGAATAGTTGAAATGGCTTCCACCCTTGCTGGGTCAATCTTTACTCCTTGTTTAGAAACTATGTGACCCAATAATTTACCTTCTTCTAAGGCAACTAAAGATATCTTGGGATTTAATGACAGACCAAACTTTCTGCACTTTTGAATTTTTTTTTGCAAATGCTCCAAGTGTTCATCATCTAACCCTAAGAAAACAGTTACATCATCCAGATATATAACTACAAACCTGTCACCAACGAAGGCTATGTCCATGGCCCACTGAAATGTTGCACCTGCATTCATAAGGCCAAATGGCATCCTTGCATACATGAAGGTGCCCTGGGGCGTAGTGAAAGCAGTCTTCTTTTGATCTTCTGTAACACATAATCCATTTTCAGCAAAGGAAAATTATCTTTTATAGATGCTCGGTTCAAGTTCCTGAAGTCTACACACAGACTTATCTCTCCATTTTTCTTTCTTACAGGGACCAGATTAGAAACCCAGTCTGAATATCTGAGAGGGACTATAATTTTCGCCTGCAACAGTTTTTACTTCTTTTTCGATTGGAGCTAACAACAATGAATTGATCTGTCTAAGCTTCTGTCTGTGTAGTTTGAGTCCTTCCTTCAATGGAATCTTATGTTGAATAATGCTTTTGTCATACGTTTTCAAGTCTTCATACGACCAAGCAAACACATCCATATATTTCTTAAAAAAATCGATGTATCTTTCTTTGTAGTTTTTGGGAACACATTTGAACAAATTCACTATTTTGGGTTCCTACTGAGTTCCCAAATTACAATCTTCCATCTCTTCTTCTTGATGTGTTTTCTTTGAATCAACAGCAACATAATTAGCATCGAATAATATTTCAAGGGGAACCAACCCTTTGGGGAGCACATTATCTTTCAATTGGATAATCTTCTGTTCACCTATTAACTGCTTAATGTTTCTTATTTCTGCTTTTTGCTATGTTTGTTCTTCCTCTTGGTCTATCTCAGTGTCTTCAAAGTTTCCAATCATGGTCAAGAACTGACTTATCTGTTCATCATCGTCAAACACCTGCCAATGTTTCACATTATCAAGGATAAAAGGTCTATGCCTAATTTCAATCTCTTACCTTAACCTTGGATTTATTGGAGGTTTGAAGGTGCTGGTTGCAACTGCTAAAGAATTGGTCAAACTATTCTCCTTCATCGGAATATACTAAAGTTTGAATGCTTCAAAATAGTTTTCTACCAGATCCCACACTTCATTCCTCAATCTCAGATGTTTGGTTTGACAATGATTTTTAATCTGCCTTATTATCAATTCAGAGTCACCAAAAATTGAAATACATTGAACTCCCATATGTTTAGTGACTTGAAGTCTTGAGATTAAGGCCTCATACTCAGCCACATTGTATGTTGAATCAAATTCTAGTTTAAAAGAGAAAGGCATGAGGTTACCTTCTGTTGATATCAGCAAAAATCCAGCACCTGCGCCCACCTTGGAGTAGGCACTGTAAAAATTTTATAACCCAACCCCGGTTTTCAGTTTCTCCTTATTTCTCTCATAAAGTTAAATGTCCATTCCCATAGCCATACATTAACAAGCAGGAAAAATAATTATTTTCTGAAAACACAAATTCTGGAAATTTCACAATGCTGAAATGCAGAAATAAAAACCAAAAAATAAAATCAACCACACACAGATTTTAGACACGCTGATCCTAGAAAAACCCCCTACAACTCTTGGGGAAAACCAATTCGAAAGCCCTCTTTTATTTCTGATAAACATCTTTTACAAAGAAATATAAAACACAGAAAAATTCCAGCAACCAGTATTTTTACTTATCTCGAAAATCGTTCACAACCTCCGCCTCGATTTTCATGCCAAAAGGGAACAAAAAATTACAGCAGAAAGTACAACCTTAAATGTTGTACGGACAGCACCGAAAACAGTGCCGGAACAACGGTACGGCCTCCTCGAAAACTGTGCCACTTTCTACCTCGAAAAACGTGTTGTACGGCTGTTGTACGGACCTCAATTTGCATGCTGAAAACTGTTGTACAGATTTCAGAAAAAACATATATGTTTTGCTGCTGTATGACCTCGGTTTCTGTGCCTCCTTAACTTGAAATTTGTGCTGCATTAAATGATGTTTTCTCTCCTCGAAATTCTTGCCACTGGCCTTGAATTTCGTGCTACTACTTGTTGTATGGATTTGCTGAAATCTTGTTGCCTCGGTATGCATGTCAAGGTGTTGTTCTTTCTCCTCTTTCTCTGCTCATAAATATCTTTTGCTCTCTTCCTCTCCTTCTCTCAATCAGCTCATGAAAGAATGAATGACCTTTTGCCTCCTTTTCCTCCTTTAACCTAACCCTAAGTGACTTTTGGGGAATCCCTAAATCTAATGACTGAGATAGCTTTAGATCTAGGGCTGAGATTAAATGTTCATTTAAATATCACTTTCTATTTTTTAATTCACCCCACTTTAATAAAGACCCACTTGGTCATTTATTTCCAAAGTCACTTTTCTTTTCTAATTTCACATTGACTTTATTAAAGTCACTTTAAAATTAGACTTTAGTAACTTTATCACTTAAAGTCACTTTTAAATTAGATTTGATTTTATAATTTTATAAAGTCACTTTAGGAGAAAAAATAAATTCTTTTGGACATTTTTCCCTAGGCCAAAGATCAAAGCCTTAGGGAACCACCTATCCTCTGGTAACCAAATTTCAACACTCCCTCTTACCGAGGAAGGTGTTCCTCACCACACCCATCTTGTCTCTGAAGCAGACATGCTTGCCCCGTGGTAAGGCTTTGGTAAGAATATCTGCAGCATGCTCATCAGTGGAAATATACTCAAGCTTCACAGCTCCCTTCTGAACATACTCTCTGATGAAATAATATTGGATCCCGATATGCTTTGACTTGTCATGAAATACTGGATTCTCTGTGAGTTTAATGCAAATCTGATTATCACAGTAAATCACTGAAGGTCTCAACAACTGACCAAATAAGCTAAACAACATCTTAAAAATCCAGATGGCCTCACAACTAGCTAGACTGGCTGCCATGTACTCTACTTCTGCTAAACTCAATGCTACTGACTGCTGCTTCCGGCTGAACCATGACACCACTGCCGAACCCAACCCAAAATAGCACCTTGAAGTGCTCTTCCTATAAGAAGCACAACATGCCCAATCAGAATCAGTGTAACCTGCCAATCTCACTCCATCCCTCTGCCTATAATCCAGACCATAATCCATTGTCTCCTGCAAGTACCGCAAAATGTGTTTTGCAGCAACCCAGTGAACCCTCCTGGGCTCACACATGAACTGGCTTATCGTGTTGACTGCAAAACATATATCTGGTCTGGTGTTGACCAAATACATCAAGGAACCAATCAGCTGTCTATACAAAGTGGGATCCACCAACTCAAAATCTGAAGCGTGAACCTTCTTCCAGTTGGTGATCATCGATGTCGACATGGGACTACAATCCTCCATGTGGAACCTGCCAAGGATGTCCACAATATACTTCCCCTGCCCCAGGAAGAAATGCCCCTCCTCCTTCCACACCTCCAAACCCAAAATGTAATGCATCAAGCCAATGTCCTTCATCTCAAAATCCAACGCAAGAGCTCTCTTGCAATACTCTATGAATCTCTTTGCACCCGTAATGACCAAGTCATCCACATACAGCACCAGAATGAGAGGCTCCTCACCTATCACAATAATGTAAAGGTTCGGATCTGCATCACTCTTTGTGAAACCCATCTCCTGCAAGTATGTATCTATCCTGGAGTACCAAGCTCTTGGAGCTTGCTTCAGGCCATAAAGGGCCTTCTTCAGTCTGCACACATGGGACTCCTTCCCATGCACCTCAAAGCCTTGTGGTTGCTCAATGTACACCTCCTCATGTATGAAGCCATTGAGAAATGCAGTCTTCACATCCATCTAGTGGATATTCTAACCCATCTTTGATGCTATCGATATGATGGATCGAATCGAAGTATATCGAGCCACGAGAGCGAAGGTCTCCACATAATCAACTCCCTCTACTTGGGAGAACCCTCTAGCCACAAACCTTGCTTTGAATTTCTCAATGCTGCCATCTGCAGCATGATTTACCTTGTAAAGCCATCTGGAAGTAACCACGGATTTGCCCTCAGGCCTCGGCACCACCTCCCAAACATCATTCTTCATGATAGAATAATACTCCTCCTGCATGGCCTCTCTCTAGACATGCTAGCTAGCTGCCTCCTCATAGCTACAAGGCTCAGAGTCAACGATGTTGGAAACCATTGCCATATAGCTACAGAACCTATCAAGTGGTCTGCGCTCTCTGACCGGCCTCTTAGGCCCAGCAACAGATGTGGCCTCTCTTAAGGTATCCTGAAGCCACTTGGGCTTCCTCTTCCCTGAGCACACTTCTCCCACTAGAGAATGAAACTCCTCCTCCTCATCAAGAGCATGAACTCCTGACTGTCTATCTATTGTTCTCCTACCTGAACGTGAACCTGTAGACATTGAAGTACCGTGTGAACTGTCCATCAGTTGACTCCCTAGTGAACTGCTCTGCATGTTGCCGAAAGCACCACCCCTCTGACTCTGCTAGCCACTGCTCATTGATGGACCTGACACCGTAATCGATGTACCTCCGGATCCTCCTGATCCCTGCGACTGATTCTGCTGCTCCTGAGGCTCTGGCTGATCCAGATACTCTAACTCCCATGATCTCCTGAAATCCCTGTCCTCCTTGAATTTCACATCCCGTCTAACAACAACTCTCCTCTGTGTGAGAATATAAATCTAAAAGGCCTTCGAGGTCTCACCGTAGCCCACAAAGACACCCTTCTCTGCGGTGGGCTCTAGCTTGGTCCTCTTCTCCTTGGGTACGTAGGAGTATGCAATACACCCAAAGAAACGAAGATGACCAATATCAAGCTTCTTCCCAGAAAAAGCCTCCTCCGGAGTCACATGCCCCAAGGCACGATGCGGACTCATGGTCTGCAAATATATAGCAGTGTTGCAGGCCTCTGCCCACAAAAACAATGGTAACCCCTGATCATGTAGCATGGATTTAGCAGCCCCTCCGATGGATCTGTTCTTCCTCTTTGCAACCCCGTTCTGCTGGGGTTTGTAAGGAACAGTGAACTCCCTCCTAATGCCTGCCTCCACACAATAATCAACAAACTCACCAAGGGTGTGCTCACCACCATTGTCCGACCTCAGGGACTTGATCTTCCGACCTGTCTGAGTCCCCACAAGAGCTCTGAACTCCTGAAACCGATTGAAGACCTCACTCTTGGTCTTCAAGAAATAAATCTAGGTCCTCTTGGAGTGATGATCAATGAATAAAACATAATACGCATTGTTAGACACGATCCTGTCAGTCCTTCGTCAAAGTCAAATTCACCAAAGTTCATTTCTTGTCATTTGCAGTCATTAATGTTATTTTGGTCAAAAATAGTCATTTTCAGAGTCAAGGTCCAGTGGTTGGTCTTCAAACATGTCGAATAACGCCTGCAGGCTAGAGGGAGGTTCAATAAGTTATCATTTCGAGATTCTCATCATTAATAATGCTTAAGGACATTTCTTCTTCAAAATAGAGTTTTGAAGAAGAAATCATTAAGTTTGTTTAATACATGATTGATAAGGTTTTTCGAGTTTTACAGTTCTTCAGGCAGCCCTGGTCATCTTGCCAGGTTTCAGCAGCTCCTATCCCTGCAAAACAATCAACAGAAAAACCATCATTTCAGCTAAAGAAGGTCAGAGAAGGAAATTGTAAAACAGAGTTTCAATGTCAAAGTGCCAAAAGGCTGCCAAAATCTTAGATACTACACAGGTTATCCAAGGATACTAGACCCTCTCAAGTTATTGAATTCGACCCTCTCGAGTTATTGAATTCCAGTCTAGTTTGTGCAAATTCTTCATGAAGGTTATCCTGTTGTAGTAGCCTTCACATTAAGATGTCCTTACACACGTCACCTTGATAAAATTCTGGAGTCATCTGCAGCTGAATTCTATCTATACATAAGATTTATGCGTGTCAAATGCTCCAAGTATCCAGGTTTTTGTATAGCTCGTCAAAGGAAGGATTATCCTTTTATTGGGATATTTCACAGCCCAATGCAGGCTGAGCGACAAGGCAAAGTCTTTGATACTCCAGTCACAAGATATTCTGTTAAAATTCTTCCGTTCAATTATGATCAAAGTCCCTATGGATTTCGGGAATTTTTTCAAAAGCCATGGTGTTACACCATTTTTTGGTCATCTAACCTTTCATCATTAGATGGACCCAAGTACACCATGTAAGACCAGTTTTACCCCAAGTAAAACTACTTTCACTATGTTAATTAGGAGACCCCAAAAGGAATAATTAATTAAACCATAATTTAATTATTATTCCCAGTCATGTTTAACCCAAAAACAAAGAAATTAATGAGATAAACCCATAGTTATCTTATTATTTCTAGGAATAATTATTTAAATAATATTCCTTGTTAAATATGACCAAATCAACCACCATTAATCAAATAAATCATTATTTATTTGATTATATCCCAACCACTTCCTTAAAAAGATAAATAAATCATTTATTTATTTATTTTTCACTAATCAAGGGATTTGACCCAAGTCGAACACCCTTTCCCTCCAACAAATAATAATAAAATATTCCATAGAGGTGGATCTAGATTTGGTTAACATTATTTTAATCATGCACCAAGATCTAGAATGACCCAATATTTTGTTATAAATAGGAGGGTTTTCCCCTTCATTCTTCACTTTTTGTTGCATACTAGATCACTCTGGATCTATACACTCGGTCTCATTTTCTGCCATTGTTGCTCCCATTGAGCTCTACCTTCTACATTGGGTTTTCTACATCTACAAGAGAGAGAAAGCTTAGATCTGAAGTGTTGAGGACTACAAAGAACCCATCCCATTGAGGAGATCTGGATACACCTTCTTGTTTCCTCCCAGGTGCCCTGTAATATAAAAATTCATTCACAAATCGTGTTCTTGTCTTGTCTGTTGGATGCATGGAGCAAACTCTTTACTTCACTGCTTAATATCTTTCCATTTATAGATCTGTTTGTTGCAGCACTTTAACTACTAATTGCAGATCTGAAGATGTTTTGCGGCCATTATTGTTGTTAGGGCTATTAGTTATGCGTAGCTAAAGTGGTTCTTTTTCGTACGCTTCGACAAAGAATTCATACTAACAAATGGCGACTCCACACGGGTTTTAAATTACGACCGCTGTCGTTTTTCATATTCCTGCATATCCAGCTACTTCAAGCCCTAGGGCTTCTTTTCAGCTGCTTAGTTTTCCTCTTTTTATGTCATTTTTCTCACATAAAACCCTAAAAACTTAAAATTTCTAACTTCCGTGTGTTTCTGGCCCTATTCTTGTAATTAAGCGACACCCGGCCACTTTGAGACGGCAATTTTTAATCTGCCGCGAAACAGCCCAGAACTGGGGAAATCGCACCTTTGGCCCAAACACACGACTGGGCCTTTTACCTTTGGCTGTTTCTGCGGCCTCAACTCGGATCGGGTCGGGGCACACATTTGCCCTGCCTTTTTTCCAGCATTTTTTCTGAAATTTTTCTGGGTTCTGCTGCAGCCTCTGCCAGGGTTTTCCAGCCTCTGTCTCAGCCCGCCTTGACCAAGATCTGATCTGTTTTTACTCATCTAAGTGGGAACCCGGCCCCTTAGGGCTTTAGTACCCTCCACTTTTTGTGGAAGAGTTTCAGCTGTTTCAGCCGTCGGTTTCAGAGCTTCAGCCCTTTCTTTTTCCAGATCTGTGACCTCACTTCCAGATCCATCGAAATCAACCTCTTTTCCTTTCAAATCACCTCTTGTCGTTTTGTTTGGACCTCCTCTAAAGGCCTCTGCCTTGCCCCCCCCCCCCCGGTTTTTTGCTGATTTCCCTTTTTCCAGCCACCTTGCCTCTGTCTCTTGGCTGTGATCTGCACCCCTTATCTGCAGCTTTATCCTCCGGATCTCTGTCCCCTTTGACCCTAGATCTGTTGAGCTTCCCTTGTGTGTGTTTCCATAGTTTTTCCCTTTCTTTTCGGCATAGTTTTGAGAGACCCACCTTCTTGGTTTAGATAGATGCATACGTAGCTGTTATTTTTCTGTTATTTCAGCATTTTACTCTGTTCTCTGTAGGTTTATTTTCAGCTACGCAGCACACTTTTTTGCTCTCAACAACGGAAAGGGTTTAAAATTAAAATTAACGCACACCACACACTGACCCTAAGTGAAGAAGCGCCCGGTTTACACCGCCTGGCAAAGACTTTAAAATAAATCGTCACTGCACCTTATCTGCCCTTGACCTTCTTGATTCTGTCCCTTTCTGCCCTTGTCGGTTTCCTTCTTCCTGTCATCATTGCGCCCCAAAGGCGCCTTTCCCGGAGACTTCTTGGCCTTCATCCTCAGTTTCCGGTTGATCGACCTGCTCCGCACCGTCGTCGTCGAGCCAGTCCACCTTCGAGTCCGCACTCCGACTCCTCTCCTGATTCATCGGATCCCCCTTCTCCTTCCGGTTCTCCCCCTCCGACTCCTTTTACCTTCACCATGTCCGGATCAGGGCCTAATGCTAGCGGTTCTCCCAGCCCCAATGCCGGCCCCACTTCTAGCGGAACCGTCACAACCACTACTCCGGCCACCCCTGTGCTGCCGTACATTGCAGGCCTCAGCCTCCCCGATTTCCATCAGTTGATTAACGACCCCATCCACCATAATACTACCTGGCCCACTATGCCTACCAAGTTACCCTCTGATATCCCTAAGTTCGAGGGCCTTAATGGCGAGGACCCAACCAATCACGTCCGGTCTTTCCACATGTGGTGTTCCTCCAACTCCATTACCGATGACTCCATCCGTCTTCGTTTGTTCCAACGCACGCTTACCGGCGAAGCTTCTAAATGGTATGTCGAACAGGCCACTTCTTCCCATACCACGTTCGAGACTCTTGCCCAAGCCTTTTTGTCGTACTTCCAGCTCCCTCTCCGATACGACACTGGCACGGAGCTCTTGACATCATTTAAGCAATCCTCTTCCACACGCCTTTCTGCCCATGTTCAGGAATGGCGACGAAGACGGAGCTTATGTCGAGCCCCTCCCTTTGAAGATCGGGTTTACATGGACTGGTTCCTTCGCACCCTCCCATCTCCCATCGGCAAAGATGTCGCCTCTCACTTTCCTCAATCTGAAGAAGCCGCCCTTCAAATAGCTTTAAAATATGACCTGATCTACGCTCAATCTGGTTATGTTTATACCGTTCTCCCTGACATCCCCAGGCCCGGTGGCGCTAACGCCCCGGGGGCATCTCATTCCGCCGACGGTATTGTTGGATCTATTTCCCACCCCTCTGCTCACCCTCCTATGAGCCATGGCCTCCCTCAGGGAGGGGCCAGCACCTCTAGCACTCTGCCCCCTCCCGGCAACATGTATCCAGGATACGGCATGCCTCCTCCTTTTGCCCAACCTCCTGCTTACCTCAATGCTGCCCAACCCAACCCTTACTTTTATCCGCAGCCTGGTGCGCCAGCTCCTCCAGCATATGCGCTCCCGCCTCCCTTGCCTCCTCACAACCTGCAACAGCACTTACAACCCCCTCCAGGGCAAGTATTTGCACAGCAGGGTGCGATTAATCCCCCTTCTTCTCAAAGAAGGCGGAGAGGAAACCAGAACCCATCTGCCCCCGGTAACCGAGGACCCAATTCTGGTGTGGACCCTAACACTAGCAACCCGCCTCAGGGCATTCCGCCCAGGCCGGACAGGCCGCTTCGCACAAACAAGCCCTGTTCGTGTTGCGGTGTTTACGGTCACTACACTCACGATTGCCCTCTCTTACCCCAGATGCGACAGATGTGGGAGTCTCAAGCCACATTGCGCGGACAACACGCCTCCTCTCACGCTCCTCCTAATGTGGCCACTACCCAGCCAGCTGTGTTCACTGATCCTTTCCCTCAACAGGGATTCGTGGCTACCCAACCCCCTGACAGCCATGCAGCCACACCCTCGTCCATTTCTGGTTCCTCTGACTACCAGATCCTCATGATGCACTCCGATCCGTCCCCTTTCGTCGACCTTCACCTTCAAACTCGGTCTCGCCAGTACACCAAGCCCCCTGCTCAGTCTGCTCCCGAGCCCCCATCTTCAGGTTCTACAGAGCCTCTTTCGACATCCGGTGGCCCCTTACACATCCCTCAACCCAAAGTTGAGGTTCACCCAAAGATTCCAAAGGGTCCATTACGCCGAAATGCTGCTTCCGGTCGAGCCGCCCAATCGTACAGTATAGTAGATGATTTGGCACAATCCCCTGCTGCCATTTCCACACTGGAACTCCTCCGGTCGTGCCCTTCCCAACGGAAGGCTCTACTATCTGCCGTGGGCGCTGTTGATCCTGCTGATGACCAAATGATTGTTTTCGACGCCACTCAATCGGACCACCCTCCTCTTCCTCCTTTCGTTGCTTTCCAAATCCCAGTCAAAATCCGGAACGCCACTGTATCTCGGTGTATAATTGATGAGGGGGCATCCACCTGCGTGATGTCTGCTTCGGTTTGGAAGCAACTCGGATCCCCTGAGCTGGCCCCTTCCACGATCACCCTTCGAGCGTGGGACGGTCATGCCTCCCAGCCTATTGGCCTGTTTCGTAACTGTCCCATCACCCTCGCCGGTAAGACGGTTTGCGTTGATGTCGAGGTCATTGACGCCCCTCTAGACTACAACATTCTATTGGGGCGAAGCTACACCTATGCCATGTCTGCTGTCCCATCCGCGGTCTTCCGCAAGATGTCTTTTCCACATAACGGGAAGATAGTCACCATTGACCCGCTATCGTATCATGAGCCGTCGTCTCAGTCCTCCTCCGAGACGACCATCTCTTCTGTAGCCAACAAGCAAACCGTCGATTCCTTGACCAGTGTCTCCCCCGGCGTTTATAAAGATTCCACCCTGCTTGTTACTTTTCCTCACCTTCCCCCCCCTCCTATTACAGATCCCAGCTTGTCGAATATTTGCATGATGCAATCGTCTCAGGCTGCCCATAAACGGCCTGCCTCGGCTAGTCCGCACCCTCCCCCCCGCCGTCCGCAACCCGCTCCTAGCCATTCATCTCCGCCAGCTGGACCTCCTCCTTCCGGCCCTCCCCCTACAGCTAGTATCCCCGAACCTCTTTATCCTCCAGGCTCGGTCCCCCCTGGCCTTAACCATCTTGGAGCCGTACCTCCTGGTCACTACCCTGCTGGACAGATCCCCTTCTTGGCTCCCCCTCCCGGAGTATATTCTGTCCCCGTTATGGCCACCCTCTCTCTCCCTAACTTGACCTTGGGTATTCCGGTTTGGTACCTTGACCCCCCGGCCGCCACCCCCCCTGGTCACCCCAAACCTTACATGGATTTGACACCGGTTCAACCGGTCCCCCTCGCTTCCTCCATAGCCACTGTGCCCCCAGCACCTCCACAGGACCCTTCTCCTGTTGTGACGGCTCCCGGGAAGACAGGCAAAGCCCGAAGGGGGGCAACCCATCACGATCCGGCCCCCCCGACATCCATTACCCCCCCACGACCACCAACGCCCGCCATTCGATGCGCTTTGTGTGATGTCGTCGGTCATGCCACTCACATGTGTCCTGAATTGCCCCACCTCAAGCTTCTGGTCAACGAGACATTCCCCGACTCTGATCTCCCCGAAGTACATGTCACTATCCCCGACTCCCTCCCAAAACTCAAACACTTGCACACAAACCACCCTTGTGCCTTGTGCGATTTTCACGGCCATTACACCCACCTCTGTCCCCGCCTTGACGAGTACCGTTCCTCCTTGGACTTGTACCGCCAGTTCAAGGCCGCTTCGATCGGACCAGAGGACATTCACATTCTGCCTCCCGCTGTTAGGCCAACGGAGCCCTCAGTCACCATTTTGTACCTGTCATCATCCATGAGACCATTGGGGAACGTTCCATCTGAATCCTCCCCTGTTGTTTCGCTTGACCTTCCTTCAGCGGTCATCTTGGGCTCAACATCGGTAGATCCCTTATCTACTTACTCTTCGGTCACCCATTGTGACGATGCGCATGTGAACCTCTCTTCTCATGATGATGATTCAGGCCACTTCACCACGTCAGGTAGTTCCTCTTCCACTAGTCACCCCATCTTCTATCACGATGACGACATTATGGAAGAAATTCCCACCCCTGACGTCATCTATTCCCCCTTACATCGAACCCATGCGTTCACACCACATCCACCTTGTGGTCATTACATCGAAACCCAATGTTTGGGTAAGGGGGCACCCACATTTGAGAGACCAAGAGAAGCCATTCTCCACCACTCTCCTAGTGTATCTGGTCGTGTTGACTCTAGACACAGTATTCTTCCACATTTAGAAGAACCTCTAGAGTCCCATATCACTTCAGATCACTCTCGGGACGATACCCCTTATCGTTCCCTCATCTTACATCAGCAACCCAGTCTCTTAGACATTATTATTGACCAACCTATAGCTTTTCTACGAGAGCATCGGTTCATTATCTCCAAATCCTCCTTTTGGGATAGTGACACCAGGTATGCCAATTCGGAAACTTAAAGTCCATTTGATCCCTATATGCAGTACCAAAAGAGATTGGTAACACTCCATTTCCTTTCTCACACTGCATAACCATAACCAGAACAAATGGCACACTACATCATTAAAATGTGGTTAGATTCCCCTTTTTATAAATACATTTTGGCATGCCCACAGCATGTCACACAAACTCAACAAATGGGGGCACCACCTGCCCCTACATACATCACTGGGGGCACCATACGCCCCCCCATACATATACTTACGACATGCCCATAGCATGTTCCAAAAACTGGGGGCACCATACGCCCCCCCATACATATACATCCGACACGCCCATAGCATGTTACAAACAAAATCCAAAAACTGGGGGCACCATATGCCCCCCCATACATTCTAGGGGGCACCACTTGCCCCTACACACATCCGCGAGGGCACCATATGCCCCTATATCTGGCCAATACACGACGAACGCCCTGATCCGCCTGGATCTCTGTCCAAAGTGTTCCCAGATCCCTCTCTCTCCAGTTGACCCGCAACTCTGCCATACCTGCACAACCACATTCTTTTTGTCAGGGTACAGATCGGGAAAACCATAACCACACACCACAACCCAACTCCCAGCCATCAAACAGCACTAAGCCCTCCTCGTCTCCCAGGTCGCAGTTTTCTGCCATTTTCTGGACCAGGTCGCACTTTTTGCCCCCAAACCTGCGTCCTGGGTCGTACTTTTTGCCCCAAAAAAGTGCGACCCGGCCATAGAGATGAAGGAGGGGCTGTTTCTGGGGGTTTTGGGCCCTAAAATGCAAATGTCATCCAACAACATGCAAGAGCAAGGTTAGGCCTCGTACCTCCCACTGACAGATCTCGCTTCCAACGGTCGGTTTGTCCGCTACGTTCGCCGAAAGATTTAGGGCCTTCTCTCCACATTCACCACAGCAACAATAGCAAATGAATGATTTTGGAGGGAAAACTGCCTCATTCAAGAGAACCCATGTTTCTCCTTTCGACTGTTGCAACCACACCGTAGCCCCGTTCGACGAACCGTCAGCACCGCTGGACAGATCTCACCGAGCTCTCAAATGGGTTTTAGTTAGTTTTTGGTGATTTGATAGTTCACCCGGACACATTTTTTCCACGAAGGGTCACTTCACCGCTCCTTAAAATCGAATTTCCTCACTTACGACACTTGTACTTGGGGCACCATATCGCCCCCTTACTTGTCCATGTTCGTGTTGATTTCCGTCATGAGTGCCCACCTTGTACTCATGCTTCCTTGGTCCCCCATTGGGGCCTTTACTGTGTGGCAGCACTATCATGTCGCCCTTGTTTAGAGCATCCGAGTTGAGTCATCATTGCATTCATGGAGTCTATCCCGCGGCCTTTTACACCCTACTATAGCCCTCCATTCTTTTGGCTTGGTTCCTCTCTTGTGTCGCATTTCATGACCTTCAGCCCCACTGTCCCCTATCCTTTCGATATTGTGCCAGTCGCTGCCATGTCATTCATGCCCTTTATGCTCTAACAAGGGAAGTCGTCCATTCGCCACTCCATCCTTCCCATTTCCACCATCATCATTAGTGTCAGTCTG
The DNA here is from genome assembly GCA_034641835.2 of Pinus albicaulis. Lineage (NCBI taxonomy): Eukaryota > Viridiplantae > Streptophyta > Pinopsida > Pinales > Pinaceae > Pinus > Pinus albicaulis. The sequence goes on from CM076581.1 coordinate 140,987,452, forward strand.
TCCGTCGCTCTATTGTTCTTCTCTCGTGCCTTTGTTGAGGATCTCTCATTGCCTCACCTACGGCGGACCTCCTTCTGTCGACATCAGCACATTTATTCCAGAAGCAAGGTCTAGAGGGCGGTGTACCTTGGTTCCGGCTTCCACTTTTGTTCGGTGCCTCGGATCAGGCAGGGGGATCTCTCACTTCCCTTTGACTTGATTGCTTCTCCAGCTCCTTTCAGCATGATCGAGATTCGTATACTGGACAGTCCAGTGACCCAGCAGCCGCTCTTGATGATTCCCGGGCGTGTGTGAGATGTCTCAACCCTCATGAGGGGGTGGCCCTGCAGGTAGCCCCCCACATGCCCGGATGACCTCTTCATTGCCGCCTTTGATGCCGCTCCAGATTTTGATGATGTTGGCCTTAGCCACTTGCAGCACCTCTATGATTTGCATGTATCAGTCAGATTTTGTGAGCCCTTCCCCATTCACAGGGGGCATTTGGGTTGTATTTATCTCATGTACTCAGATGATATTGTACTAGTCCTGGCTGTTATCCCAGGCACAACATGTATGTGAGACTCTTCATTGTATTTTTATCTGGCTCTTGATTATGCCAGCTGTACTCTATGGTTCGGTCCCTTGTTCACTGGACACACTATTCTTTTGTACTTTGTCACGGCGGGCATAGGTATGCCTCCCCCGCCGCCTTCAGCACAGGTACCCTCTCATAACAGAGACTTGTTGCACCTGCGAGTCTCGTCTCCTCGGGGTCTAGTCCTTCAGCACACTATCTACCTCATATTTCTCTCTCTGACATACCCTTTTGTTGTCTAGTGATTGTATTCTTACAACGTACTTCGGTCATACGATTTGCTCCTGACACTCGCACGCTGGGGGGCAATCTGTTACACCATTTTTTGGTCACCTAACCTTTCATCATTAGATGGACCCAAGTACACCATGTAAGACCAGTTTTACCCCAAGTAAAACTGCTTTCACTATGTTAATTAGGAAACCCCAAAAGGAATAATTAATTAAACCATAATTTAATTATTATTCCCGGTCATGTTTAACCCAAAAACAAAGAAAATGAGATAAACCCATAGTTATCTTATTATTTTCTAGGAATAATTATTTAAATAATATTCCTTGTTAAATATGACCAAATCAACCACCATTAATCAACTAAATCATTATTTATTTGATTATATCCCAACCACTTCCTTAAAAAGATAAATAAATCCTTTATTTATTTATTTTTCACTAATCAAGGGATTTGACCCAAGTCAAACACCCTTTCCCTCCAACAAATAATAATAAAATATTCCATAGAGGTGGATCTAGATGTGATTAACATTATTTTAATCATGCACCAAGATCTAGAAGGACCCAATTTTTTGTTATAAATAGGAGGGTTTTCCCCATCATTCTTCACCTTTTGTTGCATACTAGATCACTCTGGATCTATACACTCGGTCTCATTTTCTGCCATTGTTGCTCCCATTGAGCTCTACCTTCTACATTGGGTTTTCTACATCCACAAGAGAGAGAAAGCTTAGATCTGAAGTGCTGAGGACTACAAAGAACCCATCCCATTGAGGAGATCTGGATACACCTTCTTGTTTCCTCCCAGGTGCCCTGTAATATAAAAATTCATTCAAAAATCGTGTTCTTGTCTTGTCTATTGGATGCATGGAGCAAACTCTTTACTTTACTGCTTAATATCTTTCCATTTATAGATCTGTTTGTTGCAGCACTTTAACTACTAATTGCAGATCTGAAGATGTTTTGCAGCCATTATTGTTGTTAGGGCTATTAGTTATGCGTAGCTAAAGTGGTTCTTTTTCGTACGCTTCGACAAAGAATTCATACTAACACATGGCATATCAACAATCTCTCAGGAGCCAGCACAAGAAAGGGGCCGACTGTGTGGAGAAAATAGGGGGCGGCGCATTGAAAAGAGGCGCGGCGCACTTGTTCAGCGCGACGCATAGAGCCAAGGTTCGTTGTGCATTTTTCCTCTGCCGCGGCGCACCAAATCAGCACGGCGCACTGGGAGTGCGCGCGGCGCGTTGAGCCCTCCAGCTCAAACTCATCAACGTTTGGTGATTTTTCAATTTCAAATAATCTTCCAAGCTCCAAAATGAGAGCAAATTTTTAGTTTCTCAAGAAGTTAGGAGTTGAGAGGTGTTTCTTTTATGACCGGGATATCGCTCCTGATGGAAGAACACTTGCAGAATCAAATGCCAATCTAGATACTGTTGTTGCTCTTGCGAAACAGCTTCAAGAAGGAAACTGAAATTCGTCCTCTGTGGGGAAATACCCAGTTGTTTTACGCATCCCCGCTACATGCATGGAGCTGCTACAGGTTCAGCGAGCTCGACAACCATTGCAATGCACAAATCTACTCCATGATTGGACCCTCGCCTTCTCAAGTCTCTGTGCTTACATTCCAGCTGGAATTAGCCCACGGATCCATCAGAAAATTGGAGGAACAGGTTTACAGTTTGCAGCAACAACTAAGTGAGAAAGATGATCTGCTGAAGCTCTCACACGCGGCGCACAGGGTCGACAGTTTAAAATCATCATCAACAGATGGACGTGGATGGGGTTTTCTCGCAGACCAAGAGACTGGCCAGTGTGTTATTGAAAACTGTGGAGAAATCATAAGGTAGCATTGCTCGATTTATTAATCATTCTTGTGAACCAAATTGTGAAACTCGATGGTGGACAGTGCTTGGAGCAGGTCGGGTTGGAATTTTTGCAGGGCAAGACATCCCTTGTGGAACAGAGTTATCATATGATTATACGTTTGAATGGTATATGTGGAGAACCATCTTGTTTTGGATTTCTTGGAGCAGGCCAACATCGTGGTTCATGGTTTCGTTGAACAACTGAAAGACAAGCAAACGATATCCATTTGTGATTTCATAAACATACAATGAGTTCTTTGTCAGAATTAAATTTAGTAATTACAGTGCCTTGTTTGGAAAAGTTCGTTGCATAAGTAACCCGTCAAAAGTGTTTGACCTCCAGCTAGGCTTGAAAAATGTCCTATGTGGCAGTCATTGCAAATACTCGGGCATTCAATTCATCTTCAGATTTAAAGAATATATGTGGTGGATTTGATCCATATTTTAGCGTTAAAATATTGAGACCTTTTTCTAATTTCGGTAAAGTGAAAACGCATTTTGAGGGCAGTTTTGTAGAAATGTGTAAACCAGCATTCCAGAAGTAGAGTTTTCAAGCCTAAAATCAGCAACTACACGATTCTAAGCTCAAAATTTAGCAGAGAAATAGGAGTGGATAGTCTATTCGTGTCTTCAGTTATGATTTGGAAGGTTCACGCTACAGTTTCCGCCTTTTTATTGGTCACAGAAAATCTCAAATGAAAAATGTAACGCTGTTCTTTAGAACTGATGAGTGGCTCTTTTACCATTTTCATCATTTTAGTTGAAACAGCTCCCTCATTGTTGGTTGATTTGTTTTCTCATAATGTAGTTTATTTATTGTATGGAGAATCTTTTGTAAAGAGAGGGAGTTCTGGGAACGTGTCGAGGAATAACAGAGAGCTTCACTGTACAGTTTTGACAGAGATTTAATGAAAAGATACAGCTCTGGTTCATGAGATTCCTGTGGTATGATGTTTGGCATATGTTTCTTCTTTGTTTTCATATGTATCTTGTTATGTTTACAAGTTCATCCATAATCATTTCCAAATGTATGCTTTTAAGTAGAAAGGTAGAATCTAGATAACTGCTCTGCCTTGGGAAAGCTTTTCATGTTTCTGTGTAATTTCTTCTGTTTGAGAAGGATTCATTATATATGCCCTTTTCATCCATCTCAACTGTCTTGCCACTCCATATAATTTCAAATTGGAATGCTAAACCTATTGCCTATCTTGCCTCACGAAACAATCTGTGTCCTTGATTTAATTCTCTGCTCATGCTGTTCTTTGTCCCATACAGCCCAGAAACTCAGCCTAAAAATCAAAATACCTCTTTCTTATTTCTTTACTAGCCTAAAATCAGTATCTATTTTCAGTCATCTCAGGCCCATCGGACATCTTTGCCGAGATAGACCCGGAGAGAGCCCTCTCCTGTCCTCGTAGGGCTAGCTACGAGGCTGAGCGTGGTTTGATGTTGCCTTTAGTTTTGCCTTATTTCAGCCTAAGGTAGATTCGAGCTCTAACATAGTGGCGACCATACTGGGGATCTTCCCCGGTAAAGGATGACAAAGTTCAGATCTGATCGTTGATGGTGAACAACGATCAGACACCGCAGGGCTAAAATCATTCACCTGGTGACTTCATTCACTGAAAAATCCAGAAATCAATGCTTCATGGTGACTTCACTGCAGGGAGATTAGTAGTTTTAAGATTTTCAAGATGGATCGAGTTGCAAGGAGATACACTCCCATGAGCCGAGATCACATTCCAGGCTTTCCAAATAAAATTCCGAAGGTAGATTGGTCAAGGAATCTGCCTACGTTTAACGATGATGGTAAGAAGGATGCTGCTTTACATCTGGTTAGATTTCACATGCATATTCGCAAGTTGAAGGTGGATTTTCCTGAAGATTTCTTGATGAAGATATTCCTGGCCACTCTGGAAGGTGAAGCCCAATCTTGGTATGAAAATTTGCCACTGGCCTGTATTTACTGTTTAAAAGATTTTCATGCCTTGTTCATTGAAAGATATCAAACATCTTATCCATCATTAAATTTAGTTCATGACTGTTGCAAATATGCTTCTACTTTTATTGAAAGCCTAGAGAAATATTATGAAGATGATAATTTCATGGATGATGAGATCATGGAAGCCCTGTATGAAAATCCATTTCAGCAGCATAAAGACGATCATGAAAATTTGCAGTAGGATCAAGATTTTAGTGCGGTGGAAGATGAAGGAATTTTGCATCTTGACAGTCAACGAGAATTACATGAAATGGATC